>SJYX01007719.1:110547-226451 GCA_006410675.1 Oreotragus oreotragus | reverse complement strand
AAGAGAGAATTAAAATCGCACGTATTACCATGAGCAAATGATCATTACTACTCACATTTTGGTGAATTTCTTTTCAGTCTTTGTGATAGACATGTTTTTGTGAAGTCGAGTTCATACAGTACATAGAGTTTTGCTTCCTGTGCATTTCATCACACATTTTAAATAACTTTTTACGTCAACAGTGAGCACTGTTTTCAGTAGCTGCACAACAATCCCATGGGTGATGTTACCAAATCTATTTACTTTCTTCCCTGTAACATTTAGGTGGTTTCCAGTTATCCACAGTGTCATAAATAATACTTTGGTGAACATTTCTGATTGTCATATATTTCTGTATTTTGGATCTTTTGTTCAAGCTAGAGGGTTAGAAGTAGAACTATTGCCTCAAGTAGATGGACCTTCTTAAGGCTTTCTTTGTATTTTGATGTTGCTTTTCACTGTTTTTGCAGGAGGTTGTACTAGGTATCTGTCCCACAAGCAATGCATGAGCATCCAGTTTTCACCTCTGCCCTGCTTGTCAGCACTCTTTCTGTTGAAGATGAGGGATGGCTGGTATTTGTGCTCTCCAGAGATGACCCCTGCTGCTGAACCAGGGCTTCAGAGAGGTTGGACTTTCTTTGTGGGAGTCGAGGATGGTGGGTCAACATCTGGTAGATTTCACATGCTTGAGTGTTTGTAGGTGTGTTGACTTGAATGGATTCCTTTCTTTCCTGGTGGTTCTGTTATCAAGGGCCTGGCATATGGATATGTGTGTGTGTGTCTTGTTGGACCACTAAAGTTGACTTAAACTAAGTATAATGAAACCTCTGCTTAAGTGGGAACTAGTTCAGTCTGCCTTTCAAATCCTGAAAAATTAACAGTTAATCAGTTCAGTTCAGTTACTCAGTTGTGTTCGACTCTTTGCGACCCCATGAACTGCAGCACGCCAAGCCTCCCTGTCCATCACCAACTCCTGGAGTTTACTCAAACTCATGTCCTTTGAGTCAGTGATGCCATCCAACCATCTCATCATCTGTCGTACCCTTCTCCTCCTGCCCTCAATCTTTCCCAGCCTCAGGGTCTTTTCAAATGAGTCAGGTTTTCCATCAGGTAGCCAAAGTATTGGAGTTTGAGCTTTAGCATCAGTCCTTGCAATGAATATTCAGGACTGATTTCCTTCACGATGGACTGGCTGAATCTCCTTGCTGTCTAAGGGACTCTCAAGAGTCTTCTCCAACACCACAGTTCAAAAGAATCAATTCTTCGGCACTCAGCTTTCTTTATAGTCCAACTCTCATGTCCATACATGACTACTGGAAAAACCATAGCCTTGACTAGATGGACCTTTGTTGGTAAAACAATGTCTCTGATTTTTAATATGCTGTCTAGGTTGGTCATAACTTTTCTTCCAGGGAGCAAGTGTCTTTTGATTTCATGGCTGTAGTCACCATCTGCAGTGATTTTAGAGGCCCCCCAAATAAAGTCTGTCACTGTTTCCACTGTTCCCCATCTATTTCCCATGAAGTGATGGGATCAAATGCTATGATCTTCGTTTTCTGAATGTTGAGCTTTAAGTCAACTTTTTCACTCTCCTCTTTCACTTTCATCAAGAGGCTTTTTAGCTCCTCTTCACTTTCTGCCAAAAGGGTGGTGTCATCTGCATATCTGAGGTTACTGATATTTCTCCTGGCAATCTTGATTCCAGCCTGTGCTTCATCCAGTCCAGCGTTTCTCATGATGTACTCTGCATAGAAGTTAAATAAGCAGGGTGACAATATACAGCCTTGACGTACTCCTTTCCCGATTTGGAACCAGTCTGTTGTTCCATGTCCAGTTCTAACTGTTGCTTCTTGACCTGCATACAGGTTTCTCAGGAGGCAGGCCGGGTGGTCTGGTGTCCCCATCTCTTTAAGGATGTTCACAGTTTGTTGTGATCCACAGTAAATGGACATGTCTATTTGCCTTAGTTCTGTTGCTGCTTTCTTTCGTTCTCACTGGTTCCCTTCTACTGTTATCAGGGCCTTTGGGGCAAGCTCCAGGCAGGTGTTCTTTGTTTTTTTTTCCACTTCCATGTAATGAGATACTAGGCAGAGTAAATCATTTTGAAGAAATAACAAGAGTAGTCAGTTGTAATCTCTTAAAAAGTTACTTAAGTGGTCATTATGCTAGGATTTTAATTTTATGACTAATCAAATTAAAGTTGCTCTTTGTGACCCCATGGACTGTAACCCACCAGGCTCCTCCCTCCATGGGATCCTCCAGGCAAGAATATTGGAGTGGGTTGCCATTTCCTTCTCCAGGGGATCTTCCTGACCCAGGGATCAAACCCCGGTCTCCCACACTGCAAGCAGACACTTTACCAAACCCTCTGCATTCATTTTAAGGCTTCCATCAGCTCTGCTGATTATATTGACTAATTTATTGAGCTAAACAGTCAATTTGAATTATTTTTCCCCATAACATTATCTGAAAGACAGGCTAAATTAATATAATTTATTTTTTACTTTGACTTCTGTAGCTATTCAAGATAAAAGCCAAGAAATGTGTTCTGGCCAGGACAAAACAAAGTCCAATTTATACTCTTGTTTTGAGGTTTAATCTTTTGTACTGAAAGAAAGTGTTTGATTACAGGTATCGCTCTATGAATTTTGAAATGGAGAATGGTAAATACAGATACATTAATGGTAGTTCAAACAAAATTTTATTTGTTCAAGAACAAAGTCTCAGCCTTGACAAGACAAGTGAAAGCAAAGTGCTAATTCATGAATATGTTAATTTTTTCCTGCTGTGGGCATTAATGATATTCATTTTATCTTTCCTGATGTACAATCAACTGTTTATAAAAAGGTTAAATTTTGGTCAGGGAGGATATTCAGCAACTAACATACCATAAATGTGTTTATTTGGGATTCTTTATTTTCTTATTTTTCTGTTTCTTAGTGATCTCTATTCCACACACAGCTGTTGTTTAGCATTAAACTTCAAAATTTGACAAGGTGACATTTAGGTGAAACTCTGAATTGAAATATTTGCTTGGTCATATTTTCAAGGCATACCTTCTGACCTTGTGTCCAAGGTCACCTGGGGTTTTTTTTTCCACAAGCAGACACTTTACCAAACCCTCTGCATTCATTTTAAGGCTTCCATCAGCTCTGCTGATTATATTGACTAATTTATTGAGCTAAACAGTCAATTTGAATTATTTTTCCCCATAACATTATCTGAAAGACAGGCTAAATTAATATAATTTATTTTTTACTTTGACTTCTGTAGCTATTCAAGATAAAAGCCAAGAAATGTGTTCTGGCCAGGACAAAACAAAGTCCAATTTATACTCTTGTTTTGAGGTTTAATCCTTTGTACTGAAGAAAGTGTTTGATTACAGGTATCGCTCTATGAATTTTCAAATGGAGAATGGTAAATACAGATACATTAATGGTAGTTCAAACAAAATTTTATTTGTTCAAGAACAAAGTCTCAGCCTTGACAAGACAAGTGAAAGCAAAGTGCTAATTCATGAATATGTTAATTTTTTCCTGCTGTGGGCATTAATGATATTCATTTTATCTTTCCTGATGTACAATCAACTGTTTATAAAAAGGTTAAATTTTGGTCAGGGAGGATATTCAGCAACTAACATACCATAAATGTGTTTATTTGGGAGTCTTTATTTTCTTATTTTTCTGTTTCTTAGTGATCTCTATTCCACACACAGCTGTTGTTTAGCATTAAACTTCAAAATTTGACAAGGTGACATTTAGGTGAAACTCTGGATTGAAATATTTGCTTGGTCATATTTTCAAGGCATACCTTCTGACCTTGTGTCCAAGGTCACCTGGGGGTTTTTTTTCCCTTTTTTTTTTTTTTTTTTTTTTTTTTGAAGTATGGCTGATTTGCAATATTGAGCTGTTTTAGGTATACAGCAAAGTGATTCAGTTATGCATATATATATATGTATATAAATATTCTTTTTCAGGTTCTTTTTCATTATGGTTTATNACCTTCTGACCTTGTGTCCAAGGTCACCTGGGGTTTTTTTTTCCTTTTTTTTTTTTTTTCTTTTTCTGAAGTATGGCTGATTTGCAATATTGAGCTGTTTTAGGTATACAGCAAAGTGATTCAGTTATGCATATATATATATGTATATAAATATTCTTTTTCAGGTTCTTTTTCATTATGGTTTATTACAAGATACTGAGTATAGTTTCCTGGGATATCCAGTAGATCTCTTATTATTTTATGTATAGTAGTGTGTATTCTCAGGGATTCTTGGCCTATAACCTGGACCTTGGTTTGGTTCTGCCTCCTAAGATATCATGCTTGGGGAGAGGGGATTTCCTTCTCATTCGGGTTCACAAACAACCACACTGAGATGTCCAGTATCATTCTGGAAGATCAGGAAAGTTTACCCAGTCCCTGAAGATGATTTGGAAAGGTTGTGCTGGGTGGAGGGGAGATAAATGATAAACCTGAACAGCCCCCCTCTACTCCCCTAGAACTAAGTTGCTTGATTCCAGCCTGCAACTACTTCTTCGAGGCTTTCCATGAAGCTGGAAACTGAGGCCATGAAGACACTGAGGATGGCTCTAGGTTATGTGAAATCATCAGTAGCTTACAAGGGACAGGAGACAGGCAACGGTGGCTCTTTGGGAGAACCCAGCTGCACGGTTTTGCCTGTGGGGCTCTGCTGCTTCCAGGTCATTTTTATTAACCTAAATACCTGCCTGGAGGCCACAGACAGCCCTGAAGGAATGACCCTGTAATGTTCATAAAATGACTTCATGGTCTCCACCGTGGGAATCTCCGCATGGTGTGGTTCCTCATGAGGAACTTTCCAGCTTCTTTAAAACTGTTTTTAAAATCTAATGTTTAACCAAGGCTTTGTCTTGGATGAGAAGGACCAAACAGATACCATGTTTTCAGTACTTCTCACCTTTAATTTAACCCCTTCATCCCAGATCAGCCATTACGAGGTCCTTAGGACCACACCTGGCTATTGTCTTACAATTCAAGCCAACGTGTGATACTCTGAGAAGGTTATTTTATCTGAATGAAATCAGAAGTACCTTCAGTTCAGTTCAGTCAGTCGCTCAGTCATGTCCGACTCTTTGCGACCCCACGAATCACAGCACACCAGGCCTCCCTGTCCATCACCATCTCCCGGAGTTCACTCAGACTCTCGTCTATCGAGTCGGTGATGCCATCCAGCCATCTCATCCTCTGTCGTCCCCTTCTCCTCCTGCCCCCAATCCCTCCCAGCATCAGAAGTACCTTAGGGGTATCCAATCCTAGGGCTTTATATGGTTGTATAAACTTCAAGGGCATATAAGAAAGAAGGTCCAAGAATAATAAAGGTTAGAGATGTTTATCTGATTGATATTTGGGCCTATTTTCAGTGTCTCTGAGGGCTTGGCATAATGGGTTTCCCAAATGATCATGGCAGCAGCCTTCCTGCTTTGCCCCCACTCTCTGACCCCATCCACCAGGAGCTCTCTTTGGATTCCAGATCGTGGCACAGTCCTCACTCTGACTCAGTTCAGGAACTTTTCCATTTAGAATCTGTCCCTAAATTCTTTTCAGACACCTTCATTGCATTGACCCCAAGGTGTTGAAAAGCTAAAATAATACTTCTTCCTTCCAAAAGGATGGAAAATCAGATAAACATAGAGTTATTCTCCCTCCTACCAAAAAAGAGGAGCTATGTTCAGACAGGAGAACATAAGGTGAAGGTGAAGGTGAAGTCGCTCAGTCGTGTCCGACTCTTTGCAACCCCGTGGACTGTAGCCTACCAGGCTCCTCCGTCAATGGGATTCTCCAGGCGAGAATACTGGAGTGGGTTGCCATTTCCTTCTCCAGGGGATCTTCCCGACCCAGGGATTGAACCCAGGTCTCCCGCATTGGAGGCAGACGCTTTAACCTCTGAGCCACCATGGAAGCTCAATAAACACTTAGCTAAAGGATAATATTTTTAATATCAAAAAAAAGAGAAACTAGTAGTCCTTTGAGTTCTTCCAGGTATAAGAATGTCTAGTAGACATGCTTCATTGTCTGGTCTGGTGGGAGATCACCTCTAAGATAATGGTTTTCTTGGCCAGATGATTTTTGTTCAGTTTTAATTATTCATTTTTTGATCAAACCTGTCCTTTTGGATAATTTTCCAAATTATCCATAAAATGATGTCTGCTGTTGCTTTTTGGGCTTCAGAAAATAATTTGTATATATATATTCTGAGATATTTGCATGAAGCATTTTTTGGATCCTAGTCATTGCTGAAGCAAACCATTCCTATATTGTTTTCTCATCCTAGGGTTGGCGACAGTTTATTTTTAAGACAATACGCTAATAGCATGATGAGCTTATTCCTCTTACATTGCAGAGTTTCTGTCAGTCTTGTCTGTTGTCAATCATGTCAATGTAAATGCTGCCCAATATACACGTTTCTCTTCCTAACTGCAAATTGACTTTTTTATGGCCACTTATTAGAGCACCCCAGGAGACCAATAATAATGATTGAGCCATCACTGCTAGAGACCAGATATCATTTCTTCAGTTTCCTATTCTAATAAATAATGAACTGCCAAGTTGTTTATAGATAAATCAAACGTCCCTGTAATAGTAATAAATACAAACTAAAAGCAGGTGCATACAATTTACAGATATAAGATGTTTTAGAAATTCTAGACATGATAATCATCAGAAGAAGAACACTTTTACTAATGAGAACTAGTTTAGAGCACATGGCAACTGTGTAAAATTATAAGTGGACCTTCTCCTGTCTCTGCGTCTTCTTAAAGTTCTAGCCTTCCTTCTGGCAGGGAGAAAGAAATTTTCTTCTACCCTTCTAGTTTCTTCCGGTTGGTCCAAGAATTAAATGGACATGAGATGGACTAATAGGAGAAAAACAAAAGGTTAGTATGTTGTACACATGGAAAAGACCCAGAAAGAGTGAGTAACTGGCCCAAACAGCTGAAACCCTCACCCTCAGCATTAGCTGAGGACGAAAGAGGATGTTGGGAGTAGTGACTGGGGACCTCAGAAGGGAGGAAGGCAATTCAGAGAGAGATGGGAAAACAGACGTTTGGTAAACAAACGTTTGCTGGGCCAGCTGGATTCAACGGGACACAGAGTGGACCCTGATCTTTAAGAGTTTCCCCCAACCCGCTTAGCCCAGATATTTAACTTGCAGATATTTCTGGTGATGGTGTATTCCTGTAATAGGCCCTCTATCTTAATTCTTCAGGCAGTTAGGGAGAAGGTCAGTTTCTTCCTGAGTCTTTTGGGCCTGAACTGTTTTCACCTGGAAATAGCCTCCATGCCAAAGAGAGAGTTTTGGGAGAGGAGGCACTTGGGGGTGGCAAGTATTGTCCCCTTGCACTTCAAGTTCTGGTTTTTCCAGTTTCCCTCCATCCCTGAGCCCTCAAGAGAGCCACCACTCCTGTTTTAAAAGAAACTTTTTATTTTATATTGGGACATAGCTGATTAACAGTGTTATGATCGCTTCGGGGGACAGCAGAGGGTCTCGTCCATACATGTACATGTATCCATTCTCCCCCAAACTCCCTTTCCATCCGGGCTGCTACGCAGTGAGTTCCCTGTGCTATACACGAGGTCCTTGTTGCATCACTCTTTTTTTTGAATCTGTTTGTGGCACATACACAGTCTAACCATGTAGCTCATTCACTCATGTATTGACTCATTCATTTGTTCGTTCATCCATTCATCCCTTCCATGCACTAGCTGCCCTGCTATCCTCTGGGGTATAGAAACCAGTAGAACATAGTCCCCGTCTTCAGTGAGGCTTAGAGTTTAAGCTTTAAGCTGTCTTTTTATTTACTTACCTCTCCTCTGGATGGGTTGGAGAAGGCAATGGCATCCCACTCCAGTACTCTTGCCTGGAGAACCCCGTGGACGGAGGAGCCTGGCAGGTCGCAGTCCGTGGCGTCGCGAAGAGTCGAACACGACTGAGCGACTTCCCTTTCACTTTTCACTTTCATGCATTGGAGGAGGAAATGGCAACCCACTCCAGTGTTTTTGCCTGGAGAATCCCAGGGACGCGGGAGCCTGGTGGGCGCCGTCTATGGGGTCACACAGAGTAGAACATGACTGAAGCGANCTTTCACTTTTCACTTTCATGCATTGGAGGAGGAAATGGCAACCCACTCCAGTGTTTTTGCCTGGAGAATCCCAGGGACGCGGGAGCCTGGTGGGCGCCGTCTATGGGGTCACACAGAGTAGAACATGACTGAAGCGACTTAGCAGCAGCAGCAGCCTCTGGATGGGTAAGTACCCTGAGGGTGAAGACCATCTTGTGACCACCACCACCTGCAGGCATTACAAGGGCTTGCCTGTGTGGGCACCCAGTTAGTGATAATATGGACTGCTCGCTGAATCCATTCTGAATCATTCAGAAGCATGGGATTGAGGACTGAATATCTTCAAATGTTTCAAGAGCCTTTCTCCTCCTGCCACAGTTGCTAACCGTAAAAATAAGTAACTCCACAAATTTGACTCCTTTCACCTTGTCCAAAGGCTGCGTCTTCTCAGAATCCTATCCAGTGCCACATCCGAATTCCATACGAAAGCACGACCGTGAACGGTAACAGGGGACCGAACATCCACTGGCAGTCATGGAGGAAAGGCTTCTGCCTCCAACTCAGGTTGTTTTGTAGTGCATCTGTTTTGGTACAGTGGAGCATCCTTCCCTCTTTTTGTGGAGCTTGCAGGTAAAGTAAGGAAGCAGGAATGATTGTGGCTAATCGTTGAGGACCTACAAATCACCAGGCACTGGGCCAAGCAGCTTCCGCATATTATCCAGAGTCTTCTCAACACTCTGGTGAGGTAGGTTCCATTTTGGATCCCTGTTCATCTAGGTGAGGAGACTAAGTCTCAGGGAGTTCCAGTAACTTGTCTAAGGCCTTACAGGCAAGAAATGACGGAGCCAGGACTCAGCAATGCTCTGTGTCCCGGTCCGCCACTCATTGTCAAAGTGGGATTCACAGGGGCATTTGTGAGAGAGGGACTTAGGACTTCTGAATGGTAACATTTAAACTGTGTGGGGTTTTTTTCCAGTGAAAAATAATCTGAAGTAATAGCATCTTCTGGATCTTCCAGATGACCACCTTACGATGATGCCATGCCATTTTGGTACCTGAATTTGTGCTTTTTATTTATAATCTAGTTGGTGCCAACACTACTTCAGTTGCTGTGAGCTTACAGGAATGAACTGGTGGGCTTATTATGTCTTCAGTGAAAGCCCCGTGATCATCCAGTAATGTTGAATGTTGCTGTGAACGAAGCAGCGGGGGAGGAGGGTCCTACTGCAGTAAGGTGGGGAACATTCTGAACTCTGAACACCTGCCTTGGAGTTTTCCATACCAGAATCATAATGGGGAAGCGAGGGTTATGTTTAGCAAAACATCATCATCTGAATATTAAGTCATTGTTAGTTTGCGTTGGGTTGGTTTTTAAATTTTTTTTGTATTTGGTTAGAGCAGTTTGGAGGTTTTAGATGAGTTGAAACTGTAAGAACTCAGCCTTATGTTTGTACATAATTAAGCATCATTACAATGAAAATCATTTAAGTTAAAATTTGAAGGAAGGCAGGGTGATATTTTTTTCCTTAAAAATGTGGTCATGCATTTTTCAAATCTTAGCCAAACTGAATGCCTCTACACCACATGATGAAAACTTTCTCCTCAAAAAATGCTCCCCCACCCACCAGGGGTCTGGCTTGCTTAAGTCTTTCTTTTGGAATAAGGCATTGACATTTCCTTTCAACCTGAAAATAGTGTCTGGGAGGGTTGAGGACTGACCTTGGGGAAAACTCTCCATTGCTGTGGTTCTCCTGGCATTGGCTTTGCCAGTCAAAGTGCCTTTGGATTCTTTGTCACTCTAGGTCCTGACTCTGATGACTGGCAGTTGTACATATCTCCCATGGTTCATAATCATTTTCTTATTGCCACCATCCATTTTTGTGAATTGGGCTAGGAAGTAGTACCAGCCTGGCATAGGTAGAGAAGATAATGACAACATACTGGGATTTTAAAAGCTTCTGGTTTGCAAGATCTCCGAGTCTGTCCAAAATGACTACATCAGTTACCACTTTGGGTAAAGAAAAGGGAAGTCTTGTTAAATGCAGACACTCAGAGAGGAGGTAATATATGACAGTGTATTTATCCTTAGCACTTTAGTATTGCTATGGATGAATTCCTAGTAAGATTTTGGAGCATTGGAACAGAGGACAATGAGTTTTGATGCTGAGAGAGGAGAGGACAATTTCATAGCATGTGGGAATGCAGTGCAGCTTATGGGCTAAGATCTGGGAAGCCTGGACATCAAGGCTACATACAAGCAGCACAAACTTTGAGTAACCTTGAGTTGCCTTTAAAAGAGGGGGCACTTTTTTGTGTACAAATCACCATCCTTGCCCTGTTTTTTTAAAAAAATGTGTAGAAAAGTGTCTAACACATCAAAATGCCCAATTAGTGTTTGTTGTCATTTTTCAACACTATCATTCTTAGCATTCCCTGGCATTCCTAATGGTGCAGAGAGAGCAGTGCATTGCGCACAGTGGGATCAGAGGAGCTGGGCTTGTGTCCTGGGTTGGCTCTGATTTTCCCATGAGAGACAGGACCTTTCCTGAGCCCCTTTGACCTCAGCTTCCTAGTTTTCATTAAGGTATTGGGCAGAATGATCCCCAAGGTTCCCGCCAGCTCTTTCTTCCTTTGTTCATTCTAGTCTTTGCTACAGATCATCAGAGCATCCTTAGAGTCCATTTTTCATTAATGATGATAACCATTGGTTATTATTATTATTCTTTAGATCAAGTTTCAAGGGATCTTCATTTTGGTCCTGATTGTGCTATTCTATGATAGCTATGAGACCTCGGGCAAGTCATTGAATGTCTGAGCCTCAGTTTTCTGCTCTGTAAAATGGGAATTAGGATAACTGCCCTTTGATCTCATAAGGTTTGGCATAATAGCTTTGGTGATAATAGATGGAAAACATTTTCAGCATCCATACCAGTGCTTTCCTATTGTTTATTCTCTGTTCATTTAGCTCATCTTCTTGTTTCTTCCTTTTTAAACTTTGAAAAGGAGTTCATGAGAATCCCTGTTAGAGAAAAACTGAAAAGGGAAAAGAGAAAGAAGATCCTTTTTGGTGATTCATGATATCCCCGTTTCACTCTGAAAGCCGTTATGGCAGACACCCTGGCTGTTCACTTTGCTGTGTTTTGTTCAGCACATGGTTCAGTACAGTTCAGTCGCTTAGTTGTGTCCAACTCTTTGCAGCCCCATGAATCGCAGCACGGCAGGCCTCCCTGTCCATCACCATCTCCTGGAGTTCACTCAGACTCACGTCCATCGAGTCCGTGATGCCATCCAGCCATCTCATCCTCTGTCGTCCCCTTCTCCTCCTGCCCCCAATCCCTCCCAGCATCAGAGTCTTTTCCAATGAGTCAACTCTTCACATGAGGTGGCCAAAGTACTGGAGTTTCAGCTTTAGCATCAGTCTTTCCAAAGAACACCCAGGACTGATCTCCTTCAGAATGGACTGGTTGGATCGCCTTGCAGTCCAAGGGACTCTCAAGAGTCTTCTCCAACACCACAGTTCAAAAGCATCAATTCTTCGGCACTCAGCTTTCTTCACAGTCCAACTCTCACATCCATACATGACCACAGGAAAAACCATATCCTTGACTAGACGGACCTTTGTTGGCAAAGTAATGTCTCTGCTTTTGAAATATGCTATCTAGGTTGGTCATAACTTTCCTTCCAAGGAGTAAGCATTTTTTAATTTCATGGCTGCAATCACCATCTTCAGTGATTTTGGAGCCTCCAAAAATAAAGTCTGACAGTTTCCGCTGGTAGACCCTCCCTATTTCTTTGTTGAATGAATAAGCATGACTCTTGGACATACTGACTCATGGAATCTATTAGCTATTCTGCTTTGCATAGCTGCAGAAGCAACAGTCCTTACTGGGTGCCAGAAAGTATAGCGTCTCAACTACTCTCTTTTCATGTTATTGTAAAAATTAGCCAGAGATTTCCCTGGAGGTCCAGTGGTTAAGAATCTGCCTTCCAATGCAGGGGATGAGGATTCCATCCCTGATGGGTTAACTAAGATCCCACATGCCACAGGGCAGCTAAGCCTGCAGGCCAGAACTACTGAGCTTGCCTGCTCTAGAGCCCTCATGCTGCAGCTAGTGAAGCCTGAGCACTGCCACGAAAACCCGGCGCAGCCAGAAAAACACGAAAATCAAACAAAAATACAGCAAGAGTGGAGGCAGAGAATTGATTATGGCAAAGTAAATTTGAAGTTGCACTAACTGAAGCATGTCTGAATTACAGTTGTTCTGCCTGTTTGGGCTTCCCTGGTGTCTCGGACGGTGAAGAATCTGCCTGCAATGCGGAAGACCCGGGTTTACTCCCTGGATTGGGAAGATCCCCTGGAGGAGGGCATGGCAACCCTCTCCAGTGTTCTTGCCTGGAGAATCCCACGGACAGAGGCGCCTGGTGGGCTCCAGTCCATGGGTCACAAAGAGTTGGACACGACTGAATGAGTAACACTTTACTTTTTACTTTCTGTTTGTTAACTAAGGCCTTGAAAATCGTCCTTAACTTCTCTTCTAGTGAATGACACTGGGGAAGTGAGGGGAGGACCAGCTAATCTACCAGCAGCCTGATCTCATCTCCTTTCAAAAAAACCCCCAAACACTTCCATCCTACCTGACCCCAGTCCAGTGGACTCAACCATTCACTGCCTGCTTGGAGTTAAAAATAACCCAGTCATGTTTATTGTCAAGAAATTAATCAGCCTGGGCAGAACATGACTTTTCAATGACAGAAGCATGCTGAAATGAGTATTTTTGGAAATGGGCACAGAGATGCCCATCTGGGGTTCTGTACATGCCTACCATGTCCTATCCTTGACTTCTGTCATGCAAGTGGTAGGGGTAACAGAGGTTACAAGGTTTATCCCCTCCTTAACTAATAAGAGTTCTGAGAAAGTGTCCTCTATCCTCTGCAGAAGGACTTCCCCACTGACCTGATTTTCAGGTGATCAGGTATGGACAGGTGGTCCCTGAGTTTCCTCTCAGATGTGTGCCAGGCACTAAGGGTGAACTGTGAGCCCAAACTGCGTTCCCTCTGTGGTCAGATGAGGCTACTTCCTGTTGGAACATGGACTGAGGCACAGATAAAAGAAATATTTAGATCGGACCTGCTTAGGGGTTAGTGATGCTGGGTGCAAGGGGTCAGGGGCTACAGGCAGAGCAGCAGCGTGTTCCCAGGCAGCGTCTGGGGTTACTCAGCTCCAAATGAGGCAGATGCTTGGCAGGGCTTTCTGAAGATTTTCTGAAAATTCTTTAACATCAACCTCAATACAATAAAAGGTTTTCAGATATGTATCTGGACTAAGGGGAAACATTCCCAAAGCTTCTGGGAGAGTCTCAGGTGGAAAAACAGCAATCTGTTTTAATCTGGAACTTGCCAGAAATGGGACAGTGTCACAAAACACCTCAACACATCCTTGGAAATCAACAACAGTGATTAAAAGAACCCCTGCTTTACAAAATACGTTTTGAAACCATAAGACAGATATGTTCACCTAGAGAAAAATAAGACTTTCCCCTAAGGATGCAGCTAGGCCTTGCATAGCCCTTCTTTTATTTTTAAATTTTTATATGTTTATTTATTTTTGGCTGCGCTGTCTTCTTGCTGCATGCGGGCTTTCCATAGTTGTGGCGAGTGGGGGCTACTCTCTAGTTGCACTGCACAGCCTTCTCATTGCAGAGGCATCTTCTGTTACAGAGCCCAGGCTCTAGAGCTTGTGGGCGCAGTAATGTGGAGCACGGGCTTAATTGTTCCACGACATGCGGAATCTTCCCAATCAGGGATCACACCCGTGTCCTCTGCATTGGCTGGTGGGTTCTTACCCACTGGATCACCAGAGAAGTCCTGTATATCCCATCTTAAAAGAAGATCTACACCTTCAGCTGTCAGTGTTCTTTCCCAGTGACTCACTCCTTATTCCTGTAACTTCTCTTTGCTCTTCTTTTGCGAACTGCTCTTTTGAAGGTCACAGAGTCCCCAGTCTGGAAACCAAAGTTACTATGAGGTCTCCAGCCTCCCCCAACTTTTGCATGGCACAGATGCCAGTGACCACCCTTCTTTGCCTGAAACCCACTCCCCTTGCCTCTGCGATGCGGTTTTTCTTCAGATCCCCCTCCTTATCATCCCTGCCCCTTTCTCACTGTCCAAACCTGTCATCACTTCCTGTACGGGTCAACTCAGTCTGGGACCCAAGGACCTGAGCCAGCGACTTAGACACTGTGCTGGAGGCTGAGAAGTCCAGCATCGAAGTGCCGGTTGATGCGTTTCCTGGTGAGGACTCTCTTTCTGCTTGTAGACCACTGTCTTCTTGCTGTCTTGTCACACGAGCTCTTTGGGCTTGTGTGAGGTATTATAAGGCCAATAATCCTATAGGACTAGGGTCCACCCTTTAAACCTCAGTTATTATAAATTACTCTCCAAAAGGGCTTCCCAGGTGGCTCAGTGGTAAAGAACCCACCTGCCAATGCAGGAGATGCAAGAGCAGCAGTTTCAATCCCTGGGTCAGGAGCTCCATCTCCAAATACGGAGCTTGGAGCTCCGTATTTGGCCAGGAAAACGCAATTTGGTCCACAGCACTTCTTGCGGAACCCTGTTGGCAAGGTTCTTACCAACCTACCTACGTGGTCTTCCTGCTGCATAACCCTCTCACTCATAGCTGAGTTACTTGGGAATTTGGAATGAATTTCTGATCACACTCTGCTGCTCCAATAGCACTCCTCACCCCTGCCTTTTTGTCCTCACTGGAAGCAGATTGATGCCTTGGAAAAGTGCACGACAATATGGCCTCTCCCCTTCCCCACCATGTGTCACTCTGGACTCCTGTGGTTTTCTAAACACCATTCCCTGTGCGCACCTTCCTCCATGTACTGCACCCCACCCTGCTCCCCGTTGCCCCTGGAAATGCAGGCTGCTTCCCGCCCCCATCCATTCTCCAGTACTGCTTGCTTCCCACAGTTCTTTTCTGACTCCTGTCTCCAGCCGGAGCCCTCCCTCCCCTGAGTCTCCAGGGCTGCCTGCTCTCCTTTTCTGTGGCTCCCCTCACTGAGCCCTCCGTCTGGAACCTGTGTGTCCCTGTGTAATTGTAATCTTGGTGCCCCTCCTCCGCCACCTGCTCAGAAGTGGGTCTTTCTGCCCAACTGGGCATCAGTCATTGAAGCAGCATCACAGTGGTTTGCACAGAGCAGATTCTCAATACATAACTTCAAAGGAGGAATCTGCAAGCTTCTATGTAATGCTTGAAAGTTGAAATATTATCTCTATTTTGTAAATTCATCCTCAATCTTTTCATGATGAGTGATGTCAAGAGTGCCCTGAAAGGATGAAATTGCAGAAGAAAATGGTTTAATCCTCATGGATCTTTTAAATAAATTATTCAGACCTGAAATGCCAGAAGTCTTTCATTATCCACTATAGAAATATTTCAGTGATTGATCTGATAATGATCAGCTTAAAAAAAATTCCAAGTTAGGTTTGGATAACAGTGTGTGGTTTCCTCTGTAAAGGCTTTTCTGAGGCCACAGATTGCCTGGGCTTCTACTGTGCCCACTCTGCCATCGCCAGCCTTTATGTTCTGTTGTTATTAACGTTTGGCTCCTAGTGGTGAGGGGCAGAGTTCAGCCCATTAGGATCCTAAGGTTTGATCGATGATTTATAAATTACCATTTATTATCGAAAAGAGTAAGAGGAAGGAAAAAATAGCCTAGGCAGCCAGTTAGACAGTTCCGCTCTCTAGATGTTTATTGAGTGCCTGTTGTATGCTGGATACTGAGATGGAGTTGTGTGTGTGTAAAATAATCTTTGTTATTCTTACAGACATAAAAGACACACTTATGGTTATCAAAGGAGAAAGAGGGGAGAGATAAATTAGGAGTTTGGATCAATAGATACACGCTACTATATTAAAGTAGATAACAAAGACCTACTGTACAGCACAGGGAGCTATATTCAATATCTTGTAATAACATAGAAAAGAATCTGAAAAACAAAGTATATACACATATATATTTTTATAGAACTGAATTGTGTTGCTGTACACCTGAAACTAACCCAGCGTTGTAAATCAACTATGCTTCCATTTTAAAAATACCTTTAAAAAAGTCCTTGTTAGTGAGAAGCTAGAGAGGATGGTCATAAATTGATCATTATGGACAATCAGTTGCCATAAGACATTGTCTAGAGCAAAAGAGAAGAGAGGAAAACATGAATATGCTTTATGAGTCTGCAGATCAACAGGACACACGTGTAGCTTCCATTTTAAAAATACCTTTAAAAAAGTCCTTGTTATTGAGAAGCTAGAGAGGATGGTCATAAATTGATCATTATGGACAATCAGTTGCCATAAGACATTGTCTAGAGCAAAAGAGAAGAGAGGAAAACATGAATATGCTTTATGAGTCTGCAGATCAACAGGACACACGTGTATACGTGCATTCTAAAAATGTTCTTTCGAAACAGACAAGTGTTCTTGCAAATAACTAATCAAACTCCCCTCAAACACGGCTCCTAAGAATTCAGGACGGTGGAGCCTGGGAAACTACATTATCATTTAAGCAAAAAAGCATGACCATCTGAAAGGCAGGAGATACTTCTGAGGCCATAGCCCTCATAGGCTAGTCCTGTGGCTGCTCCCTCCCTCCCTGAGTTTCCACAAGCCAATCTGAGTAACTCTACCCTGGGGGTATATCCCCATGTCTCATTATTTCAGAAAAAGCCCAGTCCTCCTGAACCTTCCTTGATTAGTCAGTTGATTGGTCACTTTCCTCATTTGGGAACAACACTCTGTATTCCTTCTTTATTATTATTTTTTTTCATAAGAGATGCGATTTCATTTTTAATTTTTTTTTCCACTTTACAATATTGTATTGGTTTTGCCATACATCAACATGAATCTGCCACGGGTGTACACATGTTCCCCATCCTGAACCCCCCTCCCTCCTCCCTCCCCATACCATCCCTCTGGGTCATCCCCGTGCACCAGCCCTGAGCATCCTGTATCATGCATTGAACCTGGACTGACGATTCATTTCACATATGATATTATACATGTTTCAATGCCATTCTCCCAAATCATCCCACCCTTGCCCTCTCCCACAGAGTCCAAAAGACTGTTCTATACATCTGTGTCTCTTTTGCTGTCTTGCATACAGGGTTATCGTTACCATCTTTCTAAATTCCATATATATGCGTTAATATACTGTATTGGTGTTTTTCTTTCTGGCTTACTTCACTCTGTATAATCGGCTCCAGTTTCATCCACTTCATTAGAACTGATTTAAATGTATTCTTTTTAATGGCTGGGTAATATTCCATTGTGTATATATACCACAGCTTTCTTATCCATTCATCTGCTGATGGACATCTAGGTTGCTTCCATGTCCTGGCTATTATAAACAGTGCTGCGATGAACATTGGGGTACAATTTGGTTTCCTTGGTGTGTATGCCCAGCAGTGGGATTGCTGGGTCGTATGGCAGTTCTGTTTCCAGTTTTTAAAGGAATCTCCACACTGTTCTCCATAGTGGCTGTACTAGTTTGCATTCCCACCAACAGTATAAGAGGGTTCCCTTTTCTCCACACCCTCTCCAGCATTTATTGCTTGTAGACTTTTGGATCGCAGCCATTCTGACTGGTGGGAAATGGTACCTCATTGTGGTCTTGATTTGCATTTCTCTGATAATGAGTGATGCTGAGCATCTTTTCATGTATTTGTTAGCCATCTGTATGTCTTCTTTGGAGAAATGTCTGTTTGGTTCTTTGGCCCATTTTTGATTGGGTCGTTTATTTTTCTGGAATTGAGCTGCAGGAGTTGCTTGTATGTTTTTGAGATTAGTTCTTTGTCGGTTGCTTCATTTGCTATTGTCTTCTCCCATTCTGAAGGATAATATGGGGCACTTCACGAATTTGCATGTCATCCTCGCGCAGGGGCCATGCTGATTATCCCTGTGTCATTCCAGTTTTAGGATGTGTGCTGCCGAAGGGAGCACTCCTTCTTCTTTCAAGGAGACTTATGTGTTATGGAGGGGATTAAGACCAAGGCTGATTTTTATTTTTTTAACTACTTTTTGGTTTGTTTGTTGATTTATTTATATTTTTGGCAGTGCCACACCCTATGCAGGATCTTAGTTTTCCAACCAGGGATCAAACCTGCACCCTCCACACCCCCCCCAACAACAGCAGCAGTGCAGTGTCTTAACCACTGGACTGCCAGAGAAAAAGCTGATTTGATTCCCTTTAAGAAGTTCTAGTGAGTCTCTGCTAGGTATCAGGTGCTATGCTGGGGTCTAGAGATACGGACACGACTGAAGCGACTTAGCAGCAGCAGAGATACAATGTGAACTAGATACAGCCAAGTATTTACAGACTTAATTGGGAAGAAGACAGTTAAACAACTATAGTGTAGCAAGATAAAGACTGTGATGGAGAAATACAGCTTGATAGGGGATTTATCTTGGAGTTAAACATTTTCAATAATCTATTTGTTCCCTGGCTGAGCACTGGGAATTGAGATAGGGAAAGAGTCACAGAAAGATGTGACAATGGTTAAAATGACACAGAATCTGCAAAGGGACTATCACTGGACTTGCTTATTCTTGCTAGCTATATGTTACAGAACGCCACTTTTAAAAAAAATTGTCTTTTTAAAATATTTATTATTTCTATTTATTTGTTTGGCTTTGTCCTTAATTGTGGCACGTGGGGTCTCCAATCCTTATTGCAGCACTCCGTATCTTTTAGTTGCAGCATGTAGAATCTACTTCCTCAACTAAGAATCGAACCCAGGCCCCCTGCATTGGGAGCGAAGAGTCTTAGACCACCAGGGAAGTCCCCAGAACACTGCTTTTAAAGGAAGTCCTGATATATCCATCTTTAGAATTTATATGTGTGCTTTTATGTAAGGAGTCAGTCTGCCTCCTTTTAAATCTATGTTTCTCTTGAGTCATTTGGAACTTGGGAGATATTTTCTCAGAGAAACCTCATAAATTATGACCAGATCCCCAGGCTTGCCCAAAAGGCTGTTATATGCATGATGTTCTTGAGATAAAGTACTAGATTTCTGCTCTGAGAGATCTTAGAAACTGTTTATGTTACTGTGGGAAAATGTTCAGCATTCCAGATTGGAAAATAAGCCAGAAAACTTTCCCCCTTGTAGCCTTCATGGAGAGAACAAGATTTTCTTTTCTCTATGTGCCTCCTTCCTGAACAATGAAGAATTTCCCAGGTCCAGGTCCCTGGGGTGTGGGATGGGGGATCCAGTGGAGGTAGGGGCTAGCAGGGGGTAAGAGGGGTGTGCGTAAGGTTGTTGATTTTTAATGAAGATTCCCAGTACATTTAAAGTACATATATCATTTCACTGAATCCTTACAACACACCCATGTTTGCTCTGAAATGCTACTGTGATCCAAGGCTGAGACCTTGGACCTCTTCTCCTACTAAACTCCCTTATTCAGCCCCATGGATTTAAGTATCATCTGTGACGTCACCCTCTCCCATGAACTCTGAACTCAGAGCACCTACTGCTCATCACTTAGATGGATAGTAGGGACCTCCAGCTTAACCTGTCCTAAACTGTACTTTTCACGTTCTTTCTGCAAACCTGTCCTTTCCATAGTCTCCTCCATCTTTGGCAATGGCAACTTGGTACTCAAAACCTTGGCATTATCCTCAGTTTCTCCCTGGTGCCATATCCAGTTCATCAGCAAAATGCTGCTGGTACATTAAAAATCTCCAGACGCCTATTGCTTCTCGCCCTTCCACCTGCCACCTCTCTGGTCTCCATCCTTATCACCTCCTGCCTGAGCTGTTGCCAACTGTTTCCTAATTAGTCTCCTCCTTCCACTTTTGGTTGATTCCCCAAATAGCAGCCAGAGAACATCATTTTAAAACAGAAGTCAGTTTATGAAACTCCTCCATTCAAAATCCTCCAGCGGCTTATTATTTTAGAGCAAAAAGCAAAACTTTCTTCATAGCCTGTGAGGCGCTGTGTGTCCTGGCCTCCTGCTTTCCCTCTGAGTTCATTCTTCCCACCCTCCCTTCCCATCACACTTCAGCCACTGTTGGATTTTTTTTTTATGCCAGTTTTTTTTTTTTTTTTAAACCTGGTAAGTCTTTCCCCTGATACCTATGTGGCTCACTCCCTTTTTCTTTGTCACAGATATATTTCTGAGTCACCTCTCTAAAGTATACAAAATAGCAAGTGTTCTATACTGCAGTCCCATTGCATAGATTTTGATAGACTGCTAGGTACTCTGAAGGGTGGTTGTGCTGACTGGTACACAGTGGTGACAACACCAAGAACAAGGGGACAAAGACTGTTGTACCAGACTTCACCCTCCCCACGTCAAAGCCAAGGCCAGACCATGTCGAAGTGGTCGATTAGACTTGCTTTCTTTCCTCCTCAGATTATGCACTTTCCAGATCCTTTTTTCATAGCCATACACCTATTACGTTTTTAATGTTTCATATTTGGTATTGGAGCTAATTATACATTCTGATGTGAAGAGCTGACTCATTGGAAAAGAGCTTGATGCTGGGAAAAGTTGAGGGCAAGGGGAGAAGGGGGCAACAGAGGATGAGATGGTGAGATGGCATGACTGACTCAGTGGACATGAGTTTGAGGAAACTCAGGGAGATAGCGATGTACAGAGGAACCTGGCGTGCTGCAGTTCAGGGGGTTGCAAAGAGTTGGACACAATTTAGCGACTGAACAACAGCAACGATGCATTCTAAGTGAAAAGGCCATTGAGGTTCTGTTTGAAAAGGGGAAACAATTTTTAAGAAATGTAGAAAATAGAGAAAATGTAAAAAAAAAAATCAAGTGGTGGTGAGAAGGAAAAAGAGAGAGAGGGTTGTCCGGATTTATGTAACAAGTGTTTCTGAGTGTCTACTGTGTGACTCACACCATCATCTGAAAGGTAGAATGAAGTAGCTATATAAAGAGACAAATAACAACAGTCTCTCAGAAAGACAGGTTGGCCTCAAATACTGTTTCTCATCCTTCGTACTGCCCCATTCCTGGTGCTGAATCAGTCTTTGGGAACCCAGTCATAAATACTGGTCTTGGATATCTTAATAAGCTTCCATTTTGTTGGCTGAGTTTTCCAGTTAAACATATGGAATGGTGCTGGGTTTGGTTAGAGGGGGCTTCCCTGATAGCTCCGTTGGTAAAGAATCCACCTGCAATGCAGGAGACCCCGGTTCAATTCCTGGGTCGGGAACATCTGCTGGAGAAGGGATAGGCCACCCATTCCAGGATTCTTGGGCTTCCCTTGTGTCTCACCTGGTAAAGAATCCGCCTATAATGTGGGAGACCTGGGTTCGATCCCTGGGTTGGGAAGATTCCCTGGAGAAGGGAACAGCTACCCACTCCAGGATTCTGGCCTGGAAAATTCCAGGTTGAATTCGAGGAGAATTCCATGGTTGGATGGCATCACCGACTCGATGGATATGATTTTGAGCAGGCTCCAGGAGTTGGTGATGGACAGGGAAGCCTGGCATGCTGCAGTCCATGGGGTTGCAAAGAGTCGGACACAACTGAGCAACTGAACTGAACTGAACTTGGTTAGAGGAGCAGGAAGGAGAAGGGGCCCAAGTTTTCTCCTCTGGTGTAAAGAGCTTCCAGTGTCCTGTTGGAACGACACTGGGCAGCCTTCTCACACTTTTCCGGTTGTACTTGTCAGGAGCCTGCAACCTGAAATGGTGAAGCCGCCATCCTGATTATCATGGTACGCACCATGATGATCCCGTTCATTAAAGCTACAAGTGTTTCCATCTAGTCTTTTGGTCAAGTAGAGGGATTATATACATACACCGTCCTAACACTTCATTTCAAGCATGGTCTTTGGAGTAAGGCAACGTAGAAGCCAGGAAAGGTGGTCACCCATTCTTAAAAGATGTGTTAGTGATTAAGCTCACTTGGCTGCTATTACTTGATTCCTCCACTGCCTCAGTCTGTCTCCCATGACCTTCTGGAGCTTTTTCCCAGAAACCTTCCTACCAACCAAGTTCTGTTCTCATGAGTCTGGCCCCTGATTGGTTGTTGGAAGAGAGAGAGATGAAGTGAGGTGGCCCTTCAGAACAACTGGTCCCAGTTGCAGCTGACCAGAAAGGACTTTCATAAAGGTTTCAGCTTGGGTATTTTTTTTTTTTCAAAGCTAGAATCTGGGTCAGCTCTTTCTTGTAAACAACACATGGCACCAGAAGTGAGGAACTAATTATGGATCATCCAGAATTGTGACTTTCTGACAGTGTGGAGGAAAACTGCCCAGCCTGTGTTGGCTTCTCAGCTGGTGGCCTCAGATAAACAGGCTGCGGGCAGGCAGCTCCATCTAGAGAGGAGGAGACGTGCTCTTGTTCCCGATGACGCACGTGTCCAGTCTGCACTTGATCCTTTAGGAACCTAACAGATACGGTGATTACTGTGATTGTAAACTTGAGAGAGGGAAGCGGCGGGGAGAAGAGGGTGTTGGGGGAGGGAGGGAGGGAAGGAGGGTGGGAGAAAAAGAAACCATCTGCAACCGAAGGAAATAAAAAGAAGGGAAGGATTTAAAAAGTGACTTGAAGCCGTCAGGACAATGACTTACTTTCAGACCAAGAGTGAACCGGTGAATTGCGCCAGCAATGAAAAGGGAGGGTGAGCACCCTCATCCTTCTGGATTTAACACAGCAGGAGACCAATGAAAATCTGAGACGCGGGAAGTCACTAAGTTGAGAACGTGGTAATGAAAGATGAGCAGGGCTCTGCACCATCTATTAGGAGAGAGAGAGGGGACAGAGAGATGGAGAGAGAGAATAGCGGTGGCTGTGGGTCATGGTGGTGATGTTACATTGCTTTTGTCTTGCCAGTGCCGTGGACTGGGAGTCGTGCTGGGCACAGACTGTTACAGAGAGAAGCAAGGATGCTCACCATATGGGAGGCGATGTAAAAACATGAATAAATGGATTTGCTTTGCCAAATGTTGTCAATAACAACACATGTGCAGACAGGAGGCAGAAAGGAGAGGCTGAGTGGCCCTCCCAGGGTGGAAGATGCTTTGCTAGTGGTGGGGAAAGCAGTAAGGGCAGAGAGCTCCCTGGGAAGGAACACCGGAGTCTGTGGTTAAGCGCCGAAAGCATTTTTATCCAAGTTGGAAAATGGTGTTCAAAGGAAAGAGAATGGCAAGTAAAACTCAGGAGGGAAACATGGATTAGCAAGCCAAGTTCGGGGGCTGAGAAACTGAAGAAGAGTTCTTAATGTTGGTCTGGAATTACGTCAGACTCTGGACCTCCTGCACAGTATGCCTTTCTTGGGAAGGAAACAGTTATCTGAGAGATGAAGATGTGAAAGTGCGAAGACCATGAGAGTAACGAGTGCCAGTCAGCGTCAGCAGATGCTAACATCTCCTGAGTGATTACTGCTGCAGGACTCTGGTCCAGATCTGGGCCCACGAGGATCTCATTTGGGCCTCTCCATCATCCTGAATCATAGCTATGGAAAATGAAACTAACTTGCCTAAAATCATCGAGGAAAATAGTGGCAGAAGGTGAATTCAGACGCCAGCACCAGGGACCACTGCCCCCACTGCGGTCACTCAGCACTGGGACTGGATTGCCTGGATTAGAATCTGGGTTTGTTTGACTTTAGAGTTCCTTTGGGCTTCCCTGTGGCTCAGTGGTAAAGAACTCTCCTGCCAATACCAGAGATGCAGTTTCGATCCCTAGGTGGGGAAGATTTCCCTGGAGAAGAAAATGGCAACCCGCTCCAGTATTCTTGCCTGGGGAATCCCGTGGACAGAGGAGCCTGGTGGGCTTCAGTCCATGGGGTCACAAAGAGTCAGACACAATTTAGTGACTAAACAAGAGTTCCTTTAATCCATATAACAACCCTATGAAGTCAGTACCATGATGGCCCTCATGTTGCATACACTGCCCAGAGATGTTCAGTAACATGTCCAACGTCACACAGCCAGGAAGTGGTCGTACCAAGATTCAGATCCAGTGAAGCAATCCCAAAGTCTACACTTCGTGTCTCTACATGTGAAAAGACTGATGACTCTAGGAAAGAGAGGAAGAGATCCAGTGTCATGTGAGAAAACTAAGATGACCAATACTGATTATAGGTAATAATTATCGAGCCCTGACTTTTTGTCCCATTGCCTTATTGTGTTTGATGTTAAATTCTCAAAACAGCACGCTAAGGCATAAACGCTCCTGTTTTCCCATATGTCAGGGGTGAAGACACTGAATACAGAAGGATTAAGTTACTTGCCTACTGTTAGACAGTGGGTATATTGGGGAGCTGAGAGTTGATGCTTTTGAACTGTGGTGTTGGAGAAGACTCTTGAGAGTCCCTTGGACTGCAAGGAGATCCAACCAGTCCATTCTGAAGGAGATCAACCCTGGAATTTCTTTGGAAGGAATGATGCTAAAGCTGAAACTCCAGTACTTTGGCCACCTCATGTGAAGAGTTGACTCATTGGAAAAGACTCTGATGCTGGGAGGGATTGGGAGCAGGAGGAGAAGGGGACGACCGAGGATGAGATGGCTGGATGGCATCACGGACTCGATGGACGTGAGTCTGAGTGAACTCCGGGAGATGGTGATGGACAGGGAGGCCTGGCGTGCTGCGATTCATGGGGTCGCAAAGAGTCGGACACGACTGAGCGACTGAACTGAACTGAACTGAGAGTCAAAGGCAGGACTCCTGAATTCCATTCAATTCAAGAAATGTCAGGGGGCTTCCCTGGTGGCCCAGGGGTTAAGAATCTGCCTGCCAATGCAGAGGACATAGGTTCAAAACTGATCTGGGAAGATTCCACGTGCCTCGGGGCAGCTAAGCTGTGTGCTACAGCTACTGAGCGCAGGCGTCCAGAGCCCGTGGTCTGCAACAGGAGGAGCTGCTGCAGTGAGAAGCCTGGGCAGCACAGCTAGAGAGCAGCCCCTGCTTGCTGCGGCTAGAGAAGGCCTACGCGCAGCAACAAAGGCCCAGTGCAGCCCCAAATAAAGAAAGCTTAAAGATCAAAAAGAAATGTCGAGGTTACCTTCCAGTTCAGTTCAGTTCAGTCGCTCAGTCGTGTCCGACTCTTTGCGACCCCATGAATCGCAGCACGCCAGGCCTCCCTGTCCATCACCAACTCCCGAGTAAGGCCTTATTTAGCAGCGACAGGAGTTACGGGTGGAAAAGACGCAACCCTTGTCCTCAGTGGAGAGTGGACGAGAAGAAGACTAGGTAAGGCACAACAGGTGTCATGAGGGTGCAGACGTGGGAGAGATGAAGGGGGCCGCTGAGGCGTGGCCTTGACTGGTGCAGGTGAGCTCACAGTGGGGGCGCAGGCGGCAGCCCCAAATGTGAATTTCCAAATGAGCGAGATGTCAGTAGGAGGCGCTGGGGACCAGCACTAAGGCTTAGAATCAAGGACAGCTTGAGTCTGTCGGTCAGGACCACACAGCTGTCCATGTTTCGATGCAGACAGAGCCCTGAGAACAGAGGAAGCCCAGCACCACTGCTGCTGTCATTATTATTACTGTCTTTATTGACAGAGCTGGAGGCTGATGCCTTGACTTCAGACTTTTCTTCTCACACTGATGAGAGAGTAAGATCCATCTGGGCAGGAAACAGTCACCTTGCAGGTGTCCAAGTTTGCTGGGTGGAAAAGCCCTTTTTATTGAATTTACTAGATCTTAGGGAGTCATGGAAGATTTTTAACGTTGTGGTGACATGAACATTGAGCTATATTTGAGTGAAAAATTTCCATAGGATATGCCGGGTACTGAGATAGGTTTACTAATCTTTCTTCCTAGTCCCTTTGTGTGTGTTAGTTTCTCAGTCGTGTCCGACTCTTTGCGACCCCGTGGACTGTAGCCCACCAGGTCCTTTTATATTTGTATTAAAAAGGCCTTACAGTCATGTTGATTGTTATCCGCTAATCTAATTAGAGAGAACATCACCTGCCTTCTTGGACTCCTAGTGAGTTCTGAGCGGCTCTCCACACCCCATTCCTCCCCTGGCAGCTTTCCTGTCTGGCTTTCCTTTCTTACTAGAATATTTGAATAACCCAGACCCTTCTTGGCTCTATTTTCCTGAAGGTGTAGCCTCTTTAACTCTCTGCCCTTTTGCTTCAGTCCCCTAGGTCCCATCTGAAAACAGAAGGGGAAAGATGACATCTTACTTTGGTTACCGTAGCAACCTTCACCTGCCTTGCTGCTCCCTTTAGAAGCTTCATCCTCCTGTGAAATTATTTTGCATATAATTACTTGGCTCCCTGGAGGCTTGGGGCT
Organism: Oreotragus oreotragus; assembly: GCA_006410675.1. Lineage (NCBI taxonomy): Eukaryota > Metazoa > Chordata > Mammalia > Artiodactyla > Bovidae > Oreotragus > Oreotragus oreotragus. Next base: position 200,107 of record SJYX01007719.1, on the reverse strand, counting down.
TCCTTTAAGCTTCTTCTTAGAGCCATGAGGAGAGGGTGATCATCTGCCTCTGTCCTGGGCTCAGGAATGCCTCTTCCACAGCGGTGCAGGCATCAGTCTCGGAACAGAGCTGTCGGTTCCCCTTTCTGTCTTTTTGCTTTTAAGAGAAAGGCCGTCAGAAATGGTAAATCTATGACGTTATACATTTTTAGAATGAGTCTTACTGAAATTAACCCATCATACTTTTAGACTACCACTCAGTTATGAAGACTGTGCTTGATTTCTTCACTTGGTCCCAAGTAAAGAGAGAGCCTCTGTCCATCCATCCTGTGCCCCAGAGGCTGACCCAGGTACTTCACATCCCAGCTCCCTTGCTTTCTGGTTCCCAGTTGAGTTTTGCCAAGGCAAGATGCCAGTAGATCAGAGAAAGAGAGCAAGATGGGAACACTGACTCCCCCAGCACCCTGTCTGTGGTGGCACTGAGGACTGACTGTAACCTGCGACCGAAGGTCTGCTGGGCACCCTCTCCACTCGGCCCTCTGCATCCTGGTTCTGGAAACCGCTCCACTCTTCTCCCCTCTTACTGCCTAGGGATGGCGCTAGCCCAGGCTTTTGCACTCTCTTTCGTGGTTTTCCTAGAGCCTGCCCGCGCCTTTGTCAACAGCTCCTTTATCAGACTCTTCAAATTCTCCAACTTGAGCATGCCATCTGCTTCCTCCTGGGGCCTTGACTGATACGATGATAGAACCTCTTCTCTTTTGGATGAGGGCTCCAACAATGCTTGTTTCTTTCAACAAATCTCTGGTTTATTGTAGGCTATGCTTTATAGAAACAGATTTTCTGGTCTTTAGGAACAACTTCTCATCCTCGTGTGTGTGCACTGTGTTGCTCAGCCGCTCAGTCGTGTCTGACTCTTATGCGACCCGTGGACCCACCATGCTCCTCTGTCCATGGGATTTCCCAGGCAAGAATACTGGAGTGGGTTGCCATCTCCTTCTCCAGAGGATCTTCCTGAGCAAGGGACTGAACTTGCGTCTCCTGTGTTTCCTGCATTGGCAGGCAGTTGTTTTTTTTTTTTTTTTTTTACCATTAAGCCACCTGGGAAGCCCCCTCACCCTTATATATACTTCATTAAAGGCAATGTTTCCTCTCTCTGACTCTTTTCCCTTGCTGAAAGCCTGTTAGGAACACATTTTCTGGATGATGTCAATAAGGGCTGCAGAAATGGAATACAAAATTTCATTAACTGCCTGTCCCATATGACCCTGGGAAAATGTGAGGATTTTCCTTCCCTTTTTGTTTTGTCCATTGGAAAAATATACAGGATTTGCAGATGATCTTGGGAGACCATGGGCATTAAAACCCTGCAGGTGTAAAGATGTTAGGATGGGTGGGTTTGTAGTCCTGGATTCTGCTGTTGAATCCAATGCAAAAGGAGATGGTAGCAACAGCTTGCCTTTTTAGAATCGTCATAAAAATGTATAAGAAACTGCTTCCTTGGGGACTTGAATTAATTGAATTATTGTCCTGTGGGGGCTTCACGTGGAACAGTGGTCCCAGAAGGTGTGCTAAAGGGAGCCAGGAGTGAGGAATGTGGATAATTTCTTTTGAAAAACCACGAGTTGAACACTGCACGTTCCTCGTTCTTTCAAGACTGATCCCAAATGGAATCAAGACTAGCATGAGGTTCACACAGCTCAGCGGGTGTGAAGATTCTGCGACTGAATTAAATAGGCTCCATTATATTTCAGAAAGAGCTCGAATGGGTTTCTCTGGAGCACAGCCTAAGAATATCCTGTCTCTCCTTTGTAGCCCAGGATGGCTGGGATGGTTTGTTGCTGCTAATATTATACTTCAATCTCTCTATAATATGGACAAAAATGAGCACAAGGCCTAGCTTATCCCCAAGAGGCTCTAACGAGGCATCAAAAGGACCTTAACCATAAGGCCAGGCAAAAACTGAAAGCTGATGATACATCTTCAAATGATTATCCTTATTTATGTAAGTTGTTTTCTAATAAGCTTATTTTGCCCCAGGTATCATTAAAGATCATTTAATTTTAGAGCTAAAGAGGTTTTGAACACTGTAAAACTTACATGTTGAGGTTTCTTTTTAAAATTTTTTTAAAAGATTTGTTTGATGTGTTTTATGTTTTTATTTTTTTGGCCATGAGGCATGTGGGATCTTAGCTCTCCTACCAGGAATTGAACCTTGCACTGGAAGGTGGTCTTAACCCCTGGATCTCCAGGGAAGTCCCTAGGTTGAAGTTTATATTCTTACAAAAATTGAATTGGATTTATTTACCCTTTTATTTGGGGCTTCTCAGGTGATGCTATTGGAGAGGGTTATGGCACCCCACTCCAGTACTCTTGCCTGGAAAATCCTATGGACGAAGGAGCCTGGTAGGCTGCAGTCCATGGGGTAATGTGTTTTATGTTTTTATTTTTTTGGCCATGAGGCATGTGGGATCTTAGCTCTCCTACCAGGAATTGAACCTTGCACTGGAAGGTGGTCTTAACCCCTGGATCTCCAGGGAAGTCCCTAGGTTGAAGTTTATATTCTTACAAAAATTGAATTGGATTTATTTACCCTTTTATTTGGGGCTTCTCAGGTGATGCTATTGGAGAGGGTTATGGCACCCCACTCCAGTACTCTTGCCTGGAAAATCCTATGGACGAAGGAGCCTGGTAGGCTGCAGTCCATGGGGTTGCTGAGGGTCAGGCATGACTGAGCGACTTCACTTTCACTTTTCACTTTCATGCATTGGAGAAGGAAATGGCAACCCACTCCAGTGTTCTTGCCTGGAGAATCCCAGGGACGGGGAGCCTGGTAGGCTGCCATCTCAGGGGTCGCACAGAGTCGGACACGACTGAAGTGACTTAGCAGCAGCAGCAGCAGGTGATGCTAGTGGTAAAGATTCCGCCTGCCAGTGCAGGAGATGTACGAGACATGAGTTAGATCTCTGGGTCAGTAAGATCCCCTGGTGAAGGGCCTGGCAACCCACTCCAGTATTCTTGCCTGGAAATTCCCATGGACAGAGGAGCCTATGGTCCTTGGGGTGCAAAGAGTCAGATACGACTAAAGCAATATAGCACACACAAACCCTTATATTCAACTGAAAAATATCTATAGGCATTTTATTAATGCAATATATTGCCTTTTAGTTTTGATCACTAATATTCAAGCTGACATGATCATCTTTAACTTCTTCCAAAGTAACACTTCTCCCCGAATCCATTTACTTGTTTTTCAGTGAAAACTGAATTTAAAGTCAGAATGAATTCTCCATTAATCATTTCCATTTATCCTGTTTCCTGATGTAGCCTTCTCAGCTGGCTATAACATGGAACCAAGGCACACTTTTTCCTTTTGTTGCCCTTGTTGCAAAAAGCTTTACTTTCCTGTTCTTAATTTTAAAAAGCAGATGAGTCAAATCTTTAATATTCTTTTGTCTAAGGCAAAATACACTTAAGGGTTTCTTTTTGAGTATGTCTTACTCATTTTACTGCCTTGGTAAATAATTATTTCCTATTTTTTTAAGTCCTTGCTTTCTAGTTTGAATAAAGTGGAAGTCAGAAAATTTAGGGAGATTTGTTATGAGCATCAGATAAGGGTTTCAACCCTGGAGAAAGCATTTGTTGAAGGTTATATATAAAGTCCCCTTTCTTTAGCACCTTTAAGCCTGGAGATAAACAGAAACTCTTTTCTTGTGTATTTTCTTCCGGTCATGTGTGTGTGTTTAGTCTCTCAGTCATGCCCAACTCTTTGTGACACCATGGACTGGATTTGCAGGCTCCTCTGTCCATGAAGTTCTCCAGGCAAGAATAGTGGAGTGGGTTGCCATTTCCTTCTTTAGGGGATCTTCCCAACTAGGGATCAAACCCAGGTCTCCTGCATTGCAAGTGGATTCTTTACAGTCTGAGCCACCAGGGAAGCCCTCTTCCAGTCATGGAAAGATAAAATTGTCAAGGTGATGAGGGACTTTAAAAAGAAGTGTCAGCCAGACATCTCCCTGGTCCTTGTGCTAGCTTATGGTAAACGGTGTTGGATTCGTGATCCAAAGAAGGTTTAATTTTGGGACCAGGGACCAGGCTTGATCACTCAAGAGCTTTTGTATAGTAGAGTTTTATTAAAATGACAAGGGACAGAGAAAGCTTCTGACATAGACATCATAAGGGGGATGGAGAACCCCCCTCCTCTTGCTAGTGTTAGCACGCTGTTTTATATCTGTTAGAAAGCCATTAATCAGATAAGAGAGACACCTCAAAGCTGATGGAGTTTCACCAGGCCCCTCTCCTACAATATGCATTTTTTAAAAATTAATTTATTTATAATTGGAGGCTAATTACTTTACAATATTGTGGTGGTTTTTGCCATACATTGACAGGAATCCGCTATGGGTATACATGTGTTCCATCTTAAACCCCCCTCCCCCTCCCTCTCCATCCCATCCCTCAGGGTCATCCCAGTGAACCTGAGCACCCTGCCTCATGCATCGAACCTGGACTGGTGACCTGTTTCACATATGGTAACATACATGTTTCAATACTATTCTCTCAAATCATCCCACCCTCGCCTTCTCCCACAGGGTCCAAAAGACTGTTCTTTACATCTGTGTCTCTTTAGCTGTCTTGGCATATAGGGTCATCGTTACTATCTTTCTAAATTCCATATATATGTGTTAATATACTGTATTGGTGTTTTTCTTTCTGACTTTCTTCACTCTGTGTAATAGATCTTTCTGGTGGCCCAGACGGTAAAGCGTCTGCCTGCAATGTGGGAGACCCGGCTTCTATTCCTGGGTCGGGAAGATCCCCTGGAGAAGGAAATGACAATCCACTCTGGCACTCTTGCCTGGAAAATCCCATGGAAGGCGGAGCCTGATAGACTACAGTCCATGGGGTGGCAAAGAATCTTTCTAAATTCCATATATATGTGTTAATATACTGTATTGGTGTTTTTCTTTCTGACTTACTTCACTCTGTGTAATAGGCTGCAGTTTCATCCACCTCATTAGAACTGATTCAAATGCATTCTTTTTAATGGCTGAGTAATATTCCATTGAGTATATGTACCACAGCTTTCTTATCCATTTGTCTGCTGATAGACATCTAGGTTGCTTCCATGTCCTAGCTATTGTAAACAGCATTATGATGAACATTGGGGTACACATGTGTCTTTCGATTCTGGACAATATGCATTTTTGACATAGGATGGCATAAGGTGTGTCATCCCCCAGCCATAAAACAATTGGTATAAGTACTGGTTTGTTGAGCTATTATTAGCCCAAGGTTTGAGAAAAGAAAAAAAGTTAGTCTTAGGTGGAACCATTTCGAAGAAAGGCAAATTCCAAAGCAAATACATAGTTTCATCAACATAGCTTAAGAAAAACATTTCCATGGAGAAACCACCTTTTAATTTTGTATGAAGAAGGGGGAAAAAAAAAAAAAAGTCTGACACTAATAGTTTATTTCCTCCTGCTGCTTAAGGGAGAGATAAAAAAAATGTCTGACACTTGCAGCCTATTTCCTCTGTTTGGAGACCCCTGGCCTTCCTGCCTGTTACCCTCTCACTTGGATTCTCTCAGTGACATCCCACGAGATAGATAAGGATTCTCTGTGGGGCTTATTCATTGGCTGTTGCTGGGACAAAGTGCTCACTTAGACATGAAGCAAGACACTTCCATTGTAACCTGAATTGTACAAAAACCCATGGCTCCTTTTATAAAGTTGGATTCTTTCTCTCTGGTTTGACTTCTACTTTCTTAGGGCCAGGCACAAAAAAATAATATTTCCGCTTTTAGAGTTTGAAGGTTACGGATGTTACTCAAAAGTTCTTGCCTGTGTTTTCCTGTGCTGTGTCTCCCCAAGATCCTGTTTCTTAGATGACATGACTTTTAACCCCTTGGTAAGATGGAGTCATTTCCGCTGGAAAAATCTCCAGCTTTTCTGTCCTGAGTGGTACCCAGAATCAAAAGTGTTGGTTTCTCCATGTTGAGAGAACTCAAAATGTTATTATCAGAACTTCCCTGCTGGTCTAGTGGTTGGGAGTCTGTCCGCCTGCCAGTACAGGGGACTCGGGTTCGATCCCTGGTCTGGAAAAATCCTACATGCCGTGGAGCAGCTAAGCCTGGACCACAGTTACTGAGCCTGCATGCCTAGAGCCCACCTTCCACAACAAGAGAAGCCAGCACAATGACCACAGCAAAGAATAGCCCCCTCTTGCCACAACTAGAGAAAGCCCATATGCAGCAACAAAGACCCAGTGCAGCCAAGATGAAGTATACATAAATAAAAAAATTTTAAAGTGATATTATCACCCCACCACCCCTTCCAAGATGGTGTTAGTCTTTTTTATAGATCAGACATCACACTATTAATCGGGTGATTTTACTTGACAGTGAAGCCAGCGTGAGCATCTCAGTGGGTACTTATTTTTGCTTTTCTTGCCCTGGCTTTCTGCTGCATTCATGTGCTTATATGTGATTTCCCCTTCCTTCTATATCCAGTTTAAGACTTTCTAGATCAGAACTCCTATGGGCAAAATGCATGGCTCCTCAGTCTCATGAACTATACTGCATTCCTAGAGAGGGGGGGGTTTTTTAGGATTCTGTAATTCAGAAATCTGCCTCTCATGCTTATTGGTAACACTGTGACAGTAATATCCAACAGAATCAGATGTCTCTTTGGGATCTCTTCCCCAGTATGTATTTAATTATACCATATTAAAAAAAAATGTTAGGAATGAAAAGTGGGAGTTTGGGAAAGATTAATTCCTTGGGTAGAAACCCAATAATGTCTAGACCATCTAAGTTTATTAGAGAGAGAGAGACTGTATTCACTTATTTATGCCACAAATATTTATTCAGCTGCTGCTTCTTTGATGCTGAGCAAGTATCTTAAGCGTCCAGTGGCTCATCTTCAGGGTAGGAGCCATACTGTCTTCATTTTAGGACTCAGTGTCTGTTTGATAAGTTCTGTCATGTTATGGGAGGATCTTGGATGAAATCATTTTCACGTTATAGCAAAGTAAGGAAATCTTTGAAAACTTGTCTCTCTCCAGGTTTCCCCTTCCAATAAAATGAGTGGAATTCAATCACTTGTATTCTCATTGCTACTTACTTGGTAATGTTTTCATAAACAGTTCTTTTTGCTATTGATGGTGTTTGGGGATGGCCAGGTTTTTTTTTTTTTTTTTTAATTACTTGCTTTTATGAGGACCCTGTATGCAAGACAGCAAAAGAGACATAGATGTGCAGAGTGGACTTTTGGACTCCGAGGGAGAGGGTGGGATGATTTGGGAGAATAGCATTGAAATATGTATACTATCATGTAAGAAATGAATCACCAGTCTATGTTCAATGCAGGATGCAGGATGCTTGGGGCTGGTGTATGGGGATGATCTGGAGGGATGATGTAAGGTGGGAGGTGGGAGGGGAGGTTCATGTTTGGGAGTTCGTGTACACCCGTGGCAGAGTCATGTCAATGTATGCCAAATCCAATAGAGTACTGTAAAGTAAAATTAAAAAAAAAAAACCTTGCTTTTGCCTGATAAATATCATTCCTTTCTAATGGCTGTCCGACCACACCCATAGCAAATACTCAAGGACGTCCCTACTTGTTTCTCATTTTTGTGACATGAGCCTAATATCATGGACATTCACTGAAGTCCGAAGCTTGTATACACCCTTAATGGTGGTAGGTGGCCATCTCTGCAGTGCCAGTTCCTCTGCTGCCGATGAGCCTATGTATAGTAATAAATAACTTTAATCCACGTATTATTTCGGAGGTTTCAAAAGACATCCACTTGCTTCCTCTCATTTGCTGTTTACAGTAGACAAGGCCAGGTTTTCTCCATTTTGCTGACATGGAAACCACAGCCGCCAAAGCATACAGCTTACAGTGGGACCAGAACACAAGCAGACCCCTGAGGCTCTTTCCAGTATTTCTTGAAGATGTCTCTTTGCATCTAAAGAAGTTTTGAGGTTCTCCAGGGGGAGACTTTATATTTTAAAAGGGAACAGTGGTTTTCCTTTTCCACAGGCATGCAATGATGGAAGCACATCCTTTCTAAATGTCAAATAACAGAAGAATGGTTAAATAAATTATGACAGATCTATACACTGGGATCCTATGTGGCTATTAAAATGAATGTTTGCAGAGAATATGTAATGATACAGGGGACTGCTCCTTGCTGTGTTGGTGTGGGATACTAAACAGCAAGCTCTGGATTTTGTTTCAAAATTATACATAACAAAAACGGTGGATCTAAATATACCAAAATATTAGCTGAGTTTCCGGATAGTAGGATTATGGTTTACTTTTATTTTCTTTTTATATACATCTCTGATTTTTTCAGTTTTTTCTTCAGTGAACTCATGTAATCAAAAAACATACATCTTAAAACATTATCTTAATTATACTCCACAGATTTTTAATTTTAGCTAGAGGAATTTTTGAGTGGTTCTTGTTATATCTCATTTTTAAAATTACATTGGAAATGGGTGGGTTATTTTTTATTAGTAGCATATACATTTGAAATGAATAGTGAATTATTTGTATATATGTATGTGTGTGTATATTTTTTAAAAAATTTAATTGGAGAACAATTGCTTAACGAAGTTGTTTTGGTTTCTGCTGTACAACATAATGAGTCATCCATAAGTATACCTGTAAGTATACCCCACCCCATCCCACCAGGTGTATGTATTTTAAGTTGGTTGTTGTAATGCATTTGCTGATCTATTATTTCCTGACAATGAGTCCTTTTCCCATAATTCATTAATTCAGTCAAACATCATTTTGAGGGCTTTCTAGATATACTAGCCTGAAGATACCTTGGATGAAGGCTGTTCAGTCTCTGCTCTCAAGAAATACCAGTCTGGTTGGAGAGACAGTAATCACAGTGCAGAATGAGCCGTGAGAGGGCCGCGATGTTACTTAGGGACTGCAAAGGAAGGATGCTAAATTCATGGGTGCTGGGGGAGGACAGAGAGCCCTCCCGGAAGAGATGCCTTTTGAGCTGAAAGCAGCTGTTCTCTTTCGGATGACCAATCTCAGATTAGAAATAATGACAACATAAGTAAATCTTCTTAAGCTATGTAGGCAGTTGTGGCTGGAATTCTTTTTAATCACCAGCGTCCCCCTTTCTTTCTGTTTATGTGAGTTTGCTAAAGGTTAGTAGCAATACCAAAGCATAATAGTTTTCCTTTGTAGTGATCACAATGATGTACTTTTATAGTATTTCCTAGTATTATACATATCCTTTTATGAGTGACTTAAATAATGACTTGATCACTTGTTTTCATTCCTATTTCATTCCTCAGCCTCTTCCTACTTGGCTGAGGGACGCAGAGAGAGGTTTTTCCTGTTTTATAAGGATAAATGGAGTCATAGAATGATCAATTGACTTCTCCAAATTATAAGGTGGGTAGGTAATGGAACTGGAAAGAGAAACCAGAGTTTCTTTGTTCAGAGCTCTGACTTTAAAAATATTTCCCCTTGTAAGTAGGATAGGTTGTTTGCCAAAAATGCATTCACCTTTTAAATCTTTACTGAAAGTAATGAGCTTAAAATAAAGTCTCATGAAGGTAATCGTATTGTTACAGCTTAGAACAGAAGTTAAGGCTATTTGAGTAGATTAAAATGAGTCCTGAGTGAGGCTTAATATTTGGCCTATTTAATTAATTTGTTCAGCAATGGATTCTAATTTTCTTTGGAAAAAAATAATTGAAACATTCTCAGACCCTTTTGAGAACATTATGGGATCTGTTGTGATCAATTTTAAAAATGTTAACTAAGAAGGACAAACTGAAAAATGAGATCAGGATTGACAATATCTCTATTTCATGATACTGGATGATTATAACTTTATTGTCAGAAGGTTTTCTTCTGATCCATTGTTGTGAATACAGTGGGCCCTTGAACAACACGGGCTTGGACTGTATAGGTCCGCTGATTTTTTTCATTAAATATATACCATAGGATCTGGCAGTGGTTGGATCCACAGATGTGAGATTCTGCGCAAGGAGGACTGACTGTAAAGTCATGCTTGAATTTTCTGCTGCGTGGTTGGTTGGTGCTGTGCCCCCCTCCCCCCGCCCTTGTTTACCTTGTTTCCAGTTTACTCCCAAGGGTAAACTGTGAAACGGCCTGAATGTTCTTAGTAATTATTTTTACTGTTAAAATAATTGCTGTTCAGTTGCTCAGTCTTGTTAGTATTCTAATAATAAATGAAAGTTAATATGCATATTACACTGTAATATATTACAGATATTCAGAAAATATATGAAGCAACAGTATAAGTGAATATGAAGGGAAGTAAACACTTTGAAATATTTTATTGATTTTTCTTCTAATTAAAAATATTCATGTATTTTGGATTCATTATGGAATAAAATAAAGCTTAAACCATGTACCATATTTTTATTGAAAATAAGTATTTGATTTAAATACAGAAAATGTTGCATTAATTGGGGTTTTGAGAAATTTAGAATACAGGAATAGTTCTATTATGATTTATACAGAACGATAGTTTTATTTTCCACAATTGTAGTGATCTGAGTTTTGAATTATTATTCACATTCTTTAATTTTTGGCTCCTGTTCCTAACCAACTCTAAGATTTTATCTGTAGTGCACATTTTATATTGCCATCAAGCACTGTTTATCAGGATGCCATTGGACATTTTTCTAGGGAAAAATGAAAACAAAAAACAACCTCATCACAATACTACAGAGTTCAAGAAAGATATAAGTGCGTGCTCAGTTACGTCTGACTCTGCGACCCCATGGGCTGTAGCCCACCGGGCTCCCCTGTCCATTGAATTTCCCAGGCAAGAATACTGGAGTGAGTTGCTGTTTCCTCCTCCAGCGTGTCTTCCTAACCCAGGGACTGAACCCGAGTCTCCTGCACTGGCGGGCAGATTCTTTACAGCTGCGCCACGAGATACAGAAACCCATATTTGTCGGGATCTAGAATTTGTGTCTTAACTAAACTGGGTGAGGATGGAGTGACATTTTGCAACACTGCCTTCCTGAATTTCACCGTGAGGTTCTGCATTGCTGAGACGGGAGAAAATGGAGGATGATCCTGCAGCCACATCATAACTGCCAGGCAGTCATACCTGGGTATCCACGGGCAAGTTATTTCACCTTTAATTAGTGATGTGTGAACAGAATAATATGATAGGCATGAAAATAGATCCAAAATAAAAGTGTAGGTAACTGTCATTGAAGTATGCAGGAAGGCTGATAAAATCTATTGGATTATGTATCAAAAATTGGGAAAACTCTCCCAACTGGCTGCAGTAGGGTAAAATTTTGAGTGTAAGGGGTGATGAGATAATAGAATGGTGATGGAGCACAGGTAAGTGAGATTAATACTGGAAAGCTTCATATTTGGGTTGCTGAGGGAGAACAGTCTGTATACCATGGATCGGTTAGGATAGTACTGCTTTTTTTTAATTTCCGTGTTTATTTTACTTTAGTTTCCTGGGTCTTCGTTGCTGTGCGAGGGCTTTCTTAGCTGTGGTGAGCAGGGCCTGCTCTCACGCTGTGGGGGCTTCTCTTGTTGCGGAGCTCAGGCGCTAGAGTGCAGGGCTCAGTAGTTACAGCGCGTGGGTTTAGTTGCCCCTCGGCATGTGGAATCTTCCTGGACCGGGGATCAAACCCAAGTCCCCCGCATTGGCAGGTGGATTCTCAACCACTGGACCTCCAGGGAAGCCCAGTATTGATTTTTTAAGATCTGGTGTTCACAAATTTCTCAACGTAATTATCCTAGGCAGAAGAGGGTATCCGTGAGTGTGTGTGTGTGTCTTCTCATTGAGAATAAATGTAACCATTAGAGTTATCCTGATCAGGATTCAGGTGCTCATGAAATAGATTGTATTTCCTTAAATATAGACTTGTACTAATTTTGATCTGCTTCATTTCTTTGGTATTGGAGAGTGAATTCTAGTGCCAAACTCCCTGAGTTTGAAGCCTAGTCATGCCATTTTCTCATGGACCCTGTCAAAGTTACTTAATTGTTCCTCAGTTTTCCACTCTGTAAAATGGGGATATATAGGTACCAACCTCGCAGACTGTGGTGGAGAGTCAGTAGGTCAGTTAAGGCATGTAAATCATTTAGAATGATTCCTGGAATTCAAGAAATGATAAGCATTAGTAGTTATGGTTGTGGTATTGTATTCATCATGTAACTTATCAAAGCACTTTATGATCTGCATTTTTGAGTCCGTTTGATTCTCCTAAGGAAGCAAGGCTCAGGGAACTTAGGTAATTTTCCTAGGTCCCCAGTCCAATAAACACTGGACATCTGGGCTAGTATCTCTGGCCTCAAATTCCAATCCTGATCAAAAAAAAAAACGAAGTCGCTTCAGTCGTGTCCGACTCTGTGCGACCCCATAGACAGCAGTCCACCAGGCTCCCCCATCCCTGGGGTTCTCCAGGCAAGAATACTGGAGTGGGTTGCCATTTCCTTCTCCAGTTTTCCTTTAAAATTGGAGGAAGTTACAGTTCAGTACACACAGGCAAAGTCGTATCCGACTCTTTGTGACCCCATGGACTGTAGCCCACCAGGCTCCTCTGTCCATGGAATTCTCTAGGTAAGAATACTGGAGTAGGTTGCCATCCTGCTCAAGTGGGGCTTTTTCCCATAGCAGGGACTGGATTCTTGCCCAGAAACAAATTTGTCTGGAAAGTTGTAACTTAGAGATCAAGGGGAATCTGCCCCAGACACTCTAGCTATAAGGGATCGAATCCTACTCTAAATCACGTCCATTTCTGTATCCTCAGGAATGAGGGGAGATTCTTACTTCATTGGGATGAGGAGCCTGGGGCAGCAGGGCCACATCCCGGAAGATGGAGGACTCTTCTTGCTCTGCTGCATAGACAGAGACTGGGCTGTGACTCAGTGTTTCACGGAGGAGGCCTTTCAAGCCATCACGGACTTCACCGACCTCCCCAACTCACTCTTTGCATGCAACGTCCACCAGTCGGTGTTTGAAGGGGAAGAAAGCAAGGTAAGAAGACTTTCTGCTCCTGAAATCGAAGGAGATGCAACATCAGTCCCTTAGCACTTCTGTTGTGGTTGAGGTTTGGAAGTTTTTGAAAATGTTTACTTGGTGCGCCTCTCAGCATGCATAGCAAGAGCGGAAAAGCCTGTTCTACTATCGGTTGACATTGAAGGTATACATGACAAGATTATATGAGAGATTCCATTGAATCAGATCTCATTGTCTACAACTTAGAGGTCTGTCCAACAGCAAAAGAAAAATGGCTTTAGAAATAGTGATTGCAGGAGATACACCCTTGGTTTAGAAAGCAGATGTTGTTAAAAAAAAAAAAAAAAAAGTTTTATTTTCCCGTATTATTCTGCCCCAAACTTAATTTGCCTTTCCCCAAACAGCACAAGCCCTCTTTCACCCTACTCTTCCTGCAGTTTGAGGACTGACCTAAACATGGCTTCTTAAATTGGGCCCCAAGTCTTGCAGTATTTATTAGAAAGGTAAATTGGTTGGGGATCTGAGTCTTGCTTTGCTTGCTGATACTACAGTAGGTAGAACTGTTTTGGGTGTGTTGTAAGAATTTGCTTGAAAATGCTTAACCCTTTGATTTGAAATAATTAGGGAATGAGATTGTCTATGAACAAGCATTTTCTAGAAAATGAGGCTTCTGTTTTAAGAGCAAACTTGATTCAGTGGAGGTATTCTTGGGAGTCAGGGTAAATATTCCTTTCAGAAGTCTTTGTAAAGTTCACTTCGATTTTCTCTGACCTTTTAAGAGAGTCTGAACGGATCAAACCTTACCATGTGAATGTGGATTTCTAGTTGTAAATATCCACTTTTAGGCTATATTGTAAATCGTGGCCAATATTTTGAGGGGAGGAAAGGGTCTTTTTTTTCTGAACTAAAGTATAGTTCTGTGTGAGATTAAGGGGAGGATTTATGATTGCTGTTTCATAAAGTTGAGGTGTTTTTGCTGAAGTCCAATCTGTTTCCTGAACACGGTTACCGGAAGCTTTTGTTCTGGATTTTATTGGTTTTGTAAGCAATCCTGATAGCTCAGAGAATTAGGAATTATTTCAAGCTGTATAAAGATAGTTTTATAATGATATTATTTTGTAGTTGAGCAGTTGAAATGATGAGCTAAAAACAGTCTGAAGTCCAAGGGATTATATGTGGTTAGAACATCCAGAGCTATGATCACCAGACTATTTGAAGTAAGAAAATGGCATATATCCTCTTTGAAAGAAACTACAAATTTTGCTCTTGGCTTATAACCAGGTTATAACACAGATCATTGTTTATTCAGAGCAGGTCATCGCCCCCTGAAATCTACCTGACATTAACTATGAAACAAAGGTCTGTATTTTCTTGTTCCATCATCTATTTAAGTATCAGCAATCAGAAGGATCTTCCTTAGAGGTTTAATGAGGGTTTTGACTCTTTCTTGATAAAATACTTCTCGATTGGTTGAAACAAAAAAGATTTAGGAAAGAGCCAATTTCATTCAAAGGTTCAAGAATGGCCTATCAGCCAAACCAGAATTGGGGAGAGTTCACGGGAATCTGCCCACGTCTATTTTGATATTCTGATCTGTGATTGAATAATGGATTACTAAATATTCTCATTTAATTTGTATACGAAGTTGGTACACCGAAGTTTAACAAATAGGATTGGGCTTTAAAATGACCTTGCTAAAATATTGAGGTGACATCAATATGATATTGTTCCATGGAATAAGTTTCAAATGATGTAGCTCACATTTTTATAGCTAAGGAGGCGAATTTTCTAATTGGCTAATGTCTACTTAATTAAACTTATTAAATGAGACAGGAAGTCTTCCACTTTGGTGCAATTTTTATAGCCCCTATTCATGGAGAGTCTCTGGGACGTCAAATAATCTGATCCAGATTCAGTTTTTATTTAATTATATGATCAGAGTTTAGGGTGACAAAGCAAGATAATCAGATACCAAATAAATGGATAACAGAGGCATGATCACTGTGACTGCAGGAAAATAAAATGTTTGAGGAGCCTCACGCCTCCCAATTTTACTGCCACATGTTTTCCTTCTCATTCTAGACTTTTCTGTCCTTCTCTTTGCCTCCACTTTTTCACCCACGATCTTAATAAAACTCACTTGTCCTGTATGTCATTCTCTCAGAATATCCTTCCCACCGTGTTCAAAGTTCATGAATCTGAGCCAGGAATTCTAATGATGGTAATCTTTTCCAAAGGGTGGACATTGGGGGCACTGTTAGGGGAGATAATTTTAGGTAGAGGAAAAAAAAATCAAGAAAGCTTTCTAGCGCTTGTATCTGCCTGTGGGTAAGGATGGCCATGGGGATTGTCTAAATTATTTGGCTTTGGGAAAATGCCTTCAGGAGCCTGCAGTTATCAGAGAGAGAAGACATCAGAAATGATGCTTGGTTTTCATCTCAGAGATCCAAATGGGTAGATGTTAACTTGTTTTGGTGAAGTTCTTTCTTTTTTGGCAAGCCTACTTTTTAAAAAAAACTATATTTTTTAATGTGGACCATTTTTTAGAAGTCTTTATTGAATTTGCTACAATATTGCTTCTGTTTTATGTTTTGGTTTCTGGCTAAGGGGCATGTGGGGTCTTAGCTCCCCGACCAGGGATCGAACCTACATCCTCTGCACTGAAAGGTGAAATCTTCACCACTGGACCACCAGGGAAGTCCCAGCATATCTACTTTCGATTCACTGTATCAAGAAGGCAAGTTTAGCTTGTTTGCTGCAATTATTATAAAGCATACCTTTTAATTTCCTTAGCTTTGTGGGAATTAAGGCTCTTGCTTTCTGACTCTTATGATTAAGTCTTGGCAGCAATCTCTATTTTCCCATTTGTCAGAGACACTTTCCTAGGCCTTTTTCCTTTTTGGGATAGTTTGGAAAGTACTGACTTGGCCCGCTCTTAATATAGGTAACACCATAGGAGGTGATCTTCTCATTATGTTCCTTCTGCTTATCAGCGTGATACATATTCTGATATGCTCATTTCTGCCAACCTATTTAAATCCTGAGTTCTGACATCTACAGAACATTTTTCTTTTCAAACAACTTCATGAGGCCATGATGTTGACTCCAATTTTCTGTTAGGCAGAATTCTGTGAGATTGTATTTTGATTTGCTGCCTCTGCGAGAAGCAAGCACATACCTCAGTGTGGTTCGTTGTGGTCCAGATGGTTGGGATTTGTTTATATAACACAAAGGAGAACCAGAGCTGGAGGAAATTGGCATCTGAAACCAATAAATGCAGATTGCTGTTTGCATGCTACAGCTTGCAGCATAAATATTTTTGTATCAAACACATTTGGAACTGGGATCGTCCCAGCAGGCAATACCTAAAAGTTATCAGGGGTCGTTAACCTTTGGCATTTTCCCCTGGCTTGCCTTTCTGGATCCAGATGGGCTGCACCAGTCCTCTTAAGACAGATGAGACTAGAGGGGCACCCTGCGGGCTGCTCTGTGTCTGTGCTCAAGATAGATAAGGCTCTGCTCCATGGGACATTGGCACTCCTTCGTAGCTAAAGGGGAACAGTGCACCAACCACCATAAAATTCTTAGTCCCATTCAGTTTACTAAGGGGAAGCCTGAAAGGTGAGTTGTTATTGGCCTCCAAAAAATTTGAATTCATTTAGTTCAGTAACAACAATAATAGTATCAGTAGGAAGCCTTGCATAGCATGAAGCAAGGGGCTCGGTACTCTTCTGAGCCCCTTGCTTTCTAGACATCAAGCCTGTTAATCACCATGACCACCCTACGAGGGTGGTGTCTTTCTGCCTTTCCACCTCCTGGGCACGTGGTGGGGTTGTGTTCCCTGTACCACTCTAGCTAGTTCTATCCAGTGTATAAGCAGAACTGATCCGTGTGAGGCCTTTAATTACCAGTGTTTGAAGAATGTTCTTTTCACTCCGCTCAGGTAGTTGGCATTGTGCCAGGCGTGCCTTTCCAGGTGGTCTGGTTTGTGGACTGAGGATAAGGATGACCCAAGGCAGGGTCCTGGGTCCCCTTGGGATAGACAAACAGAGTGACAGCATCAAGAAAAACCTTTGTTGCTTGAAGCCACTGAGATTTTGGGGTTTGTTGTTAGAATATAGCTGAGTCCACCTAGGTTGATACTGCGAATATGATTGTCCTCATTTTTCAGATGAGGGCTCTGAAGCCCAGAGAGGTTGCCCATGATTTCACAACTGGAGTGGCAGAGCAAGAATTCAAACCTACAGAGTCTGTGCCGTTAAACATTATGTGACACTGCCTCTTCATACACAAATATTTCTTGAAAACAGGTACAATGCTTGGCTTTGGGGACGCAGTGGTGCACATAGACTCACTGACCTTCGAGTCTACCAAAGCAAACACTTCAAATAAGAAAACAAGCATAGTCAATCTAGCGATGCTAAAACCAAAAGAGCATTTAATACGCATTTTCAACTGTACTCACTGCCCTATATACGCATGCGTGCACACGCACACAAGATTTTCTTGTTGTTTTTGTTATGTTTTGTTTTGCTTTTTAAATAAACGGGCATTTCTTCCAGCTACTTAAAGACGATATCCTACCAGAAAGGGCATAAGATCAGAGGCCCGGTGCTATGGCTGTTAGGCTTCTTGATTCTCATAAATGGAGCATCTCAGTGCCTTGAGGGTGGCTGGAGTGAGTCTAGGTTCAAAGATGTATATCTTTCATTCAACATCACCACTAATAGAATACACCAGCTCCTTCTAGAGCTCAACTGAGGACGCAGTGACCTAGTCAACCCTGGCAGCGTTGTGAGGTCACCCTCAAGGATTTTGGAAGGTGAATCTGTTGATTTGCAATTTTTATTTGGTTCCCCACATAGGATTTGCCTTTAGTCTGTAAGGGGATGTAAATGTTCCCATTGTACTTTACAACTGCAGGCCCACGATCTCTTTATCTGCTGTACCTAAATTTGAAAAGCTCTGGAAATTGAGACTTCATAACCCATTTTAAGATGAATCTCACTTGACCTAAATCATTCAGAATCTAACCAGAACTGATGAGAAGCTTCTTCTAGTGTGAATATTCATCCATCTCTTCGCAAAAATATTCCTGTCTTTAAGCAACAGGGACTGCCCCAGACTTGATGGATCATTACATAATATGAGGCATGCGTGCCACGTTGTGTTCTAAATCCCTTATTTATGAATTTCAAACATAGCGGGTCCTAAGAATTTCAGAGAGTGAGTTGTAGACCTGTAAACTATATAAAAATGCACCCACAGCCCATGTTCACCAAGAAGAATGAATGTATCACTGAAATCTGGACTGTCATAAACAAGGACAATTAAATATTTTTCCCCATAATGAGATGCTTGTGTTGATTAGAGATAAAGGGCATATTGAAGACAGAATGGGCTCATTCAGTTTGCACGGCTGTGCGCTAAGTCGCTTCAGTGGTATCTGACTCTTTGTGACCTTATGGACTACAGCCTGCCAGGCTCTTCTATCCATTGGGTTCTCCAGGCGAGAATACTGGAGTGGGTTACCATGCCTTCCTTCAGGGGATCTTCCCCACCCAGGGATTGAACTTATGTCTCTCTTATGTCTGGCAGGCAGGTCCTTTACCACAAGCGCCGCCTGGGAATCCCTTGTTTAGTTTAATAATAGTAATAATGATAATAGTAATGGCAGCAGCAAAGCTTACACAGCTTGGAGCAAGGTGCTGGATACTCTTCAGAGTGGTTTTTAGACATTAAGCCCTTTAATTTCCATGGCAACCCTGTGGCATGGATGCTGCATGGCTGACCTTACTGAGTCAAACTCTGACAGTCTCTGAATCTGCTTCTTTGAATGTCTGCAGTTGAAAGCTCTGACTTTGACCTGTGGTCACTGCTCATCCTGCCCTCACCCTTTTACCCAGTCTCTGACTCATGAGCGGTTCTCGGTCCAGAGAAAAGACCCCTGGTCCATCAGGGAGATAGACATTTTCCCACGCTCATGGTTTTCTTAACTCAGAGGAGCTTCTGTTGTAAATATTTCTGCTGCTCCCACATGTTTTGCTTCTCTTCATTTGGACTTTTCCTCTCTATACTGTGAAGTTCTAGAAGGCAGTCAAAATTTGTATTCCTCCTCGTTGTATTTCCATCACCTTGCTGGATCTCAGGCATCATAGGTGGCCGGTCAGTACTGAGTTGGACCTCCACTTCAGTGGTGACTAAATGAAGGTACAGAGTGATGAATTAGCCAGAATGGGCTCATTAGTTAGACAAACAGCAAAGAGTTGAGTGAGGCCTCTGAACATTTAAGTCTAGTTCATTATCCACCATGCATTGGGAAACATCAGTTCTAGAAATAAAGTTGGCCATTCATCAGCACAACGTTCAAGTCAAAACACGTAAGACGAAGAGATCTCAAGTGATTTCATAGCAAGATGCAGATTAAATGTCAGTGCATTGAGTCCATATCACTCTTACAGTCAAGATATGACACATATGAACAACCCTGTTCTGTCGGTTTATGGTATTTTAAGTTTTTAGAGGCAACTGACCTATTTAGTGGGCTTCCCAGGTGGCACTAGTGGTAAAGGACCCACCTGCCAGTGCAGGAGACACAGGAGACGTGAGTTTGATCCCTGAGTCGGGAAGATCCCCCGGAGGAGGGCTTCTTGGAGAATTCTCCAGTATTGCCTGGAGAATCCCATGGACAGAGGAGCCTGGCAGGCTACAGTCCCTAGGTCGCAAAGAGTCGGACACGACTGAAATGACTTAGCATGCATGCACCATGACCTATTTAGTAAGCCAAGAGAGTAAAAAAAATCTTAAACATGTTTATTTCCATAATGACTCCTAGAAAAGAAAAGGGAGAAATAAGAAAAGAGAAAAGGCAACAAGGAAAGAAGAAATCCAGTGCTTTAGAAGACCTTGGGAAACTTGTTATAGGGATAGTTTAAAGCTGATTGAAAAAAAAAATGCTCAATGAACAATTGGATAATAATTTACTATAGTTTGTGTTGCTGAATATAGACTGAAAGAAATTAAGTGAACTGTTGTGACCTAAGGGTGGGAAAGGGATAACCAAGCATTAATTTTAAATATTAAAGTAGAAAACTGTTCCATTAGATACTGGCTAGTCAAGGAATCCTTAGGAGGCTCACCATTTCTCTTGTATCATCCTTGGTGACTTTGACAGATTTGCTTGTTGTTTTCAAGAATGTTTAAATTGTAAAAAGGCAGTGCCTATCATTTTACTCAGTACGTTGGTTCTGTTTTTTCTCTGGAGGAGGACCGGGAACCATAATTAGTCACTGCTAATCACTTGGGGACACCTGCCAGATGAGAGCCCAGCATGGGCCAGATTTGAAAGCTGTTGCAGGACACTCCCTGGAACCGTAACCTTTCTTGAAGTGACTGAAATGTTCCAGAGGCATATTTAGTGGCTTGCTTCCCCACAGCACTGAGTGACCCCCCTGGGGCTCAGGCGCCTGACCAGCCACTCAAAATGCCCCACTTAACAACCTGGAAATAATTGAGGCAGTGGGAAGAATTAGGCCCGATGCACAGAGAGCCGGGAATATTTGGTTTCTGTGCCAAACAGGGGGTGAGCGTGTATTCCTGATGCCACCCTGGGAAAAACGGCTGCCATGTTCTGATGAGACTGGGATCCTGTTAAACAGGGACTTGGCACTTTCTCCCCCTTTTGGAAAAATGAAGGTACTTGGAACTCAGTGCGTATGGTTTTCATCAGAGCTACTGATAGCCTGTTCAGCGACTGTGACTCTGGGCAGACGCCGTCTCAGGGCACACCGCTTGTGGCCAGGCAGGCGACTTTGTGAAAATGCTCTGTTGATGGGGTCAAAAAAGACCTGAGAAGTTGTGGGTGGCTGGGCAGGTGGAGGGCAGGCTGGATTCCATCCTCCTCCACTGTCTTCCTGGACCCGACGCCCTTGAGAAATGCACAAACAGCTCACCCGTCACAGTGGTGCGTGCGGGCCAAGTCGCTTCAGTCATATCTGACTCTTTGTGACCCCGTGGACTGTAGCCCACCAGGCTCCTCTGTCCATGGGATTCCCTAGGCAAGAATACTGGAGTGGACTGCCATGCCCTCCTCCAGGGGATCTTCCCAACCCAGGGACTGAACCCACGTCTCTAACGTCTCCTGCACTGGCATCCCCTTCTCCTCCTGCCCCCAATCCCTCCCAGCATCAGAGTCTTTTCCAATGAGTCAACTCTTGTTCTCAAAAATATTATCACTATTATTTTTATTACTATCATTGAATGTTAGAAGATAGATTACAATAAATATCGACTTCTCCTACCCAGCTTTTGGTGTTTCTGTGATATCAGGTATACTGTTGTTGTTCAGTCTCTCAGTCATGTCCTACTCTTTGTGACCCCATGGACTGCAACATGCCAGGCTTCCCTGCCCTCCACTATGTCCCAGATATCAGATACGTATAAATGTTTAAATGCCTCTGTTTATGAATGCACTCTGATTGTAAGCATGAAAGTTACAACAATCTGCTCTTCCTCAAACACACTGTGCAGAGTTGATAGAAATTATTTTTAACCTTCTGGTTTGTGTGGCTTTTTGGCACATCTACCAGTATTAAGAATTAGATATTTCATCTGAGCCAAACTGCTGCTATGCCAAAATACAAATAGAAGTACCACTCTCCAGGCAGACGGTTAGCTGGGGCAAACAAAGACATTATAAATTGACATTTTAAAAGAAGAATTTCTATTATTCACTTTATTAGTCCAAATGCCAAAGTTTTCCTTCTAATTTCTGCGTTGCTTTTCTAAGGATCATTTAAATACTTTTCTTTAGGAAATGGGCATTTATTTATTTCCTCTAGCTTAGCAAAGATAATGGGAAATATCAATTAAAAATGTAAGACAGT
Organism: Oreotragus oreotragus; assembly: GCA_006410675.1. Taxonomy (NCBI): domain Eukaryota; kingdom Metazoa; phylum Chordata; class Mammalia; order Artiodactyla; family Bovidae; genus Oreotragus; species Oreotragus oreotragus. The sequence continues at coordinate 178,240 of SJYX01007719.1, read as the reverse complement.
GATGCCAGGAATCAAGGTAAGGTCATTTTGTGCAAGAGAAAACTAGTGGCATACATCCTGTGAGTTTCATCAGTACGAGGGTGAAGTTAGTCCTCACTGACTGCGTTTAAGAAACATGGTTTAAGAAAAGTCCTTTTAATAGTGCTTATTGCTATGTTTTTTTTCCTGCCAGGATAAAATATTCATCCATCTAAATGGTTTGTGTATTTCTCCTTAGTAGCTTATTAGCTTAATTGAGACATTTAATCAACATTTTAGTCATTTAAAGAACTTGGCAGGCGGGACACATAGAGACGCAGGTTCAATCCCTAGTTCAGGAAAATCTCCTGGAGAAGGGCATGACAACTCACCCCAGTATCCTTGCCTGGAGAATCCCATGGACAGATGAGCCTGGTGGGCTACAATCCATAGGGCTGCAATGAGTCAGACACGTCTGAAGTGACTTAGCACGCAAAAATTTAGTCATATCATTCAGATAGGATATTGTCTTTATATATTGAAGTCTTATATTTTTATTGTTTAAATTTAAGGTTTAATTTTACATATTATAGACTAATTTTACCTGTTCCAAATATAGGAATTTGGTTTCACAAATTCAATCATGCGCACCAGTTTTGTTATTTAAATACGCTTATTGTGTTTAGATGTATTAAACATTAAGTGGGGGCTTCCCTGGTGACTGAGTGGTAAAGAACCTGCCTGCTAATGCAGGAGATAGTGTTTGATCCCTCATCAGGGAAGATCCCACATGCCAGGGAGCAACCAAGCTTGCGTGCCACAGTACCGTGCTCTGGAGCCGGGGAGCAACCAAGCTTGCGTGCCACAGTACCGTGCTCTGGAGCCGGGGAGCCACAGCTGCCGAGCCTGTGTGATACAACGGCTGAAGCCCACACGGCCTAGAGCCCGCATCCACAGCAGGAGAAGCCGGGCAGTGAGAAGCCAGTGCACTGCAACTGGAGAGCCGCCCCCGCTCGCTGCAACCGGAGAAAAGTCCACGCCGCAACGACGATCCAGCACAGCCAAAACTAAGTAGAAACTAACTGGAAGACATATTGGAAACCCATTCTGTGAAATTAGTATCCAAAAAAAAAAAAAATGTTTTTTTTAAACAGTTGAAATCAGACAGCAAGGAGGAACAATGTTTCATTAAAAGTCCTGCTTTATCTTATTTGCAGGGATTACATGAATGATGAGGAGTTTCTCAGGGCTAGAAGGTGGACATCAAAAGGTGGGTGGCTTTAGGCAAACATCCAGAAGCCATACTAATGTAATAAGTTCTCCAGGGTCCTCGGGCACAGCAATACAATCAATAGAGGATTTCCATCTTCTTCCCTTAGAACAAAATTCTGGAGGCCACAGAGAGGGTCTGTGCGTTTGGTATCAGCACTGGCTAGGTGTTAGCCACTGTGGTCTTAGGATGGTCACGGCTCCTCAGGCGGCACTCCCTCCCCATATTAATAAAATGGGATGATCTGCATCTTAAAGGATCATAAGTACTACTAAGTAAAATGTTTGCTTAAAAAATTAGTCGCTAGGCTCGATCCCTGGGTTGGGAAGATCTCCTGGAGAAGGAAATGGCAACCCACTCCAATATTCTTGCCTGGGAAATCCTATGGACAGAGGAGCCTGGAGGGCTACAGTCCATGGGGTCACAAAAAAGTTGGACACCACTTGGTGACTAACCAAGAANTCCCTGGGTTGGGAAGATCTCCTGGAGAAGGAAATGGCAACCCACTCCAATATTCTTGCCTGGGAAATCCTATGGACAGAGGAGCCTGGAGGGCTACAGTCCATGGGGTCACAAAAAAGTTGGACACCACTTGGTGACTAACCAAGAAGAGAAACCAACTTTTAGTCCTTCATTCACCCCCAGTTCACAGTGATGGATGTGGGAGAAGCAGAAAGGGAGGGAAGCGCCCCTGAGGGTCTTCTACATGCCAGGTCTTGGGCTAAACTCTCCACTTGCATTAGAAATACACTCTGCAAACAACCCTGCAAGGACCATATCATTAGCCTCAATTTGCAGATGGAGAAATACAATCTTAAAAAGATCACAGAACATGAAAGGTGCTGTGTGGGGACCAGAACCTAAGCTGTCTGCAGTCAAAAACAAGGAAAACACAAAAATCAGGTTTAATGTTACAGAAAAGATCTCAGTGTAAACAGAACTCTGTTTCATCAAATAACTCTAATCCTTGTTCTGCAGTCCCTCCTAAGTGCAGAATGATATTGTAATTAGCATTCAAATTATCCCCTCATGTACCTCCAATACTCACTAAATGTACCAGCTGCCACCTACATACCACCACCATCCTTTCCAGAATTTCTGTAAGCACTGCTGATCAAATGCAAACACTCACTAGTACTCATTAAAATAGCTATTCATTCTATAGATAAGCATGACATGAAAAACATGAATTTTTTTTTAGGATGCAGTCTTACAACACTTAATGTCCCTCTTTCCAATCATAAAAACAGTACACTTTCATTATGTAAATTTTGGAAAATAAAAACAAGTACTAAAGAAAGCAAATACCTATAGTAAACATTAACATTTTAGAAAATATTCTTCTAGTCTCTTTTCTGTTTATTAATCTTTCCATGATTATTAATCATATGTTTATTATGTGTCAAACATTTGTGTCAGATGCTAAGGATTCAATGAACAAGACAGACTTGATCCGAAACCCTGATATTTAACAAATAAATTTGTTGCATTTTACAAAGGTGTATCGTGTGAACACTGATACACATATTTCATGCTTTTAATGTCTAAATGCCGAACATTTCATTATTAATCTCTATATAGTTTATAAATAATGATATAAAAAACATCTTTGTACATAAGTGTTTGGTACATCTTTTTTTTATTTCCTTAAGCTAAAGTCCTAGAACTTGAAATGCAGGAATGAAGGATATACATGTATCTAAAAGTTTTTAAACTAAAAACTGAATTTTTAAAAATATAGATGATATATGTTTAGAAAAGCCTCTCTTTTGCTCCCTGGCTCCCAGTCAGTTTGCTTCCTTTTCTGTAAGGAACTAATGTTATCAATTTCTTATACACTTTCCCAGATATTATTCTATGCAAAGTCAAGCAAATATATATAGTCACGACTATATGTGTGTGTGTTCTTTTCTTACAGCTGCAATAATAGTCCATTATATTGATGCACTACAGTTTTTAAAAATCAGCTTTCCCTTAATGGATATTTAGGTTCTTTACCAATATTTTGGTATTACAAAAAAGTAGAAGCAAAGAATGTTGCTGTTGACTCGCTAAGTCATGTCCAACCCTTTTGTGACCCCATGAGCTGTGGCCTGCCAGGCTCCTCTGTCCACAGTATTTCCCAGGCAAGAATACTGGAGAGGGTTGCCATCTCCTTCTCCAGGGGATCATCCTGAACCAAGGCTTGAACCGTGTCTCCTTCGTTGCAGGCGGATTCTTTACCGCTGAGCCTCCGGGGAAGCCCCAGAGAATACCTTGTGTATATGATAATTTCACACATTTATACGTATATCCGTAGGATAAACTTCTGGAAGCGCAATCGTTTTGGCCACAGGATTTGTGTTTTTGTAATGTTGATACCTACTGCCAAATCACCTTCCAAAAGAGACTGTACTGTTCCCACTCCCACCAGGAAGACACACAGGTGCCCAGGTCCTTGCCAGGCTGCACCAGACACGTGCCTCTGCTCTCCTCTGTGTTTTCAAAAGTATTTGGAGGCCCAGACTGCTTGCTGTGGTGGCTCCAGGGGATCAGTTCGTACACTTTTAATCAAGTATTTGTCTACATTTTGTATTAAACATGAAGTGATGCTCAAACTTCAGGTTGTATTAAATGATGATCATTGTGATTTATAAGATGATTGAGTACGTAATACATGCTAGACAAGAGGATAGTTTTCCTCCGGCTCTATGGCCAAATCCATAGACTATTTTATAATATAGAAGGGTCATGAATAATTTCTAAACCCCTGCTAGATGAAGTAGAATTTTTCTTGTTAAATGGCAATTTCCACCAAAATGGCTATTCTGAAAGATACGTTAATATTATTTATACATTACATGCAAGGTATCTAACAGGAGTGATTCCCTGTAGCACAGATGGTAAAGAATCTATCTGCCTGCAATACAGGAGACCTGAATTCGACCCCTGGGTTGGGAAGATCCCTTGGAGGAGGGCATGGCAACCCACTCCAGTATTCTTGCCTGGAGAATCCCGTGGACAGAGGAGCCTGGGAGCCTACAGTTGATGGGGTCTCAAAGAGTCGGACACAACTGAGCGACTGTCGCTGCTATTACGTCCAGGGTATCTAAGATCAGAAGTACGTTCAGATAAANCTTGGAGGAGGGCATGGCAACCCACTCCAGTATTCTTGCCTGGAGAATCCCGTGGACAGAGGAGCCTGGGAGCCTACAGTTGATGGGGTCTCAAAGAGTCGGACACAACTGAGCGACTGTCGCTGCTATTACGTCCAGGGTATCTAAGATCAGAAGTACGTTCAGATAAATGCCTCTCTTTTACTACTTTGGATAGGTTTTCAAGCAGAAGAATTCAGCATGGCAGTACAGACGGGAAACAACAGGTGGCTCACCCAGACAGCCCTGGGTTTGTACCATCGTTGGGTAACTATTTGTCCTTGTGTACCGGACTCATCCCGTCTGGGCTTCAGCTTTTTTTAATCCGTACTATATTATTGATAATACTTGATTACTGAAAATATTAATGCCAAATACAAATTACTGAACATGACGACTACCACTACACTTAGAATATTGCTAGGGAAGCACTGTCCCAAATCCAAACATTCTATCCCATTGTAAGATGTGTTCCCATGTTTATATAGATTGCTGCTGCTGCGGCTTCGCTTCAGTCGTGGCCGACTCTGTGTGACCCCATAGACGGCAGCCCACCAGGCTCCCCCGTCCCTGGGATTCTCCAGGCAAGAACACTGGGGGGGGGGGGGTTGCCATTTCCTTCTCCAATGCATGACAGTGAAAAGTGAAAGTGAAGTTGCTCAGTTGTGTCCGACGCTTAGCGACCCCATGGACTGCAGACCACCAGGCTCCTCCATCCATGGGATTTTCCAGGCAAGAGTACTGGAGTGGGGTGCCATTGCCTTCTCCTTATATAGATTAAATATAAGCAATATAAATATAGGCTAACTCTGAGAATTTAGCTTAACCCAAATCATAATCTTGCTGAGTTAATCTAGAAAGATTAATACCAAAGTGCCAGGCCTCTTATACACACACGCACACATACATATGAAAATTCTGCATGAATTTCTGAGTCATTTTTGTACAGTAAGAGAATTAAGCTCTGATTGCCAAAAATACACTATACGGTTGTACCTGATTTACTGAGATCAGGTGGGAAAGACACTATATTATTTTTTTGACTAGCAGAAAAAGTTCATTAACTCACTGAGGGTCTGCTATGTTCAGCACCATACCAGGCACTGGAATAGAATGCGAAGCCCAACAAACGTGGGTCTTACCTTCCTGGTGCTTACAGTCAGGGAAGACACCATGAGGAGGACAGTGGAGTTAAGACAGCACATTCAGGGAGCTTCCTGGTGCTCGCAGAAGCACTGGCAGATACGAGTATTACCTAACACATCACTGCAAACAGCCAAGTAGAAGAAACAGGCTCTCACCCAGATCAGTCAGCTCCGATATTAGAATGTAGCACGATTTCCAATCTCTAAGCACCCAAACAGTTTGATGTCATTTATTACCAAAGATACTTGTCACTACTTGAAGTCTAAATAAGGAAGCTTCCGGAGTGGGTACTAAATAGGAAAAATTAAAATAAAATAGGGAATCCTATAGGAGTTTTAACTCAGATAGTTCTAATTTTTGCAACACAGGTTCTGATGTGTTTGAAATAATTACCACTGAGTAATATTTCAGTTTTCTGTACCTATTAATAACTAGCTCCATAAGTTATCAAGTCATATTTCATGAAAAGAAAATCTAACTTAATAAGAGCTGGAATTTTCAAAACCCCTTTCACCAGAAGAGAAGCAAAGGGCTAATCTAAAGCCACAAATAAGGCATGTTCCCCACCTAGCGGCACTTTCAGGAAACAGCAGGTACGTTACACTTGGTGTGTTCTCCTAATTTAACTCATCAGAGGTGTTAGAGATAACTCCCATTTTCTAGATAATTTCTCTTGTTTTAGCCCCTAGCAATTCAACAGAATAACCTCTCTTTTTATTCCTCCTCAAATCTCTACTGCAATGTCTACACTCAATTGCCCTTACCTCTCCTGGCATTGGGGTACTAGACAACCCTGATTGGACCGTCCAGTACCTCTCAAACACTGCCATTTAGATCATTCCTTCACTTAGGAAACTGGCAACACATCCTGTCGAAGCACTTGGGGCTGTTAGGAAGTGCTTTTTTCCGAATTTGCTCAGCAAGCTGAATTCTAGAAGGAGGTTCTGGGTGTGAGTCACCCTTCCCAGTCTGTCCTCAGACTGAACTCCCCACCTGGAATTCCCCTTGCCCCAACTCCACCTGGGGAACACTGCCCACTCCCTAAGACGCAGTTCAAAGCCCACTGCCCACTCCCTAAGATGCAGTTCAAAGCCCACTGCTTGTAAGAAGCCTTCCCTGACAACTGCAGGTCATTTATCGCTTTCTGTGATGAATCTTAAGAATAACGACGGTCTCAGCCTGAGATTCACCCTTGACTTGTTTTTCCTGCCCTTTCATCAGGGTCCACTGTGTCTGTAGACTCATAGACGGTTTCTCTGCTAATGAGGGCAATACTCTACCGGCAGCAATTCTTCGCGTGTTTTTAAATATTCCCTCTCCACTGGACCCAGCCAGGTGAAAAACTGAGACTCAATAAATGCTGAAGGGCTCTTTGCTCCAATCCTTAATAGTATTTCTTTAGTCTGATCTTTGAGCCTACAGGTGACTCCGAAGTAGGGCTTCTAACCACCCCATCATCTTTCTCTAGTTAAAACATAGATGATCTTTTCAGCAGCATCAGGAGCCTTCATGTCAATATATTTGCATATTCACTTGGCAAGACAACTGGCATGATGCTTCCTGGTAATTTAAGCCAAGAGAAGAGTTCTTGGATAACCTGGGCATTTAAGGTGAAAGTTAGGGTTAATATTGGCAAGGATCTGCCTCATCTATTCATTTCACTTTGTATTAGCAGGTCAGCTGTAAATGATTTATGAAAACCTTTCAAAGGTCACTATCCATCCTTAAAACACATCCATCTTTAGCAGCAACCTTCTGCTTTAAGGAAAGAAACTTACTGTTTCACAAACCTGTTAGACAAGACTGTGGTTGATCAAGAGGAAAGAGGATTCATGAAATCAACGTTTATTCCCCTGATATCACCTGAAGCAAGTCAGCAGGCTTCTGGTTCTGATTAAAACTACTGCAACAACTGATGGCTCTACAGGAACACTTTGTCCTTAAATTAATTTAAATATATCCTGGAATAACAAAAGGTATTGAACTTTGCCACCTGTGCCTTCAAGGGCACCACATTCTAATAGGGAGATGGGTTGGTCTTAATAAAATGGATAATCCAGGGAGCAGATATCCAGCCCATGCAAACCTCCATTTTAACCCTGTGGTTATAAGCATATAACAAGATCTTAATGCTCTTTAATTTGGAATAAGGTTTAAGACAGTTTTAAATACATTTTTATAAGGCTCAAATCTCTTCATTACATGAAGTGCTACAGCAATTACTTGCCAGACACAATATTTTCTTGAATCATACACATATTGAATATATATATATATACATTGCAAAAATAAAATTCATGTTGACTTATCATTCCTAAAATAACTTTCTCTACTCATATCCATTTATCTCTAGACAAACAGTCATTGCAAATACGATTTGCCAAGGATTTGAATTTGTGTATCTACAGCCTGCATATTCTGACAATAAAAAAGTAGAAAAATCGACTTACACGCCTTCAGTTATCTTTTTGAATTTGATTTTTTAGATATAAATAACCAAACTCTCTCAGTGTAAGCCTGACACTGATAATGAATATGTTTCAGATGGCAACAGGAAAACAGACTAGTGCTGCAATTAAATGCAAATGTTTGGAGTGCATGCAGTATTAAAGTCGAGTTTAAGACACTGAATGAGAAAATTCAGAAGTTAAGTGACTCAAAAGAAATAACTTAAACCGGCTGAGTCAGGTTTTCCCAGTAAACTAGCTGCCCCTTGGGATTAAATCTGCTGCAGTTTCAAGTGGCAGAAAATCTGTCTGTAGGATTTCATAATTTTAATACAAATGGAGACATTTACTCCTGATGCCTTAGCCATTCTTATGTAAAATACGCAGGGCTTCTGTGAGAGGCCCAGCCTTTGTTTATCTCGTCAGTCAGTTCTTATTTCCTGAGCACCCACTGTGTGCAGGGTGTCCTGAATCAGGCATTTGAAGGTACAGTGGACTTTTGTACCCTAGAGGAGCTAAAGAGTTCCTACAAGAAAATGCTTCCAAATACTAGAGAATCCTCAGTGTACTCATTCTGGGGGGAGTGATTATGAAGGTTGGTTGAATCTAAGAAGACTTCCTAGAGAAAGTGGGGACACAGGATGCAGAAACACACAAGTTACTGTTTGAGGATGAGACAATATGAAGATTAAAGCCAAGGATCTACATCAAGGAGAACTGAGGTTACTAGAAGCTGGTGGGAAGTTGCCCGGAGCTTCAGCGACCAGGGGCTCCTGTTCAGCCATCTTGGTGCCATCTCTTTTCTCCTGAAGTATAACATATTAACTACTCATTTTCAGCCTACGCATAGAGTGGCAGAACTCTGAGAAGCAAGTTAATTAGTCTTACACAACTCTATTGCCAAAACTTATGATTTCAGGTATTCACAGAAAATACTTGGCTTCCATTATGTACTCCCAGGAGTGATTCTTGTAAATCAAAATCTTAAAAATAAAAGATCCTTCACCACAGAAATATAAGGTTTATGCATTTCTAATTGTACTTTGCTTCCTAAACCAAAGTATGAGAGAAAACATAAAGAGACACTCTGGTTTTAAACATTCAAATATTTGTATCTGCTTTTGGTGAAAAAAAAAAGGAAGAAAGAAAGAAAATAACTATTTCTGTGAGAGTTGGACTATAAAGTTGGGTGCCAAAGAACTGATGCTTTTGAAGTGTGGTGTTGGAGAAGACTCTTGAGAGTCCCTTGGACTGCAAGGAGATCCAACCAGTCCATCCTAAAGGAGATCAGTTCTGAATATTCACTGGAAGGACTGATGCCGAAGCTGAAACTCCAATACTTTGGCCACCTGATGTGAAGAACTGACTCATTAGAAAAGACCCTGATGCTGGGGAAGATTGAGGGCAGGAGGAGAAGGGGACGACAGAGGATGAGATGGTTGGATGGCATCACTGACTCGATGGACATGAGTTTGAGTAAATTCCTGGAGTTGGTGATGGACAGGGAGGCCTGGCGTGCTGCAGTCCATGAGGTCGCAGAGTCGGACACGACTGAACGACTGAACGACTGAACTGAATGATGGTATTAAATTCAAGACGGTGTCTGACATGAAAACAATGCTGCTGCTGCTGCTAAGTCGCTTCAGTCGTGTCCGACTCTGTGCAACCCCATAGACGGCAGCCCATCCGGCTCCCCCCTCCCTGGGATTCTCCAGGCAAGAACACTGGAGTGGGTTGCCATTTCCTTCTCCAATGCAGGAAAGTGAAAAGTGAAAGGGAAGTCAATTAGCCGTGTCCAACCCTTAGTGACCCCATGGACTACAGCCCACCAGGCTCCTCTGACCCCTGCCCTCCCCGCATGCCTGGACCTGGGGCTGGCAGGGGCGATGGGCTTCCGCAGGGGGTTAACTCTGACCCCTAACAGGAGGGGGACAAGAAGACCAGAGCCATCTGTGCCAGGGGAAGCGTCCTGTGGCTGAACTTGGCCTCCTGACCCCGCTGGCGGCCCATCAGGCACCTCCTGTGGGGACTCTGGCCCATTCACTCTCCCGCCTGCAGCCACAGCCTGAGGAACAATGCTAATTAAAGAAAAATAATGCAAGCTCAAGACTCAGATCTGGACGGCTACTTTGAAGGCTGTGCTAATGCCACCATGGGGATGTGGGTAGGGCGGGGGTATTCTACCCTATGACAGCAGAGGGGCAAATGCTTGCCTAGCTGGTAGAATTCCACTCTGTGATTTATTACCTGTGACCCTGCATGAATTTCTTAACCTCTCTAAATCTCAGTTTCCTCTTATGTAAAACCTGGCTTAATAGCAGTATTCATTGTTAGAAGCTGTTATAAAGATCGCATACAAAAATCCAAAAAAAATGCTTATCCCACGGCTCAGTCTGCAGCCACATTCCATAAATATTAGATGTTAGTTAGCTTTTTTTTACTTCCAGAATGTTTAAATGGCATCACATAGGCCGCATAGTTTAAGAACAAAATCTAGAGTGCCATTAAGGTGATAAAATATTAGGGTGCAATTCCTAAAAAGTGGGAAACCAAGAAGAAATGACTATCGTGCTTTTACTATTGCCCAACAAGAGAAGACAGAAGAAAGGACCTGTCTTTGTTGTTGTCGTTAACTTTAAGTCCTTCTACTGGTTCTTGAGAGTCCCTTGGCCTGCAAGGAGATCCAACCCGTCCATTCTAAAGGAGATCAGTGCTGGGTGTTCATTGGAAGGACTGATGCCGAAGATGAAACTCCATCTTTGGCCACCTGACGTTAAGAGTTGACTCACTGGAAAAGACTCTGATGCTGGGAGGGATTGGGGGCAGGAGGAGAAGGGGACGACAGCAGATGAGATGGCTGGATGGCATCACCGACTCAATAGACGTGAGTTTGGGTGGACTCTGGGAGCTGGTGATTGGACAGGAAGGCCTGGTGTGCTGTGATTCGTGGGGTCACGAAGAGTTGGACACAACTGAGCGACTGAACTGAACTGGTTTTTAATTTCCTGGGTTTGATGATACTAAGAAAACGGAGCACCCTGGTTTGTTTTGGTCAATGCAGTCAGAGTTGAGTCCTGAACTGTGGCTGCTGACAGATCAAATACACAAGCCCAGCACAGGGTCTCCTGGTGGCCTCCAGAGGCAAAGAGACACACGGGCTAATAATGATCTCAATTACTGCCTCTGAAAATCGCTTCTGAAGAAGAAAGAAGGACCTTCTGAAGCTTCTTGGTTCTGCCCCAAACACAACAACAAGATATCCCCTCTGAAGAATTGTAATGTTAAATTTTTAACTGCAAGGAAATATCAAGAAAAATGCTGTATTAACCTATCAATACCATTGATTAACCTTGAGGAAGTAGTGTCTTTGTCCCTTCATGTCAGACTAAAGCTTCAATTTAGATCATCTTTATAGCTACTGCGTATGTGCTTCAGGCAAATAATTCTGAAAACGTATTGAACATGTATTATCCACCAGACTTTCTGCTGAGTGTGAGCTATACGAAGATGAATAATACCTAGTCCCTGCTCACAAGAGAAGAGGCTAGTAAACAAATTCTTTGGATCCTATCTGATCAATTCTACATTGGAGGAGTAGAGAGGTGGGGAGATGGCCAACTAAAGGAAGCAGAGTGACTTCATAGAGAAAGCAAAATGATTCATCGTCTACGACTGAGAACAATCAGCAACAAACACCTAATGAAAATCTAAGGAAAACATCAGTGTAATCCAATGTTTTTTTAAAAAAATCTGCTTTGTCACTTCAAATTTTTTTTTTTTTTTTTTTTACAAATAGAATTGGCTATACTCAAATTAACTCCAAATCTCTAGTTGGGGAAATATTAAGTATTGGGCTTATTAGGAAACTTGCAAACTTACTTATATTCAATTCAATAAAAAGATAATTGAGGGCCTACAATATGCCACGTACTGATTTCATGCTAGGAAGAGAGAGAGAAATAAAGGACAGAGCTTGCAGTCTCAGGAAGATGAAATGAGATAAGGGAGAATTTGAAAAATGCTTTATGACAGGTGCCAATGAGTTGCTCTCAGGGATGCAAACTCAAATGCCTCACAGACCAGGTAGGGTGAGAATACAGGCTTTATACAGAGGAGTCCCCAGCTCCCTGGGATCATGGCCACATGAGACCCTGACTCAGTATTGCCAGAACTTTCTATTTTTCAAGAAGAGCTCAGATTCACATTGTTCCTATGAGATCTCCAGATTTCCGAAGATTGCTTTTAAAATGCTGTCCACAGCCAAATTCAACCCTTTGGCTGCCAATTTGTAGCCTCTGTGCCTCCCAGCCACGCCAGGAACAATTATGGTGGATGATGAGATCAGAGAGGGTAGGGGCTTCAGCAATGTATTCAAGGAAGCTAGATGAGAGCTGTTTCCTAAGAGATATGTAGGCTTTCGAATTTGGACCAGCAGAGATGGCCTGGAGGGCCCTCCAGCCATTCTAGGAAGAGGGAGCAAAGGTTTGGATGCTGGAAGGAGGCAAAAAGGTAATGCTGTCTGGTTTAGGTGGAACAGAGTACATGCCAGAGGGAAGAGAGAATGAACTCCAGAATGGTAGATCGTGACCCAGGCTCTGGAGCTTTTTGAATGCCACTCTAGGGAGGGCTAGACTTTACATCAGCGGAAATGAGGAGACAACAAGGTTTTGAGCAAGGGATCCAAAGCAAATGAGAGTGGTCCTATATGATGTGTCCATCCAATTAGAATTTACTTTGAACTTGCTACATGCCATGCACTCTATTCGGTTCTGAGGATGCAGTAATGAATGAAGGCATTCATTCATTCAAAACAAACAAAATCACTGTTCCATGACCCTAAATGCTAGAGGCAATAGGAAACAGATATGAAGTGAAACGCGAGTTGCTCAGTTGTGTCGGACTCTTTGCGACCCCATGGACTGTACAGTCCATGGAATTCTCCAGGCCAGAATACTGGAGTGGGTAGCCGTTCCCTTCTCAGGGGATCTTCCTAACCCAGTGATCGAACCCAGGTCTCCTGCATTGCAGATGGATTCTTTACGAGCTGAGCCACCAGGGAAGCAGACGTGGCTTACATTACAGAAGTCTGGGGTGGAGGGGACTAGTTGTTGGGCCAACGCTAGTTCCAACGAGAGGTAACGAGGGCTTGACTTAAGGCAGTGCTAGCAAGGTGACTGAGGAGCTAAATCAAGGACGGTAAGGAGAGAAGCCATGGAAGCAGGTGGCGGGGTGGCATTAGCAGAAACAAAGATGCTAAGAGGAGACACCAGTTTGTTGGCGAGAATGGTGAGCTGACTCCATCCTAGTAGTTCTGGTAAATGGCGCACTGGTCTGTTAACAGCTTCATCACTGGAGCATCTTGGCCAAGCGATCATTTCTGAAGCAGTTAGGGTTTCTGACCAAAAGGTAATTTTTAATTGAATTACATCCAGAGAGTTGATACCAAGACTAAACCTATGTTCAGCTCATTTCCCAAAACACAGTAGCAAAGACAGGGCCTGAACACAAAGCATTTCCTGTAGATAACCAGTTGGCTATAAGATGATGGAAAACAAGAAAAGACTCCAGAGCAATTCCTATGAAACATTCCCAGCCACATAGAATAAAAATGCTCTCCAGCTGCGTCTCATCCTTGTGGGTTTCTTTCTGTTGTAGCCTGGGTACAGCAAGGTCCAAGAGGGAGTAGAATCGTGGAACCCTCATCTAGTATAACAGATCTATTTGGGAAAAAGGTTAGCTCCCTTATGGGTGAATTGCTCCTAAACAGGAAGGTGGTCAGTAAGTGAGGCCTTGTATTAATTTACGTCACTTACTTCTCCCCTTCCCATATTGAAGACAGGACCCATATTCTACTCATTTTCCTATATCTTTACACAGTAAGCCCTCAATAAGTGTTGTTAAATAAATGGAAAATATTATAAATGTTCTTTTGGAGTGCATATAAAACGATGCTTTTTAAGTAGCTATAAAAAGAAAAAAGCGAACTCATTTCACATTTGTGCATTAGCTACTATTCCATTTTAAACACACTAAGTAAAGCAGGCTTAAGTGAAGTTCCAGAAAGAGATATAAGAACAAATATAAACAACAAATATAAAACATTCTTATAATTGTAACAACAATGCAGACAAAACTGAAATTCATCTCTATAAAATGAAGTTAATTTCCTGTTTCTTTATCCTCTAATGCATTCTGTACCATAAAGATAGACAAATTATTCTAGAAAAACTCATTCTCTCAGGTTCAGAAATCTTCAGTGGATCACAACGCACAGAAAAACTTTCCACACTCCTCATTCCAGGGCTTAACATGCTATATAACCTGGCCCTAACCAATCCTCCTAGCTCTGTCCCTCATAACTCTTGTATCAGAATATTTCACTCCAGCCAAAATTTTCTACTCACTGCCTCTCCATGGCTCTTAAGCATTCTGTCCCCCTTGACCTTGAATACATTCAAATCCTCTCTTGGCTTGTCTGAATCAGACTTAGCCTATGAAGGTTGGCTCAAGTATCGAGTTGCTATTTAGATAACGTGAGTTTCCAGTATTCTGCAGGTTGGAAATACAGTTTGTCTACAGAATATCCTCTGCCTATGTTGGGTTCTGTTACTCCAGTTTTCCGAGAATCACTTGAATAACTGATCACATTTCCTTCCACACAACATCTTACTCAGCAGAGCACTGCAATAGCAAGATTCCTTCTGTAATAAGAAACTGATTTCTAGAATTCTGACAGTGATTGAACTGACCATGCAATTAACAATTTTAGTAGATAACATTCTTAAATAGGGACTGTATTAGGACTATCATTTGATCCTTAACAATCTTATGAGGTACTATTTTTATGCCCATTTTGCTGATGAGGAAACAGAGGAAATAAATAGTTCCTAATCCAGGAATCAATAAAGAGTTTTGGTTTTTTTTTTTTGGTAAAAAGCTAAAGAGTAAAATATTTTTTATTTTAGAGGCCACCCAGTTTCTGCTGCAACTGCTCAACTCTGCCACTGTCATATGAAAGCAGTTATTGGCACTAAGTAAACAAATGGATGCAGCTGTGTTCCAATAAAACTTCATTTATATAGGGAAAAAAAAGACAATGGGCTGGGGTTGGCCCTTCACCTTTTGTTGGCTAACTTCTGCTATAGTCTGAATAACCCATTTATATATTAGTCCAGGAGAGGTAAAGCCATCGTATCAGACTGTACCAGAGGTAGACCTAGAATCCAGTTCTGATCAGTTATTCAGTGGCCTTTAATACTAACTGAATTGGGACCATTATTCCATGATAAACTGAGCTTTAGAAACTAAGGCGGATCTGATACTATCGACAAATTAGATAATTTTGACCTAGATTATTAGACCCAAGGTGGATTTTACTCCATCTTCTGGATCTTCCAAAGGTAAATGGACTTTTAAATTTAGTTACTTGCTTATCATGCAGAGAAAAGCATTTCCCACACCAAACACACCACAACTGTATAGTTAAGACTTTTAGTGCTTGTTAAAAAGCAGGATTTGGTGGTTCTGGAACTACAGAAACATTGTCAGGACAGTAGTCCCTTGACAAGACTTTCTGGCGTGGTTCTGAGTACACGTAGCTTCTTGCCAAGACTGAGACCTGGACACCTATTTTGCCAGGGGACACTCTGACATGGTTAGAAGGGGTCAGAATACCCTTTGTGGCTACAAGACTGAATCCACAATTGCTTGACCTCCTTAGCCCCATGCTGGCTCTAAAATATTTAGTTCTGCATTGTTGATTCAAATCTTTGACAGGAAATAAAATTTCTGTATGGAAAGCTGTTATTCTGTGACCTTTGTTCCTTCTATTAATAGCCTGGGAATGTCATGGAAAAGACATTTAACATTCCCTTGCACATCTACTTCATGAGCACTGTTTGCAGTACAGTTTATTAATCACTGTCTTAGGACTCCTTGATGATACAAATAGGAGAATCTTTCAAGGAGAATTTCCTGGAGCCAGAAGTATGGTAACATGATATTTTAAGCTCACTGTTGGGCCCGCGAACTAATTAGAAAATGAGAGAAGTAAACTGTATCTAATACACTTTACTCTTCTGAGTAAAGACAAGATGCTCTTACCTTGACTGTTCACAGTAGACTAACCACTGGAATACTGGCCAGCCTCTTTAGGAGCACTCAACACAACCAGAGGCTGGAAGAGGAGCTGACTCTAGAAGGTCAAGAAACACAGCTCTTTCATGCTTCTTCTCTAATTGTGGTTCCAGAGCACTCTTGTCCTTGAGTTATGCCATGACCTGGGGTGGTATTTTGATTCTGAGCATCCATGTCTTATTAGGTTATGCACCTCATATTTAAATATTTAGATCAACTGTGGAAGAAGTTCAGAATCCTCACCAGTCTATATAACTTTTGCCTGCCCAATCTGTTGTTAATGAGACTAAAGGAAAAAAATTTTCTTTGAAATACATAGAAGTATTTGCTGGGGATGATTGAGCACAAGATACCTGCAGTAGTATCTTACTAGTTGGCACCACCTAGAACTTAAGATATATGCAGCCTTGTGCCCTGAAGCCAGCTTTTGAAGAATGGAAGACATTTAAAACACATTATCAAAGCAGTGGAAAAAGAGTTCGTTTCCTCAAATTTCAAAATCTATAACAATTGTGTCAAAGTAAATAAGAAAATGCTAAGTGATCTTCTGCCATGGATCCTGAGGCCAAGAACTATAAATATATCTTATCAATGCTGTGCAGTAAACAACATTATTATATCCATTATACAGAAGAGGAAACTGAGGCTATAAAGAAGTTAAACAATTTAGTCAAGGTGATGTAAATGAGGAAGATGGGATCTAAACTGAAGAGGTCTGACTCTACCCAGAACCTGAATGAACTTTTACTCTAAATGTGTATAATCAGCTTGTAAAATCTATATCCTTCAGTAGAGAACTTGCTGAGTGAGGGACAGAGAGACTTGCTGAATGAGAGATGGTATGTTTCAGTCCCACTGTCTCTGGATCACTGCTTACCTATTGTAGAGCACAACCCACCTTGTGTATTGTCCACAAATGTGCTCTGTGCAGTCACAAAGGGAGATACCAACAGGAGCCCGTGATCAGATGTTAACATTACTATTTCCTAACAGTTACCAAAGTCTACACCTTGCTTTTGGAATGTTACTGAAGTGTTGCTGCTGCTAAGTCGCTTCAGTCGTGTCCGACTCTGTGTGACCCCATAGATGGCAGCCCACCCGGCTCCGCCATCCCTGGGATTCTCCAGGCAAAAACACTGGAGTGGGTTGCCATTTCCTTCTCAATGCATAAAAGTGAAAGTGAAGTCACTCAGTCGTGTCCGACTCTAGCAACCCCATGGACTGCAGCCTACCAGGCTCCTCCGTCGAAAGCAATAATTTCTTAATGGTTCAAGGCACATATTTTGGGAATAGAAAAAAACTTGATTTTTATAGTCATTCTCTCCCTTCATTATTTTAGACTCATGAACCTCCTGGACCTTTGTCGCAATCATTAAGGCCATGCATAAATATTCTGGCTCTTTTTCTTTTAGGACTACCCTTCTCCAGAGTCTGGAAGTGACTTGCTTTGTCCAGTGAAAGATATGCAGAAGTGATCTCTGTTGCCTCTATGAGGAAGCTTGAGGAACCAGGGCATGCTTTGCCATCTTTATCCTTCAGATTTGGTAACGGGAAATATTCCAAACAGTGGCTACCCAAGGTGAGGACACAGTGGAAGTATGGAGCAAAGCTCCCTGGATGCATTTGATATGAAAGAAAGAAAGCATTATAAGCAAGAAATTATCCAGCAAGACTTGGAGTCATTATCACAGCAAAACCTATCCCATCCTGACTGGCCTACTCTTACAGAAAATACTCATGCCTAATCTAAAGCCATGACACAGTGAATATGGCAGAAGAAGGAGACTGGACTTCTGACTATAGTGAAGGTCATCAAGGCTGCCAGCTAACAGAAAACATCCAGGCCCTTCCAAAAGGACTACAGACAGCAGAACAGAAAGAAAAAGTCCTCATGCCCAGGATTGAAACCCGGTCAGGATTTCTCTGGAAGCAGAAATGTGAAATTTCCAATTCCTACCATTGACCCAAGTGGTCAGTAGCACCACAGAAGCCTCATATATTCCCATATGCCCTTGGACCTCAGTGAGCCCACCATAAAAGTACTGAGGAGTTTTTAAACTAAAAATCGGCCAGTTTTTGTGGTGGTTCCAAAGCAGCCACTCGGAAGCACACTATTTTAACTTTCCTGACAGACATGATCCATCAGTAGACCAACCAGTGGCTTTTCTCTCTCCTTTTTCTCCTTTTCAGTAATCATCGAAAAGAGCTAGGGGTTAGGGGTTAGGGGTTGTGAGTTAGGGGTTTAAACAGAAAGAAATTGAAATCCATGACAGTGATGACTTAATAATATTGCAAATTATAGTTTTTAGTTCAGGTAATTTAGCAGACCATATCACAGCTTAATTTCCTTCTGCAGAGCCCAGGCGTGTGAGATAGTGTACCAGAGAAAGGGGCACAGTGGTGTGGAAGGAGGGGGTGAAGATGAGAGTGAGGGAAAAATAATGTTTAAGACCCTCCAATGCAGGTGTCCTTGAAAGACTAATAAAAGTGTCCTGGAGAATGTAGCCGACACTTCGTTAACATGTGTGAGAGGCCCATGGCCTTCATCTCTGGGAGGCCAGGGGGCGTCCTGGCTTCCTTTTATTCAGGTGCCAGCTTCTCTTGCCTGGTGGAATGCAGAGTGCCCAGAAGGAATGCACAAAGGGTGCAGAGCCCTGCTGGCTGTGAAAGGAAAGAACGACTGAACGTGTCAGCCGAGCCAGCCGCCATCGAATGGCGTGCGTCCTTGAGCACGCTCCACACAAATCCTCCTGAAGGAACATGCGGGTTGGGTTGGGGCTGAATCACTCAACGATTTGTCTTTGGTTCTAGGACCAACCTTCTAGAAATACACCGCTCTTCAGTCTGCACTCACCACACAAAATATTCACAATAGCTTCCTCAGGTGTGTTGATTCACTCATCCGGCTGAAGCAATGTCTGTGTGTTTGGCCAGAGAACTGGGGAAGAATTCTTCTGACTGAATTTCATCCCCAAATGACAACCTGAGTTCCAGTCTTGACAGGGTAGTGAGGGTAAGCCCTGGGAGCTAGCCTGGGAAATTTTAGTTGTTTAAGCCTGTCAGTGTCACCTAGCCAGACTGCAGCCCATCAGCTGGACTGAATGTTCACTGGAGGATCTTGGAGTCGTTATGTCCCTTTGCATGGAGCTGAGTTCAGAGTTCAGGGGTCAGATAACTAGGCTGGGTTTGTGTGTGTTGAAACAAAAGTTCTCAAACTCTAGGATGCCAAAGAATCACCTCAGTAAAAAAATTCCCATGTCCCGCCATATCCTCTCTGAATTAAAACCTCTTGAAGTGGGGCGAAGCAATTGATTTTAACATGGTTCCTAGATGACTTCAAGAAAGACTAGAGTCTTTTTTTTTTTTTTAATATATTCTCACATTTACCTGAGTAGAAAAAAGAAAGTGTAACCCTTCGTAAACATAAACATCACAAACACAAACATACCTGAGAAAACAAAGCTCAATCCAAAGAACTCATGTGAGTGAGAAATCATATCCTATCATTCAAACCAAGACACTTCTGAAAGTGAAATTGGGGACTATCAATAATTACAGCAGGATAACACGTGTAAACTGGGAACTGGGACTCTGCTAGGCAAACCAGGACTCATGCTTACCTGAGTTGTAAGACTAATCTAGGCAGAAAAAAATTGATTAAGATTTAGGCCACTAACCCAACATAAGCTCTCATCCAAGCCTCAAAGCTTAGCAGTCTCTGCAAATATTTCAATAGGGCCCTAAAGCCAGAGAATCTGGTTCAGAGGCTCACACTGGTTTAGGCAAGCAGGATGAACTCTTAGATCCCAGTACCCTGGCTGGGAAGAGACTGGCAGAAACTGTGACCTGCCAGTGGAAGGATGCTCTCAGTAGTGACATGCATCCCCAGCAACTCCAGCAGTCTCACGACATGAAAAGGATTGGTTCTCAAAGGCAGAGAAGAGAAGAAACAAACAAGGCATTATGCTATACCAATATCCATCTGACACTTTTAGGAAACACCCTTCCCTGGTTTTTAGTTCTATTCTCATACAGTCCCTACAAACCACCTAACAATTGCTGTCATGTGACTTTTCTGCTGGTTTCTTCCTAGAGGAACTACTGCAATATACTTGTAAGATAAAGGAAGAGTGGGCTGTGCATTTTCATTACACAATGTAGACAAAGCAATCAGTGTACAAAGGATGCTTTAGAAGAGCAAAATAGTGAAATGAGAAAGTACATTTTCCTAGGAAATTTCATTTATTTCTCTGGCTTTAATAATGATCGTGGCCTATAGCTGCCTTTTGTAAGCAATTACAATGAATCTGCAAATAAATACAATGAAAGTAAAAATAGCATATTTACTTCCAGATATTACTTTCATTTTTAAACTCAAAATACTGTATTCATTCAACTAGGCATCTCTTCATGAACAAAACTCTACTCAACGCTTAGCAATCACTGTAAATATTATAATAGTGCCCTAAAAACTCTACTCTTGGCTCTGTGAGTAAACTCCCTAATATTGGAACTTTCTTCTTAAAATGTGAAGACCAAACATGAACCAAACATGAACCCCCCTCCCACCTCCCACCCCACATCATCCCTCCAGATCATCCCCATGTTTGGGAGTTCGTGTAAAAAAATAAATTAATTAAAAAAAAAAATGTGAAGACCAAAGAAAATATATATGCAGAAGCATCTGAGTCTTCATAAAATAACTTTTCTTCTAGAAAGTACACTAAGGGTAACTGCCTCTTCTGTGTATGGTTGCCTATACCTGGAATGGAAAGAAAGCATAATTGGTGTGCTGACCCCAGGCAGCATCTGAGGAAACACTGAAATAATCACTAAATATTTGTATTAAGGAGGTATGGTGATAGTTACAGGAGAAGGAAAAGGGGAGGAAAGGAAAAGAGAACTCTTTCTTAGATGATTATAAAATACATCTTATCTACCTGAGAGAGTTAAAGTGTATTGGCTATGATTTTCAAAAACTGGTCTTAATTACCCTTGAGATCAGAATTCCATATGAGGTAAATATGGTTTTAGATAGTTTTCTAAAATATGTATAATTTACTCAAGGAAAAAAGGACTGTGTCCTCTGGAGCCAATCTAGCCTCACAGGTAAATACAAATTTAAGTAGATTTCTAAGAAGTATATTATGTACAGTGGCTGACAGCGTGGAACGTCCATGAAGAAGCTGGGAAGGTCTGTCAGTTAAGTACATAATAAAAATGTATTGGAAAAATAGATCATTTTCTCAGTGGACTATAATTGGCTATGCATAGTAAAAAAGTCTTATTTTTAAAAATGTATGCTGCAGCCACAGACTTTTAAATCTCAATACTGTGTTATTTTTAAAACTCAGAATGCTAAGCAATATTAGTCAGAGTGACAGAGGAACTGCCTGGTGGATGTCGTGCTATAATTTACAACTCTCTCTGACATCTTTTTCTTCTTTTTCTTTTAAAACAGACTTCATCTGACACCATAGGGGAAGAGTTAGAGAAGATGGAGGACAAAATGCAGCTGTCCTTACTCAACTGATTGACGCTTTCAGGAGTGTTAATGTACGTTTAACTTTAAATATATATCCTCTTTTATTATCTAGGAAGAGCCTTCTATTATAAACAGAGACAGAAACAGAGAAAGGGAGAGAGGGAGAAAGGAGAGAAAGAAAGGGAGGCAGGGAGAGAGGAGGGCGGGAAGGAGAGAGTGGGGAGGGGGAGAATTTGTCAGCATCTAGAGTAGAAACATTTGCTTTTTCTGTCATTTATACCTTGGTTTGTGAGGGACGCCTTCTCTAGCCTACTCATTAACAGACTTCACCCTGCTAGCTCTTCAGCATTCTACCAGCTCATCCGCTTGCTTTAGCTTCACTGTCTCCTCTCCCTGCGACCTAGATGGACTTCAGTGCACTTGTCTTTATGCCCTTTTTGTATTATCCTGTTTCTGTACAGATCATCCTGGGCTGTTGAGCTGCAAACTCTTTTGCTTTGGCTGCCATAGACTCCCCTGTTCTGCACGTAGCCCTGGCTGAGCCTTCACAGTTACTGGACGATCTCTTCACTTTGTGTTGACTGGCCGTCACATTCCTCCCAAGTGTTCTTTCAGTCTTTTTCCAGAACCTTCCATCCAAACTCTCAGCTTGTAATAGCTGACTGTTTCTCCCATTTTCTTGAGAGAACCGAGATCACATGTGTTTCCCCAGTCCTCACCCTTTCACTTAGGAGCTCCCCCGTGGAACTTCATTCCTTCTTCCTTGCATCCACATCCATCACCTCTTGACCCTTTTCTCTTCTATCTCTGGAATTCCACCTTCTCCAGTGGTTCCTTCTAAAATATGGAGGGCTTCCCTGGTAACTTCCCTGAGGTTACAGCGTCTGCCTGGAATGCAGGAGACCCGGGTTCAATCCCTGGGTTGGGAAGATCCCCTGGAGAAGGAAATGGCACCCCACTCCAGCACTCTTGCCCAGAGAATCCCATGGATGGAGGAGCCTGGTAGGCTACAGTCCATGGGGTCACAAAGAGTCGGACACGACTGAGCGACTTCACTATCTTTCTTTCTCCACTACTCAAGCAAGTTCTCACCAACTTTGTTAAGTTCCTGTCCTTCCTCCTGTTATCCTTTCAGAGTCAAACTATTCTGAAGGGCGGATCATACAAGCTGCTGCCAATATGCCCTCAGCTTTCTGCTCCCACTGCTCTAGGGAGACTATGAGCACCAAGGTCATGACTAACAATAATCACCAATGTGCATGACTTTTTTTTTTTTTCCTAGTTCTAGTCTTCCATGAGCATTTGCCGTATTTAATTCAAGTAGCATGTTTCTCACAACTCTTGGTTTCCATGACAAGGATCATGGAAACAAGGATCATGACTCCAGCTCACCTCCTACCACTCACTGTTTCCACACATGCACACAGAATGGAAGGGGGAAGAAAGATGAGTGTCAAAGGAGGGGAACAAGTGCATTAGGAGATTTTCCAAAGTGGAGCTCAATATTGGCTCAAGAGTCAACTGGCTAGGGTGGGAAGAGTAGATTCCAGCTGGGACTTAAATGATGGGCAGGTCCTGAACAAGCAGGAAGGGCATTTCATGTAGATAGCAAGGCAGAGCATGTCAAGAGAATCTAGGCAGAAGGTACAAAATCAAGAGTAGCACAACCACAGAATCTACAGAACTTTTATTACAGATTAGATACAGAGAACCGCCAAAGATAACTCGAGTTTTGGGGTCTTCATGGGAAAAATAATTATGCTATGGGTAGAAATCCACGGACTACGAAAGGAAGCTAATCCATGGACTACGAAAGGAAGCTATTTTTAGAGGAAGAACACAAGTTCAGATGGAAATACACTGAGTTTGGGGTTAAAATGGAACAACTTTCAATGTCTTAGAAAGAGGCAGCAGACTTGGGACAAAAGGCAAACCAGAGGTTTTTAGCTCCTTGAGGGAGTTAGGTCTCATCTCTCTTTTTTCCCCTCAGAGCACCTAGCATGGTGCTTTGAACATTCCAAGAACATAATACTTGTTACATGGACAAATGAGTAAATGAATGGAAGTAAAAACTTTGTCATCATCTTCCCTGCTGTTGTTTAGTCACTAAGTCATGTCTGACTCCTTGTGACCCCTGGCCTGCAGCCTGTGAGGCTCCTCCGTCCATGGGACTTTCCAGGCACAAATATGGGAGTGGGTTGCCATTTCCTTCTGCTATCTTCCCTGGGGTGACAGTTAACACTGTGGGCATAGATCAGTTCTCTAAGGAAGAACAAAATTAGGAGTATCCCAGACTGGAGACAAAAGACAAAAATTGAAGAGTTTGAGTGAACAAAAAGCCACATGTGCACGGGGAAATACAAGGGGGATACTACATGGTGGTTGAAAGGGCATTGGGGTAAATGCACTCAAAAAGTGGGAGCCCAAGTGAGGTTGTCGATGTCTTCAGGGAACTAGTTTAGTCAAGTGTTACAGATGGAAGCCACAAAGGAAAGAAAGAAGACTGAACAAAGATGGGAGTAAATGGAGGCCTGAGATGAAAGGTGAATGAAGGGGTGCACTCTTTTCCTGAAAATGTGCAAGGATGGGATGCACAGAGTGAACCTTTGTCATAGATATGCAAATAATGAAGTGCACTCATACATGAATATGTGAATGAATGAACTGAATGAATCATTCATATTAAATGTGAAAATACGTCTGGATTGCTTTTTCTTTGTCAGAAAAATTTCACCTTCATTTCTGTGCT
Organism: Oreotragus oreotragus; assembly: GCA_006410675.1. Classification (NCBI taxonomy): domain Eukaryota; kingdom Metazoa; phylum Chordata; class Mammalia; order Artiodactyla; family Bovidae; genus Oreotragus; species Oreotragus oreotragus. The sequence continues at coordinate 153,915 of SJYX01007719.1, read as the reverse complement.
GTGAGTGTGTAAACAGATATGAATGGACTCACAGGTGACAAAGTTGGTCAAAACTTGTAGGATAAAAACTTATCTCTCTCTAACATCATCCTCTTTTTCCTGTTGTTATGGGGAGAAAACTCGCACAGAAAGTTGGAACACTGTGCATGAGGCTGTGGGAAGGGGATTATTTATGAGTAAATATAAGGAATTTTGATTTCCATATCAGTTGTTTTAGCATAAACTATAACCTCTCCAAGTGGCTCCCATCTGGATAGTTTCTTTTATTAAAACTAATTGTTTTGTATGTTTGGAAAATGCACAATTTTATCTTCATGGAGAAAGGTCTGTATAATGTCTTTATACCATAAAAAGCAAACATGACTTACAGAAACAGAAAAAAAAACACCTGAAATCAATAAGCATCTATTTACTTTTCCCATCTAAATGAGAAACAGATATCAAGAAAATATCTTAGCTCTGGGTTTGCCTTTTTTAACGCTATGAAATTCATGCTGAGTGGAGAAAACTCATGCCTGGTACATTCACTTTATGGTACATTTCAAGGTGAATTACTAAATCCTCAAAACCTGACCTTCTAATGAAGGCACTGATGCAAGCAGAGTTGGTGAAGAAAACTACAAAGATATAAAAATGCATAGATATATGACCAGCTAGGGACAAATTTTGATGGAATTATCACCAGATCTCTCCTGACAAGGCATATCTATCAAACATGCCTACCCTAAGCTTTGATTCCATTAATTCCCCGAGAAAAGACATCAGGTAGAGTTCTGGATACCAGGTGTGTAAACACTAAGAGATTCTGATATTTCGATATCTTTCACATAGAAACCTGAACACAACCCAACCAGATGCAGAAGTGAGTTTCCGCTGGGAATGCTACCTACCCTTTTACTACTGGTATCATTATTTAAACGTTTAATGTAGGAGAAACTGAAGGCCAAAAAAGAACACGCCTGCACTTAATTTCAAGTGACAGCTAATACAGTGCATTAAAGGTGTAATACTATACACATGGTAGTTATATATAAATAGTAACGTTAAAAGGGGTTACAACATCCCTAAGACATCCTAAGTCTAAAACACTTAAAAAGCACATTTGCAGTACAACTTATCTTAAATTATTTTAATTGGTTTCAAGAAGACTTCAGATTAGTAATGGGCTTTGACTTTTCCTGATTATAAAAGAGAAACACAGATGAATGCTTTTTAGGCAGCCTAATATCATTCCCAGGTAGACCACCACATAACCTGTGTTACTTAAATGCCATTAACTAGCAACGAATGTAAATTTCACATAAGTGTTTTATGTAAATTTTGTTTGCCTAAAGTTGTTAGTTCTCTTAATAAATATAGCTTATGCAAAATGTCTCTTTTTTGGTTCTTTCCTTGAATTCATTATACAGGAACTTTTTCGAAGAGAAAGGGGAGAAAAAGGCAGATTGACAGAGCTTGAATACTTAGGAACCATTTACCATAGAGAGTCTTTTGTGTATTTTTAATAGTTTGAAAAATAATCCAGTTACAGTCTTTAGCTCGATTACTTACAAATAAATTATCTGAAAAAAAAATCAAGTAAATCTGTCAGTTGTGGAAGTTTATTTTTCCATGTGTTATCTAGAGATAAGCCAGCCTATACTATTAGATTTCCACTGACATAATTGTGCATGAATTCTGATCTGATTTGGTATTACATGGTGCAAAAGGTGACACATTTTCTCTAATATACCCCATTAGAAAGGAAAGAAATTGCCAAAGTATGAAATCTGAGGACCTTGATTCAGAAACTATGTGACTTTGAGGTCAACTCTGGAAGAAAAGTACTTGTTCAGCTACCCCAGGCACTGAAGGTTGTGACAAGCAAATCTAATACCCAGGGTAGTTACTCTTGTTGGATAATCAATAAAATCTTACATTATCAGACTGCAACAGCTGTATATTCGTTTATCTTGTTGCCTTGTATGTCTTCAAAATATTCAAGTGTGGAATCACAGAGAATACAGATGCTGTTCCCATTTCTAAATCCTTGCTGATCAGAAGACTTGGCTAAGATACCAGAACTGAGAAATAGCATGCATGTGTATAATGTGCTGAATATATATTTTATGTAAGGCTACCTCACTACAACAGAGAAATACTAGCTCCAAGGATCTTGGGAAAGAGTTCTGACCGAGTTACTCAGCCTTCTTACAACACAAGTTTTAGAGATATAAGTGATCTTTGAAATCCTATGAGAAATGACCTTGAACAAATTAGTAAAATACCAGATGTGATCTGTTGGCAATTTCAAATTACATTTTCTAGAAAGTAGAAACCCTTATGTTTTAAGAAGGAAATGTTGTGCAACCTCTTTTCCTCACTTGACTTTTTTCTTTTTGGCAGCCAGTCAGAGTAAGTAAAGCCTGACTTCCAGCACACAGGACTGGCATTCTGTCTTCCTTTGGTAGAGGACAATGAATGTCCATTACAACTTAAAAAGGAATTTTAAAAGGATTCTTTACAACTTCCTTCCTACTCAGCAGCCCCCGCCCCCCCCAAATTAGTTTCAAAGGAGAGCTTAGGTAGAAGATGACATTTTTGGACTCCATTCTCATTTCTGGACAGAGCAAAAGAAGAGATATTTAGGGAGCCCTTTGAGATTTCAGTGGCGAAGTCAAGAATGACAATTTAGTCAGTTCTTTGTTGCTTCTCATTTTATAAATCGAACACAAAAAGTGAAATAAAAAGAAATATTACTAGCATGATAAAATTTAGATATATCTGGCAAATGGAAAGTGCTAGTTTAATTTTTGAGATAACCTAATCCAGCACTATGTCTGGATAAGACTTAGACAGTCTCCTGGTAACAGGCTTCATATTCCTGAAGGCTACAGGACACCTATTAGAAGCTTGTGCTCTTTGGAAACTGGCTGATTTATTTTTGAAAGAGCCACACAACACATCTTATCCCTTAGCTTCTTATCCAGTATGACCTTGACACTCCTGTTGAAGAGGTAGAATCAAATTCACCTTCTCTTTGAATCTGGGCTGGCTTTACAGACTAGCTTGATGCGTACGACAGAAGTGACATTCTTGTACTTCCAACACCTGGATCTCTTGAAACAATCAATTTTGAATTTTCTCTCTCAGAACCGAGCTGCCACGTTAGGAGAAACCTGCGACAACCTCTAATCACCTGACCAAGCCGCCTTGAAGATGACCACAGACACATGGCTGGAACCACATGAGAAACTCAGGCAAGAACAGCCCAGGTGAGCCCAGTTAGGCCACTGCATGAAGACATGGAAAATTTTTGCTTTAGGGCACTAAGTTTTTTTTTTTTTTGAGGGGGAGGGTGTGAGGTAAGGCTGTTATGCAGAAAAGGGGAGGCTTTGCGGCAACAGACTAGAGTTTGAAGTTTGGTTGTTTCCCTTCTTTTGGGACCTTTAGTGAGTTACTTTATGTCTCAGAGGTTTTGGTTTTCATCGAAAAATACTGACGATAGTAGCTGCTTCTCAACTGACCCATATTCTTCCAGCATCATACTCTCTTAGTGACTCTTAGAGCAAAGCCAGAATAAACATGGTTGCTCTATACATTTTTGCTCTGAACCAACTTTTGAGGCCTTAAAGTCTTTGGTTTCCCTTCACATTCATGTTCTTTGCTTCCACATTGGATCTGGGCTTCCCGATTGGAAGGACACTGAATGAATAAAAGACACTGTTGCCATCATTTGTCCAAAGCTCGGTCTACTTTCTCAAGACCTAGCATGCCGAAGAGGGCTGGACAGGCCCACAGGACACCTTTCCTGTGTTACTGGAGCAAACAGGCTCTGGCCGTGCAGAATCGCATTCCAAGCAGCCTGGTTGTCGTCTCTAGGCGGGTCAGCAGGCTTAGACACAACAGGAAAACGAATGAGAGAATTTGTTTTCTCATCTCCGTTTCTTTACCATCCGGCAAGCTACCTAATTCCTAGTCTTAGCTTCCTCTCTATTAGACAAGTAAACTGGTTTTTAGGCTCAACTACTTTTCTAATTTAGTCACATTATCTGGTTTCTAATCTGTGAAGAGTTGACTCACTGGAAAAGACTCTGATGCTGGGAGGGATTGGGGGCAGGAGGAGAAGGGGACGACCGAGGATGAGATGGCTGGATGGCATCACGGACTCGATGGACGTGAGTCTGAGTGAACTCCAAGAGATAGTGATGAACAGGGAGGCCTGGCGTGCTGTGATTCATGGGGTCGCAAAGAGTCAGACACGACTGAGCGACTGAACTGAACTGAATCTTAGCTGTTTCCTCATCATGATAATGGTACTTGCTCAGCCAATACACAGTCATAGAGAAATTAACTAACATAAGGAAGGGGAGGTGCTCTGAAACACTGAAGTGCTCTGCAGATGTAAGGATGCTGCAGGTAGGCAGCTCCCAGTTATCTAAAACCCCCCAAATTCCCTTACTCTGTTGTTCCATCACTAAGCTGTGTCCAACTCTGCGATCCGTGGACTGCAGCACGCCAGGCTTCCCTGTCCTTCATTGTCTCCCAGAGTTTACTAAAACTCAGATCCATTGAGTCGGTGATGCCATCCAACCATCTCATCCCCTGTCGCCCCCTTCTCCTCTCCTCTTGGCCTCAGTCTTTCCCAACCTCAGGGTCTTTTCCAAAGAGCTGGCTCTTCGCATCAGGTCTTACTCTAGCCACATAATTTTTTTCAATAATCATATTACAGAGATGGATAAATATATCTCTCAAATTTCTTTCTATTGTCACTATTACCACGTAGGTACAAGATTGCCATTATTTTACTGCTGGGGCTACTGTGGAACCTTCCAGCCCCCCTCCCTTCAAGGTTCATCTCCTTCTTATGCCATCCTCTGCCCTATTGCCAAAGTTTCCTTCATAAAGTACAAATTTCAAGATGACAGCTTCTTATTTTAGAACTGCCTTTGATTCTTCATTGCTTGGAGAATAGACTTCAAATTCCTTAGATGATGGCAAAAAACAGAGAGTGAAAAAGTTGGCATAAAACAACATTCATAAAACTAAGATCGTGGCATCCAGTCTCATCACTTCATGGCAAGTAGAAAGGGAAAAAGTGGAAAGAGTGACAGATTTTACTTTCTTGGGTTCCAAAATCACTGTGGATGGTGACTGCAGTCATGAAATTAAAAGACTCTTGCTCCTTGGAAGGAAATCCATGACAAACCTAGACAGCATATAAAAAAGCAGAGACATCACTTGGCCAACAAAAGTCTGTCTAGTCAAAGCTCTGGTTTTTCCAGTAGTCATGTACGGATGTGAGAGTTGGACCATAAAGAAGGCTGAGCATCGAAGAACTGATGCTTTCGAACTGTGGTGTTGGAGAAGACTCTTGAGAGTTCCTTGGACTGCAAAGAGACCAACCCAGTCAATCCCAAAGGAAATTAACCCTGAAAATTCACTGGAAGGACCGATGCTAAGCTCCAATACTTTGGTTGCCTGATGCAAAGAGTTGACACATTGGAAAATACCCTGATGCTGGGAAAGATTGAGAGCAGGAGGAAAAGGGGGCGACAGGGGATGAGATGGTTGGATGGCATCACCGACTCAATGGACATGAGTTTGAGAAAAGTCTGGTAGGCAGGGAAGGACAGGGAAGCCTGGAGTGCTGCAGTCCAGGGGGTTGCGAAGAGTCGGACACAATTCAAAACTGAATAAGACAAGCCTTCACAACCCTAAATTTCCCTGATCGGCGTCACTTTCCTCCACTTTGGCTCCTATGGATTCTTACATTACTTGACTTTACACACCACACATCCTCATGTATCCTTCAAGACCCAAACCCAGTGCCATTTCTTCTGTGCAACATTTGCTGACAGTCCTATTGCTGGTCATCCTCCTGTTTTGCCCACCTAGATTCTGTTCACTACTTTGCTATGACATTTTTCTCACTGTATTACAGCTATTAGCGTACATCACCAAGGGTCGCATCAGACAATGACTCCTGAAAGGCCTGAACTGTGTCATATTTATCTTTGTCTACCTAGTGACTTGTCCTTCAATATATGTTTATGGTAAATAAAAAAGCATCAGTTTCAATATGAGAGACACAAGAGCAAATTAGTTTATCCTATATCTGAGATTGGGCTTCAAAGGGTGGGGCCAGGTTTCTGGATTTGGGAAGAAAATAACATTTTAATACTTCCTTTCTGAGACTTTGCTTTTCAGATAGTATGAAGACACTGATTCATATAGAGATTATGGCATGGAATGCTGTACCTATCAGCCTAGACTAAATCATGTGTTTGCAGTGAAAAAAGGACCTCAAAATCACAGATACCTATAAAAACAAAGGCTTATTTTTTGCTCAAAATTCGTGATCATATGGGCTGGCTCCATGTCTTCTTTACTCCAGAATTCAGGCTGAAGGGGCTTCCCTGATGGCCCAGAGGGTAAAGAATCTGCCTGTAAGGCCAGAGACCCAGGTTTGATCCCTGGGTCAGGAAGATCCTCTGGAGGAGGGCATGGCAACCCAATCTAGTGTTCTTGCCTGGAGAATCCCATGGACAGAGGAGCCCGGTGGGCTACAGTCCATGGGGTCTCAAAGAGTCAGACATGACTGAGCAACTAATACGCACACACCATGTCATCTTCACTCCAGAATTCAGGCTGAAGGAAACCCTTCTACATGGAAAGTTCCAGTTGCATTTCAGAAGGAAAGAGAGAGGGCAGAACCAAAGGACAGCTCTTGAGCCTTCTTGTTGGGAGTGGCATGGGTCAGCCAAAGGGAGGTCCACGGCCCAGCCTAAGATCAGTTGGCAGGAAAGTGCAGAACAGAAGGCATTTTGCCATCGATGCTATAGGAGGTGAAGCTGGCATTGTCACTACCGTGTTAAGGCCTCTAGAACAGTTTCCTATTGACAGGAATCTAAGAAGACTCACCCTGCTAGCATGATTATAGCCATAGGCATTTACCTTTCTTTTCTTTGAGTTTGGCTACAGCTGGAAAATTGCAAAGAAAAAAAGTACCACATAACTTTTATATCTATTAATTTTATATTAATTATGGGGTGCAGGGTAACACAAAAGGGACAGTATTTTTTGTGTGACAAGATTCTAGCCCACAGAAGCACTGAACCAACACAACTGAAGGAGTACCTAAAGCTGCCTGCTCTAAAAATCTATTCGACATTGTGGATTTTTTTCTTTATATAAAAATATCTTGATTTTTACAAACTGGAACTTTACCTGGCTTTGGATATTCCCCAAGACAAAAAGACTTGCGTTCATACTTTTTTTGAGTTCATCGTAAGACCAATAAAAATAACCCACTCCCTGGCCACTGAAATATTTTGGTTAAGCAACATGTTTCTTGAGGTTGTGTTCTCATCAAATGCTGTTGTCAGCAGAATTTCTGACCTCTCTTTAATATTTCCCTTTTTGCATATATTAATAACTTAATGACAATATATACCTCTATTTCCATAGCCAATTTCTGTTGGCAAGTTGAATTCCTACATTGTGAAGAATTCCTACATTGTGAACTCCTTATAGAACCTGCAGAGTCAATGTCTTTAATATGGTGAAGGATTTCTTTGCCAAACAAACTTTCAGGCAGAATAAAGATCTTGGCACCCTGCACTCAGATGGAGCATCTGTGATGCTTGGCAACACATCTGGTTCTGCTGCTTTGGTGAAGAAACACGCTCCTCATCTCAACATGCAGTGGTGTCAGCCCATGTCAACGACTCTGCCAGCGATCATGAAAAAACTGCGTCTATTTCTATGAACGTTATCAACCTCCTGAGAGCCAGGGCTGACACACTGCTATTTCAAGAAGTTTTGTCAAGAAATGAGAGTAGAAGAGTCAATTCAGTGCTGCAAAACAGAAGTTAACTAGCTTTCCAGAGGACCTGTCTTCAAATGTTTGGTTGACCTTCAAATGCAAGTTCCACTTTTTTTTTTTTTGAGGCCAAGGATATCCACAGGAAAGAGTCCAGTCAGTTCACTTCCAGTTCAGTTCAGTCGCTCAGTCATGTCTGACTCTTTGTGACCCCATGGACTGCAGCACGCCAGACTTCCCTGTCCATCACCAAATCCCAGTTTACTCAAACTCCACTGAGTCCAATGGACAAACTCCAAATGTCCATTGAGTCAGTGATGCCATCTAACTACCTCATCCTCTGTTGTACTTGATGGATATTCTTGCCAAGTTACCTAGGTCAATCTTTCATTTAAATTCTTGTCAGCTCTCCTGCCACTCTGGAAGGGCACATGGGAGGCAATATGTGTGTGTCTGTGTGTTAGGTCACTCAACTGAATCTGACTCTGCAACACTGTGGCCCTGCCAGGCTCCTCTGTCCATGGGACTTCCTAGGCAAGGATACTTGAGTGGGTTCCCCTTTCCTTCTCCAGAGGATCTTTCCAACCCAGGGATCGAACCTGTGTCTCTTGCGTCTCCTGCATTGGCAGGCGGATTCTTTAACACTGCACCGTGGGAGGCAGACAGCTACCTAAGGAGTTCAAGGCTGGAGAAGGGCTTCCGCAAGCTGGAATGAGTAACAAAGCTTTCCAATTTGTTTACAGGTAGAAACCGATAGGCAGCTGGAGTCCTTAGATAACCGTTTCAAAGCTAATCCTGCCTCAGATGACCTTAACATGCAACCATGAATATTTGATCCTTTAAAAAAAAATGACAAACCATTAACGATGCAGACTTTTCAAAGCATGAACTCGACAAGAATTTTGGAGAACTCTAGGAATCTCACTATGTCTAACCCTCATCTAATAAAGCCACAGCAGCTCCCATTTTATTTGTTACTGTTTTGTTCTGCCAAGTGAGTATTTCAAGAACTTATTGCCATGAAACTGAAAAGTCATAGTCAAACAGATGTCAAAAATAAGCCTATTGCTGTGTCAAAAAAACCACTCCATAATTTCAATATCAAAGCCAAGCAACAGCATTCTCGTAGAATCTTACTTTAGAGCTTAAACTTTATTTTTACTTGAAAAATTTGCATATATCTCAGGTGTTTGAGGAAAATAGGCATTAATGTCAAGAGAAATGTGGTGAGAGCAACAGAGATAAGACTTTAGAAAGATACTTTATAGTCTCTGGAAAATAATTCAATTTCCGCTGCAAAAAAAAATGGCACAAAAAGTTATTTATATATGTGTTTATGTGTTTTCTGGGGAGAAAATCCACAGCTGTCTTCAGATTCTGAAAGGGTCTGTGACCTAAATAAGGCTAGTATCCTGTGTCCCTGTGCTTTGTGGAATGAAACATTTTAAGAAATAGAATGAATGTTGTGAGGAAGTGGATTTCCTCTGTTGAAAAATGAAGTTAACCATGCTTTGGTGCTCCACTCACCAATGAAGAAGAAGAAGAATACCTTCCTAAATAGGAAAGTAACCCACTGCACTAGAGATGGGTTCTAACTCACTCCTGATTTGGACAAGCTCTCTGAAATAAAAATTAAGGCAATTTGAATAAAAATATTTGTTTTGTTAGAGTCTGCTTTTAGTTTCCACATTAAATGAAAAATCATATAGCCATATTTATATAGCACAGTAGGACTAAGATAATAAGGAAAAATTAGGAGCTCAGATTTAGGGCCTTTTGAGAAGTATAGAAAATGAAGTTTGAAGTGTTAGTTCCTATTGCTGCTGTAACAAATTATCTTAAACCTAGTAGCTTAAACAATGTAAGCTTATTACCTTACAATTCTGCAGTTCAGAAGTTGAAAATGGGTCTCACTGGGCTAAAATCAGGATGTGGGCAAGGCCACATTTCTTTCTGGAGTGTCTAGGGGCCTTTCTAGCTTCTAAACGCTGCCCACATTCCTTGGGTTATGGCCCCTTCCTCCACCTTCAAAGCCAGTATAGCTGCTTGCCTCCCCGCCCCGCCCGCCGCACCACGCTCCCACTTGGTGTATGCTTTGTTCAGCCAGCGCTCCAGCCTTGACCGTGTGTTTCCACGGTGGCCTGTCCTCTGTGGCTTCTGCTTCAGCTGCTTCTCCATGGTCTTCAGAACTCCCTGTGCTTGTTGAGCCTGGGGTTTAGGGCACGTACTTTCTTGGGCAGCAGACCCTGGGGCTTATGGAACTGCCTGAGTCTTTCTTCCTGAGCCTGGTTAATGACGGTGAGAAGAATGGCAGTGAACTCATGAACCGCTCGGGCCACGTGTCGCCCGTCACTTTGGCGATGTACAGCTGGGAGGGCTTCCGCTTCAGGCAGTCCGGATGATTCAGCAGCCCCTCCTTCTTGCTGGGAAGGTTCTGAGCACTGGTTTTGGCCATAGTTGCACAGGTGGCTGCCAGCTGCTACCCACTCTGAGGGTCTCTGCTACTTTTCAGGACACTTGCTATGTTGGGCCCACTCAGATAATCCAGGATTAGCTCTTTATTGCAAAGTGAGCTGATTAGCAACCTTCATTCCATCTGCCACTTAATGCCTCTTTACAATGTAGTGTAACATATTCTCAGGTTCTAGGGATTAGCAGGGACCTCTTAGGGGGCTATTATTCTGCCTACCACACAGCCCCTCAGCTGGTGTGATGGGAAAGAGCTGAAAGTGAAAGAGAATAGTGAGAAGAAAAGGAAACAGAGGTGTGAATAGCTCCTTGCTAGCTGGGATGGTATGTTTCCTGATTGTGCTACTAAAGACCATCCCTGAGATCATTTGCATCTATACTCTGATTTTTTTGTTCCCCTGGAGAACATTAAGGAAGGGTAAAGATGCGACATTGGAAACTTGAGTGTTTAGCCCTGGCTCTACCACTGTCTACATCACCTTTGGCGATTCACTTAAGTTTGTATTAGAAGCATAGTCTCCTCTTTAAAACTAGGAGAGGCAGGGAGGGGATGCACTGGGATGTACTGAGTGTCAGGGGCTCAAAGGAAGGGAGCTCTCATGAAACTGCAGGGGTTCCAATGGCCCGCAAGGGAGTCCTGGGATGAGAAACGCCTGGGTGCCCCTGGTGCTAGAAGGCCCTAATCCCAGACTCCTGCTAAGGATTGTGGTCCATGCCCTCTATCAAACAAAGCTCAGGCATCATGAACACCTCCCCTGATGCCCTGGCCAAGGTCATCTTGGCATGGAGCCTGGCTCCAGGGGCCAGCCGGATGTGCTAGACGGACTCTGACCTAAGGGCTGTGCCAAGAGGCAGCCCCTGAGAAGGCCCATGGGGTGGGGGGTGTCGGTGAACCACACGTGTACAGGCAGAAAGCCTCCAACCTTCCAGGAGACGGACGGCCCAGGGCAGCAAGGCAGCCTTCTTTCACCTGTCTTGGGTATCCTCCAGTTTCAATCTTGCTATGATTCTAGATGGAAGGAGAGCCTGTTCCTACTGACTCGAGGTCACATGTCTATCTGCTCAGTGGGTCCAGGCACCAAAAGGAGGAATGGGTTCTTTCTCACTTATTGCTGATTTTATTCTTATTTGCTCTTCTCCCCAGGAGGAAGCAACAAGGGTAAAGAGCTCATTGGGTTCTCTGCATTCCTAACCATCCTTCATAGCAGAGGTGAATCAGATAATAAGCAACTGGAGCATATTGTGTGTGTGTGTGTGTGTGTGTGCACGCACAAACGTGCGCCCAACCCTTTGCGACCCCATGGACCATAGCGTGCCAGGTTCCTCTGTCCGTGGAATTCGCCAGGCAAGAATCCTGGAGTGGGTTGCCATTTCCTCCTTCAGGGGATCTTCCTGACCCAAGGTTTGAACCTGAACATATTGTATTATGACTGTAAAATATATCTCAGCTTATACCTCTGGTCTAAGATGTTTCCTATCATCTTTGAAAGGCTATGTGCAGGCAGGCAGGATTTCCTAATTTGTTTGCTGCAAGATAGTTATATCAGGTTGTAGCAAAGCAAGGAATGCAGAAGCTGCTCCCTTTTTGTTTTAGAGCATGGGTGGGACTAGATGGTTGTATTAGGCAGAATTCTATGATGGCTATCAAGATCCCTACCTCCTGATGTATATGTCCTATAGAATCCCCTGCCTTTGTTTGTGAGGGGGATTTGGGAATATGATGGCATAGTCATTGTCATGATTTAGGTTATGTTACAGTTGACTTTTAAAAGGGAGAGTATCTTTGGTGGGCCTGGCCTTATCAGGTGACCCCTTAAAGCAACAGGGCTCTTGAAGAAACGTATTTGAAGTATGAAAGACACTTGACACAGGGAGATTCTCCACTGACGGACATCAAGATGGGTGGGGCCATGACAAGTAGACACCAGGAGCAGAGATCCAGCAAGAAAACAAGGCTTCAGTCCCTCACTACCAAGAACAGAATTCTACCAACAAATTAAGTGAGCTTGAAAGTAGATTTTTCTGCAGAGCCTCTAAACAAGAATTCAGCTTGACTGAAACTTTGAAATGAGACTGGGCAGAGAACCCAGTTGAGCCATACCTGGATTTCTGATCTACTGAACTGAGAGCTAATAAATGTTTATGGTTGTAGCCAGAAATAAACTCACACACCTATGGTCAATTAACCTACAACAATAGAGGCAGGAACATACAATAGAGAATAGATAATCTCTTCAATAAGTGCTGGGAAAACTGGACAGCTACTGCAAAAAGAGTGAAATGAGAATATTCTCTAACACCATATACAAAACTATACTCGAAATAGATCAAAGACCTAAATGTAAGGCCAGACACTATAAAACTATTAGAAGAAAACACAGGCAGAAAACTCTTTGACATAAACTGCAACAATATCATTTTTGAGCCATCTCCTAGAATAATGAAAATAAAAACAAAATAAACAAGTAAGACCTAATTAAACCTAAAAGCTTCTGCACAGCAAAGGAAACCATTAACAAAATGAGAAGACAACACACAAAATGGGAGAAAATATTTGCAAATGAGGCAACTGACAGCGGATTAATCTCCAAAATATAGAAACAACTCATGTAGCTCTATGTCAAAAAACCAAACAGTTCAATAAAACAAATAGGCAGAAGATCTAAATAGACATTCCTCCAGAGAAGACATACAGATGGCCAAAAAGCACATGAAAAGATACTCAGCATCACTAAGTACCAGAGAAATGCAGATCAAAACTACAATGAAGTATTCCCTCACCCTGGTGAGAATGGTCATCATCACAAAGTCTAAAAACAGTAAATGCTGGAGAGCGAGTAGAGCAAAGGGAACCCTCCTACACTGTTGGTGGGAATAATCGCTATGGACAATAATATGGAAGTTAAAGAAAACTTAAAACAGAACTATTATATGACCCAGCAGTCTTACTCCTGGACATACATCCAGAGAAAACCATAATCTGAAATGATGTTCATTGCAGTGCTATTTTCAAAGCGTCTGCCTGGAATGCGGGAGACCCAGGTTTGATCCTTGGGTCGGGAAGATCCCCTGGAGAAGGAAATGACAACCCACTCCAGTACTCTTGCCTGGAGAATCCCATGGAGGGAGGAGCCTGGTGGACTACAGTCCATGGGGTCGCAAAGACTCGGACACGACTGAGTGACTTCACTTTCACTTTTCTTTCACTTTACAACAGCCAAGACAGGGAAGCAACGTGAACGTCCATTGACAGAGGAGTGGATAAGGGAGATGTGTACATTAATATAATGTAATATTACTCATCCATTAAAAAATGAAATATGCCACTTGCAGCAACATGGATGGACCTAGAGACTGTCATACTAAGTGAAGGAAATAAAAAACAAGTATCATATGAAAGCACTCATACGTGGAATCTAATTTAAAAAGATACAAATGAACATATTTATAAAATAGAAACAGATGTAGAGATACCAAAAACAAACTTGCTGAAGGGGAAACAAGGAGGACGGATAAATCAGGAGCTTGGGATGAATACACACACACACACACTATCTGTGTATAAAGTAGATAACTCACATGTTATCTACCTCATACATATGTGATGTGATGAGTTGGACCATAAAGAAAGCTGAGCACTGAATAATTGATGCTTTTGAACTGTGATGTTGAAGAAGACTCTTGAGTCCCTTGGACTGCAAGGAGATCCAACCAGTCAATCCTAAAGGAAATCAGTCCTGAATATTCATTGGAAGGACTGATGCTGAAGCTGAAACTCAAATACTTTGGCCACCTGATGCGAACTGACTCATTGGAAAAGACTTTGATGCTGGGAGGGACTGGAGGCAGGAAGAGAAGGGGATGACAGAGGATGAGATGATTGGATGGCATCACCGACTCAATGGACATGAGGTTGAGTAAACTCCGGGAGTTGGTGATAGACAGAGTCCTGGTGTGCTGCAGTCCATGGGGTTGCAAAGAATTGGACGCAACTGAGCGACTGAACTGAACTAACTCACAAGGACCTACTTATAGCACAGGGAACTATACTCAATATTCTCTGATAACCTATATGAGAAAAGAACCTCAAAAGGAATGAATATATGTTTGTGTATAACAGAACCATTCTGCTCTACACCTGAAACTAACACATTATAAATTAACTATACTCCAATACAAGGCTGTATATTGTCACCCTGCTTACTTAACTTATACGCAGAGTACATCATGAGTAACGCTGGGCTGGAGGAAGCACAAGCTGGAATCAAAATTGCCGGGAGAAATATCAATAACCTCAGATATGCACCCTTATGGCAGAAAGTGAAGAAGAACTAAAGAGCCTCTTGATGAAAGTGAAAGAGGAGAGTGAAAAAGTTGGCTTAAAGCTCAACATTCAAAAAACGAAGATCATGGCATCCTGTCCCATCACTTCATGGCAGATAGATGGGGAAACAGTGGAAAGAGTGGCTGACTTTAATATTCTGGGCTCCAAAATCACTGCAGATGGTGATTGCAGCAATGAAATTAAAAGATGTTTATTCCCTGGAAGGAAAGTTATGACCAACCTAGATAGTATATTCGAAAGCAGAGATATTACTTTGCCAACAAAGGTCCCCCATCTAGTCAAGGCTATGGTTTTTCCAGTGGTCATATATGGATGTGAGAGTTGGACTGTGAAGAAAGCTGAACACCAAAGAATTGATGCTTTTGAACTGTGGTGTTGGAGAAGACTCTTGAGAGCCCCTTGGACTGCGTGGAATTCCAACTAGTCCATCCTAAAGGAGATCAGTCCTGGATGTTCATTGGAAGGACTGATGCTGAGGCTGAAGCTCCAATACTTTGGCCTCCTGATGAGAAGAGCTGACTTATTTGAAAAGACCCTGATGCTGGGGAAGACTGAGGGCAGGAGGAGAAGGGGATGATAGAGGATGAGATGGTTGGATGGCATCATTGACTCGATGGACATGGGTTTGGGTAAACTCCAGGAGTTGGTGATGGACAGAGAGGGCTGGCATGCTGAGGTTCATGGGATAGCAAAGACACGACTGAGCGACTGAGCTGAACTGATACTCCAATAAAATTAAAATATTAAAAAACCTAGAAATCTTATTTTAATATTTTACAATGGACTATTGCTAGCCTTAGTAAATATTTTAAAATGTTTAAAAAGCCTCTAAGTTTGTGATAATTTGTTATGCAGCAATAATACTAACAATACTAATAATATCACTAATAACATACTAATAAATTTTAAAAATAGTAAATAAAATTAACAATACATTCACATAAAATACTAATAATACCAAATAGCTAATACAATGGTATTTCAGTTAAACATAAAATAGGATTCTTTTTTTGTCTCCTGTTTTCCTGCCTTTCTCCAAAGCTTTGATCTGTTTTCCCACCATGAAGTTATTTCACTGACTATAACTAGAAAATGCCATTTTGTCCGATTACAATCTTGTCTCATACCACTTATCAGAGTTATCTCTTCCCTTCCCCCTCACAGTTGATTTGAGATGCAGAGATGTACTCATCTTGGGTATGTTATATACATGTAGGGCTGGAGAATCAAGCCAGAAAACACAGATTTTGAGAATTAAAGCAAACAATCTGTGTTTTGAAGTAACTCGGATATGTTTCCTTCATACATCTAGGTATCTTGAAACACAGTAACCTTGACATCATGGCTGAAGGAAAAAAGAGAAGCAATGTAAGCACACACGTCTGAACACTTAAATATCTTTTATCGATAAACATTTTTAGAATGCCATGCATTTGGATCTGTGCATTTCCTGAGGAAAACCTGCAGTCTATCTTCTGCTTCCTGATACTGCAGGTGGATCCCATTACAAGGGTAGGACACACCACGGAAAGCATGCCTAAACTTTTAAAGCTACAAAACAGAAAGCTGGTCTTCATTAATTGGATGTCAGGATTATGCAGACTGATCACTGTATTATTACGCATAACATGGTGAAAAGCCCGATTATATAGTTTGTTGATAGTTCCATGTAGGTAGTTTATCTAAGCCTTATTTGCTAAGATATTCTATTAACCACAAAGGCAGGATTTGGTATCAGGTAAGAAAATCACACTGTGACTTTGTGGTTGATGGCTGAAAGAATGCCTTACCACAAAGGGAACTAAGAACGCAATATGGTGTCTTTCTAACTTTTAATTCAAGAAAAATTCCACCCCCACCCCCAGTACCACTTAACCTGGTGCTACCACACAAGGCAGATATAAGTGGAAATATTACCAAGTCAGTGATTCATAACTGAGACTCACCACTGCAAACCCATGTTCTCTGCCTTCGTGAAAACCATGGAACTGGAATAAGGGAGAGGCCATGTAATTTTAGATTTAAGCAAATGTGGACAATGAATTCTAGAATGAAGGATAAATCTGAGCATCACAAACCCTCATCTGAATAATGATTAGCTGCTTTAATAAAAAGGAAGAGCTCACACGCACACACAAAACCTCAAACTCCATGATGTGGAAAAATCTCAGGATCTGGGGATCTAGGTAAATCATGACTTTTTGCCTTTACCAGTTTTACCCAGTCTTCCCAGGTGCTAAAGGCAGCACTAAAGAAAAGCTGTCATGAAACTATTATGTTAGGCCATTATCATCTTTGCCTCAATCTCTTATACCTGTGTCTATGCCAGCTATATAATTATGATGAGGGAAAACACTCCAAGCTCAAAAGAAGTGAACAACTTCGGTTTCTGCTCACACAGACCTTGTCAAGTAGCCAGTGACTTGTCCTTTCATTGTGAGTGACTATCAATGCTGGCTCTAAAGAAAGACACTTTTCATAATCGTCCAACAATCTGCTAAGTGAAAACATATGGATGGGCTTAGGCGAAGCCTGCCAGGGGTCTTTGTTGAATGGAAAACAGGTGCTTTCATTCTGTGCCAAGTAATACCCCATTTACCCCCAAGTCCAAAGGTTACAGGACTAATAGCTGCCTTGTGGTAATCAACGAAAGCCAAGACTCTAGCCCTGGTGAAACATCTGGGACATATTTTACATACTTGCAACATATGCTTCAGGTTCAATTAAAGTGAGGCTTTGGCACATTTATTAATCTTTTTTACTTTTATCCTATAAGAGGACCCACTGACCTGACCCCACTATTATACCATATGAAAAAACAGAGAAATAATGAGAGTTGGAGGTCAGTACCTGCTCGTATGGCAAAAAAACACATTTGTTTTCTCATGAAACTCCATTACGCATGACTCTATACACAAACTTTAAATAGAGGAACCAATGAATTTTTCAAAGTAGGAAATTACCCTTCTCCTGCTCAGACACTCTGATAGTCAAGTCTTACAACATTTACCACTGCGAGAGTCAGCCGAGATACAGAAGCTGGTAAATAGAAACTTGAAGTATCCTTTCATATTTTCATTTATCATAGTAAAAACTTTATATTTCCAGAATACACTCTAAGATTCTTCCCTCTATTATTCAAGTCCCTAAAAGTCTACTGTAAATTATTACATTTGAGATTTTCTTTTTGTTCAGATATGGTTTTTATATTATCAATTGTGTTATGAGTGAATAAAAGCAAAACCCTCTTATATATCACTCAAATAAAGGCGTGGATTTATGAAAATCAGCTCACAATCCTTTCATATGGAAAAGACCACTGTTTTTTGACATCCTATGCAGAATAGAGGTGAATTCATAGAGTTATTTAAGCACTCACTTTAGTAAACTTTAGTAAACTTCAGTCAACTTTAGTAAACCAGATCTGAAAATGTGTTAGAACCAAGGCATCAATTCCAGACAATCAAACACCTCATAACAACAGATGCTACTCCCGAGATTTGAGTTGTCTTTCACCATGGCACCTCCTACTTGATATTTGTTTTGGTAAGCTGGTTAACCAGGTACGCTACTGGTTTTCCACAAACATCTTCTCTATTAAAAAAATGACCACAAAGGGAGATGAGTGTATAGGATATCAACAAAATGGCTAAAAAAATATAGGCTGACTTCAAGCAGGGGCATTGAAGTACCAGACTTCACTAAGTTTCCATTTATGAACATTTCTTGGGAGACACTTGCTGCTAGGATGGATCTTTATGGTGGCTTTAATAATAAAGCAGCAACAAGCAAGGGAAAAATGGCCATAAATGGATGGCAGCTCAGTGTTTATCAGCAGAGGAATGATGATTCAGAACTGGCGTGCAGAGTTAAAATACAAGCTCTCTACAGCTCCACAACTGACCTTAACAATAAATCATATCATTTATTGCCAGGAGTGTATGCTCATGTTATTCAATATTAGAAACAAGCACATATGTGTTTTTGCAGAAAGGAGATTTTTGCTAATGCTTGAGGATGCTGCTAATGACTAAATGATATCCAGAAGAAACATTTTACATAAAAGCACTATCAATTTTAAAATGTTTGAAATAGCAGTAAAAGGGAGAAAGAATGTATTTGGAGAAAGAAGGTACATGTGTGTTCTTGTGTATGTGTGTCTATTTTCCTTCTAGCATTGAATATTAGGAAAAAAATCATTCAGGAAGTTAATAACTGTGAAATTTTTTTTTTTTTTGACATTTCCAATGCTTGCTTCTAGCACACAAATTCTTACACTGGGATATAAGTGTACATCTCTACTGGAATCAAAGGTCAAGGGTATAAATTAAGATACACTGTTTTTCTCCTTCCTTCAAAAAATTTCAGTGCTTTACTAGAACAGAAGTCAGATTCAGTGTAGGTCAAAAATCAGATTTTATATGCCGAACAATGTGGTCAAAATGAATGTTCATTCTCACCCCTCCTCCCAATCTCACCCTAAGACTTTTTAGGTTTTAGATGCAGAAATGCCCAAAGATGATGCTATAAACCATCATCAGTAGTCCCCGTGACATAGAAAGCTGTCCTCCTGACTCCAGGTACTGTTGCAGCAAGGCAAGGTCATTCTGGTTTCTCTCTCTACTTGTCCCCTCTCCCCAGGGGACAACCAATTCAAGCTGTCCCAGAAACCAGCTGTTATTTACTGTGGTCACCATCCGCAAGCCAACCAGCAATTGACACACTAGCCTCTCTGCAAAGACTTTTCAGACCAAGGAACCGTAGGGCTGTTTCCAAGTCTAGACCAGGGGCATTGAGCCTGGGATTATTTAAATGCCCTCCAGAGCCCTGTGTTCACATGTGTTCATTTGCTGAGCAATTCTTGGAAAATTACAGGTGACGATATCCATGTTTAATGCACACAGGCTGCTATTTTTTCACTTCTCTCTTCCCCCAAAGTGTAGCATGATTTGTAATACTCGAGATAGGACAAATTTTTGCCCTTCAAAAACAGTTGTCACTGCCGTTATCTTCGTGAGAGCTATCAAGTTCCAGACAAGCTGAATTATTATTATTATTATTATTTTTTGTTCCTGGCAGAAAAATATTTGACCCAGCTCTGGACAAAAGCGAAGACGATTTATAGCCCTCTCTGCCTCTTTGCAACAAGCAGTGGCATTGTTAGGATGACAAACAGCACTGTCCAATTTTCTGGACTCAAAACACTTCAACTCCTTTTTTAACTGTCTGTGAAAACAGCGTCATGTCTAAATTTCCCTGTCCCCAGGTACCCGCGTGCTGGGAAAGATAATTACCTTGTCATCTTTGTCATCTTCTTCTTCCTCGTCCTCCAACATGTCCTCCACTACCTGCAGACAGAAACAGAAGTCGTTTTCCTGCTTTTTAAGAGAGACAATTTTGTTCTGTCATTTTGAACCTTCTGGAAATGAAAACTTTATTAACATTTGAAACAGAGGCACCGAGAGGGAATCTTTGATCTAGAGGCAGGGATTAGGAAAATGCTATGCACTTAATTGATGAACGCCAGGGACCCGAGTCCCCAGTCAGGGGAACCCTGTTTGTGTGAAATGTTCTGTGACGACTTAAAGAATTGGAACTGTGCATAAGGCAAACCAACACTAATTTGAAGGATGCTTTAAATCAGGAGATTTCTTTTCTTTTTTTTTTCACCTATTCCACTGTCTATATTAATTAGGCACTTTAAATTTGGAGCTAGATAACTAAGCAGAATACAGCTCTGCTATTTCTAATTTACTTGTCACCAGACCCTAAGATAAAAAATTATCAGTTCATTGATT
Organism: Oreotragus oreotragus; assembly: GCA_006410675.1. Taxonomy (NCBI): domain Eukaryota; kingdom Metazoa; phylum Chordata; class Mammalia; order Artiodactyla; family Bovidae; genus Oreotragus; species Oreotragus oreotragus. The sequence goes on along the minus strand of SJYX01007719.1, from coordinate 133,499 downwards.
CATGCTAGTGATCTATGGCATAAAACTAACAATATCTTTCATGGCTCCAATTTGAATTCTGATGTATAAATGTCAACTCTTGATGATCTCTGAATTACCTGTTCCTTTTGTGGATTACTTGAAACTCTAATGTTTATTCTCTGCGATTTTACACATGGATTATGTTATGAGAATGGACATTACTATTGAAAGAAAATGAGAAATTCATTCAATAATCAAATGTGTATAATACATATATACAGCCCATAAGGACAGATATGCATACATATATTTTTTAATGGCCCCTGGTTTATCTACTTCAGCAGAATGAAACAGTCATTTTGGATTTGCTAAATAATTTCCCTTTGCCTGGATCAATATATAACTGCAGGCATTACAAATGAGACTTCACCCCATTTCAGGTGTTTTATTATGTTTTTATATACACACACTTCATGGAAACCAAAAATTTTACAACTTTGAAGGGAGTTATTGTTCAGCTATGTGCCAACTTATGATTGCATTTATGCCATTTAATATAACTTTTAATTCTTGTGGTGCTTTTATATTTTTATCCAGTATCTTTATCTCTGAATAAATTCAATAAAATCATGGTCATTAAATATTCTTAAACCTTTCTCCAAAGCTCATAACTTTAGAAGATAGAGGTAGCTAACTCTTCTTTCATGTGGCTTTATGATAGACAGAGGAATATGCTATAAATGAAAATTTCAATAATGAAGACTTACTAAACAGAGAGTTACATAGGCTGAAGTAACATATCAGGACACTTAGGTAGTCTAATAATTTTTCTCAAATATTTTTAAAGCATCCACTCATTTAAAAGAAGAGCCCAAACACAAACTTCTAGTTCTCATGAACTAAAATATAATGAAAAGCATCTGACAAACTGAGAAATTGTCCCTAATTTACTATCATACTTTAAATTTTCTATTAAATGGCCTTTCATTTGGACATTCAGCGTTTCAAAAGAACCAGAGTAACACAATGTGCTGTTTCCAGTATCGGGGGAGAGTTTACACTTATTTTGGGAACATCTAAAGCAATTCAACCTCAGCAAGAATGAAGGACTCTTGACATTCTAACTATACTCAGTCACTCCATAAGCGTTTATTACAAATGCCCTTGTCCAAGGCATATGGTACTAGTGATTGTGGAAATACAAAGATGGATAACAGAGATACTTCATTTCAGCCCTCAAGAGGCTTATAGTCCAAAAGAATTTAAATGGGGGATATGAGATAGCCTTTCATGTTTCCTTTTAACTTCCTGAAAATTTGAAGCATGAATATCGTACACACATAGGCAACCACAGTGACAATGTGTAACTGAGGTGCTGTATCCCAGGCTATTCCAACTGGGTCCTTTGTGAGGGAGGTTGATACAGGAAAAGCAGTCACAGTATTTCAGTACATTATGTTGCATCAAAAGAATCCACCAAACACCAAGGAGCTAAACTAGAATTCAAACTCAGGTTGTGGGATAGCAGAGCCAACTCTTAAACACTGCCCAGTTCAAAAACCAAAAAAAAAAAAAAAAAAAAAAAGGGGGGGGAGGAAAAGAAAAAAAAGAAAAGGAAAGAAGAGAAAGAGAAGGATGCAAAAGAGGAAGAAGGGAGAAGTTGCAAGAAAGAAGACAAAGAAGACGATGAATAAATACAAGNAAAAAAAAAAAAAAAAAAAAAAAAGGGTGGGGAGGAAAAGGAAAACAAGAGAAGGACTGATCTAACCCTTACATGACCTTTTTAATGATTATAATTTTGTAACTCTAATAAAATGATGTTTCAAATGTTAGGTTTATATTAAGTAATTTTTAAAGGCTGGTCATTACCTATTTTAAAAAAAACTATATATATTGAGGTATACAAATGATCGCGGAAGGCAATGGCACCCCACCCCAGTACTCTTGCCTGGAAAATCCAATGGACGGAGTAGCCTGGTGGGCTGCAGTCCATGGGATCGCTAACAGTCGGACAGACTGAGCGACTTCACTTTCAGTTTTCTCTTTCATGCACTGGAGAAGGAAATGGCAACCCACTCCAGTGTTCCTGCCTGGAGAATCCCAGGGACGGGGGAGCCTGGTGGGCTGCCGTCTATGGGGTCACACAGAGTCGGACATGATTGAAGTGACTTAGCAGCAGCAGCATACAATATGATTATTTGATGTACATCAGATTAAGTAATTTTCCCCTAAAATTACCCATATAGTCATATATGAAATATGAAATTAATATACTTTTATTCTTATACATTAAAAAATCAAACAATATTTTAGGTATTGTTAAGACTGTATTATATGTCTCTCCTCTTCAGCAATGATCATATCACACTACAGATGCAAGGAAGGCAAAATGGTGTCAGACTGGGCCTGCTGCTGCTGCTGCTGCTGCTGCTGAGTCGCTTCAGTCGTGTCCGACTCTGTGCGACCCCACAGACGGCAGCCCACCAGGCCCCGCCATCGCTGGGGTTCTCCAGGCAAGAACACTGGAGTGGGTTGCCATTTCCTTCTCCAATGCATGAAAGTGAAAAGTGAAAGGGAAGTCGCTCAGTCATGTCCGACTGTTAGTGATCCCATGGACTGCAGCCCACCAGGCTCCTCCATCCATAGGATTTTCCAGGCAAGAGTACTGGAGTGGGGTGCCATTGCCTTCTCCGCAGATTGGGCCTAGCAGTTCGTAATAAGTGTTCAAGAAATATTTGTTGATAGACTGAACAGAGAAATACATAATCTGTGCTTCATATCTTTGAACAACTGGTAGAAGGCCTGTCATTAATTTCATAGAACTCAACTAGCTCACCTGCAAAGACATCAAATCAATGATGCAGATTAATAAAAGCAAATATTCAAAGTGTATTCAAAGATTTGCCAGGCAAGAGAAAGCATGGATATCTAACTATTATTTCAAGATTTGGAGTTCTCCAATATCTTCAAGTTAATTTTCCAAGATTAAAAATATTATTGAACCAGGAAACAAACCAAGAACTTAATTTACACATTTCACAAGTCAGCTGCAGACCGTATGTTCAAGAACACCTCTAAAGAGGTCTACAGAATCAGACCTTCATTTGCAAAACCCAAACAGTTCCCACCCTGCACAAGTGGGTAACTGGCTACGCACAATTGCTCCACAAATGTACAGCCAGAACCACCCAACACAACCATTTGCTTTTACATTTGGCAGCAAAGTGCTGTGTTCGAGAGAGGCCGTTGTGGCGCGTCGCAGCCCCCAAGTGACGGCTTTCCCCTCCTCCAGTGATATTTTAATGTTACAACACAGACATCTACAAGTGAAGATGTTTAATACAGATGGTTCCTAGGGATGCCTTTAAGTGGCTTCAGAATGTATACCACTATTACATTTTGCTCAGATGATGCTTACCTAAGATGCCTTGGAAAATGGAGACGATCATAGCACCTACCCCACAGCACTGATTAGGTATCCAATGAGATAATGTATTAATATTTAAAGTGCTCAGCACAATACCTATACCAAAGTACTTTAAAAATGTGAATGACTAATAAAAATAGAAAAGACAACCAGTTAATAATATTTAAACATTAATTTTTGGAAATTAAATGATACATTTATTTTCCTGGACAAAAATATTCAGGGTTCTGAATGACACATACTATTCTGATTCATATTTCACTGACACTAAGAAATACATAAAGGGGCACAGGTAGAGCTGTGGATAAAGATTCCTAGTTAAAATGATAATGGTTTCACAACTCACTTTCAGGCTTTAACAGGCCAACGAAACGGATGACTTTGACGGCAAGTATCTCAGAAGCTAGACTGTGCTCTAAGACAAGAGCCTTGACCAAATGTAATGAATACAGAAACTGCCAACTGAGCTTTTAAAAACAAACCCATATATATCACTGAAGTGCATTTAATGATTGCACAAAATTGCAAAGTTTCCCAGAGAACTCAAGTAACACCTACTATTTAGAAAGAGAGGGCTGTAGTTTAACACTTAACTAAGGAAAACAAATAAAGAAGTTCCGGTCTCAAATTCCAGTTCTTTCCTCTGCAAATAAAACCAAGTAAGGACTACATAGTTTTGTTTTCATGTATACAAAGTCCAGTTGCCCAAAGAGTTGTCAGCAATAATTTAATAGCAACACATCTGTAGGATTTCCTTGAGAAAAAAAATGAAGGGTGACAAAAAATGCATGTGTTAGAAAAGATACATTTTTGCAAAGTTGGGTTTTTTTCCTCTTTTCTTGAGGGAGGCTATCTCAGATTGGCTCTAGAATTCTTTTTTCCAAATTATACTTTCTGATACCTTGCTTGAAAGCAAGTAGTATTAATCAAACAAAGGAAGGGCACTAGGGAAATCAGAAAGATGTAATGCAAGCAGTTAAAGGTGACATGACCTTCTGTAATGTCGCTCGTCACAGACTTATATGCCACACAGTGGAGGAAGGTCTTGAAAGAAACTGATTCTTGGTACTATTCCTTGAACGTAATACTAATAAAGATGACATTTTAAAAAACACATGTAGACAGGCCCAAATGCAGCATTCTAGCTACCTGACAGCCAAAGGATAAGCAGATCACACTATTTTTAAAAGCGTAATATTTCTTCTTTCATAGTCGATATTTGCTGAACATTTGTCATTAACATATAACACATAATATGTGGCTGTTTATTGTAAAAAAAGCCATTGCAAAATGGAGCAACACTGTATCTGTGGAACCTTATACAGTTGTATAGATGCTCTATTAATATTATGACTTTTAATGATAATTTGACACAACTAAATGCTTTATAATTTGCAAGGAAATAAAATTTTATTTGGCTGAAGATGTTAAAAATGATGCTGGCAATCTGAATAAAGGTAGGATAACTATGTTTAGAATTATTCCACTAGACAAAGATATGTAAGTGTGGGGGACCAGCAAGAAAAAAAGAGATAACAAAACAGTGGAAGGATGAGGGAAAGTAGATTCAGGTAAACTTCATTATTAAAACCATCACAAGACAGTGGATCCTAAGTACGCTTTTTAATATTAATTCAGGGTGTATGGTATAAAGCTAAAATGATTTTTAAAAGAAGGGAATAAAATTTCCACCAATAATTCTTAAAACACATTGTACTATAATCTTGTCTAGGCTAAAGTCTGCCACTGATTTGTATCTCTTTAGACAACAACAACAACAAATCTTGGTTATGTTACCTTCGTAAGATAAGTATTGAGTACCGCAGAGCCAAAAACCCTGGAAAGCCAAAGCTGACACAAACCAGTTTCTTTTGTATGTTTACTTTTTCCCTCAGAAATAATCCTTGAATTAAATGGATGTTTTGCTGTGTTCAGAATGAAGAGTTGCACAATTCAAACTGCCTTACTCTAAACGGTCTATAAAAAAGCAACACATTTAAATTAAAGAAGAAATCACTGCTGTCCAGATGTGCAACTGTGATGTTAAAAAATTAAAGAAATTGTCACAAAAGAAAGACATTTCCTATTTAATTTCATAGTCATAGAACATCCAAATGTGTACAGATGCTTATATTTGGGTACATTACAAACTAAATGCTTATTTCCACCCTAGAGATATGGAGGAATTTGGGTAGAGCAGTTTGCTTCAACATGGTCTAGAGTTCATTTACATCATTTCACGGGTACATAAACCAAGCAGAACATGCATTTGTGCGCCAATGGATGTATTACATGTGCAAATATCACATGAAATTATTGAAAGTCTATGAATTGAGAAGATGCATATAACTGCTCAGATTCTTTCAGATCACTTAAAAGCACCAGAGGTTGGGCTGAAGACGTTCTTGGTCAATAAGATCATTACAGGTGCGTTTGCACTCCCACTTTCACCACGAGACACCTGTACCTCTCAAGATTTCTGAGAAGGAACTTTTGCAAAATGAATGGTGCAATTACACTGTACGTATAATTTACTCCACATCTGAAGGAATAATACAACCCATAAACAGTTCTGGAATGTACTGTTTCATCCAGCCTATCTCAAAAGCAACTGCATGTGTGATGGCTGCTTAGTTTGATTCACGCTATTAAGGATTTGACCTTGGAGTATTTCAGCTACAGTAGTCATCAAGATAACTGCATCACTAGATGTAATAATAATTAGTGTGATAGGCTTGCCAGTGAAGCTGAATATACTGCAATACAAAAGAAGGCAGAATAAAAAGAAAAGCATTATTACTTACTGCTAAAAGACTTCCTGATTTTTGCAGAGACACTCAAATACAATTATTTCTTCTTGCAGAATGCATTTCCTTGGCTCATTCTGGGTAACAGCCATGCTGTAATTTAGTCTGATTCTTAATAGGAAATGTGGCTTTAATGTGGCTATCAGATGACTTTTGATGCATGCCACTGATTACACACAGCCTGTATTCTGCATCATCAACAACAGCATTCTTATTTGCAGTATAATATGCTTTGCTGTAGGGTGCAAGGACAGTAAATTTACTTTACTGGCCAAGAGTATGTAACCTTTTAGTTTTTAAGCGTCAGCTTAATATGCGGAAAAACCCTTCCATTCAGAAATGCTAAATAAAGTATAAATTCTATAATCAGTATAAGCATCTTCAATGAATTTCTTTTCATATTTCCTTCTTGATATTCTTAAATGTTCATTCTTATGCTTACACAAAGCACTGCGAACAGATTTCTAGTGTTTATTTGAACTATGTCTCCATCTAAAGGCTTCACAATGTAATGTATTTTTGCTTGCAGGGAAAATTCTAATCTTAGCATCTTAAGGATATTGCATATTAATTTGATTGAGTAGGGGAAAATAGGTCAACTATTAACCTGCAATGTGCTTTTAAAAAATTAATGCTTTCCTGAAGCAAAATTTTTCAGGTTAAAAATTATACAAAAAAAANATACATTTTTGCAAAGTTGGGTTTTTTTCCTCTTTTCTTGAGGGAGGCTATCTCAGATTGGCTCTAGAATTCTTTTTTCCAAATTATACTTTCTGATACCTTGCTTGAAAGCAAGTAGTATTAATCAAACAAAGGAAGGGCACTAGGGAAATCAGAAAGATGTAATGCAAGCAGTTAAAGGTGACATGACCTTCTGTAATGTCGCTCGTCACAGACTTATATGCCACACAGTGGAGGAAGGTCTTGAAAGAAACTGATTCTTGGTACTATTCCTTGAACGTAATACTAATAAAGATGACATTTTAAAAAACACATGTAGACAGGCCCAAATGCAGCATTCTAGCTACCTGACAGCCAAAGGATAAGCAGATCACACTATTTTTAAAAGCGTAATATTTCTTCTTTCATAGTCGATATTTGCTGAACATTTGTCATTAACATATAACACATAATATGTGGCTGTTTATTGTAAAAAAAGCCATTGCAAAATGGAGCAACACTGTATCTGTGGAACCTTATACAGTTGTATAGATGCTCTATTAATATTATGACTTTTAATGATAATTTGACACAACTAAATGCTTTATAATTTGCAAGGAAATAAAATTTTATTTGGCTGAAGATGTTAAAAATGATGCTGGCAATCTGAATAAAGGTAGGATAACTATGTTTAGAATTATTCCACTAGACAAAGATATGTAAGTGTGGGGGACCAGCAAGAAAAAAAGAGATAACAAAACAGTGGAAGGATGAGGGAAAGTAGATTCAGGTAAACTTCATTATTAAAACCATCACAAGACAGTGGATCCTAAGTACGCTTTTTAATATTAATTCAGGGTGTATGGTATAAAGCTAAAATGATTTTTAAAAGAAGGGAATAAAATTTCCACCAATAATTCTTAAAACACATTGTACTATAATCTTGTCTAGGCTAAAGTCTGCCACTGATTTGTATCTCTTTAGACAACAACAACAACAAATCTTGGTTATGTTACCTTCGTAAGATAAGTATTGAGTACCGCAGAGCCAAAAACCCTGGAAAGCCAAAGCTGACACAAACCAGTTTCTTTTGTATGTTTACTTTTTCCCTCAGAAATAATCCTTGAATTAAATGGATGTTTTGCTGTGTTCAGAATGAAGAGTTGCACAATTCAAACTGCCTTACTCTAAACGGTCTATAAAAAAGCAACACATTTAAATTAAAGAAGAAATCACTGCTGTCCAGATGTGCAACTGTGATGTTAAAAAATTAAAGAAATTGTCACAAAAGAAAGACATTTCCTATTTAATTTCATAGTCATAGAACATCCAAATGTGTACAGATGCTTATATTTGGGTACATTACAAACTAAATGCTTATTTCCACCCTAGAGATATGGAGGAATTTGGGTAGAGCAGTTTGCTTCAACATGGTCTAGAGTTCATTTACATCATTTCACGGGTACATAAACCAAGCAGAACATGCATTTGTGCGCCAATGGATGTATTACATGTGCAAATATCACATGAAATTATTGAAAGTCTATGAATTGAGAAGATGCATATAACTGCTCAGATTCTTTCAGATCACTTAAAAGCACCAGAGGTTGGGCTGAAGACGTTCTTGGTCAATAAGATCATTACAGGTGCGTTTGCACTCCCACTTTCACCACAAGACACCTGTACCTCTCAAGATTTCTGAGAAGGAACTTTTGCAAAATGAATGGTGCAATTACACTGTACGTATAATTTACTCCACATCTGAAGGAATAATACAACCCATAAACAGTTCTGGAATGTACTGTTTCATCCAGCCTATCTCAAAAGCAACTGCATGTGTGATGGCTGCTTAGTTTGATTCACGCTGTTAAGGATTTGACCTTGGAGTATTTCAGCTACAGTAGTCATCAAGATAACTGCATCACTAGATGTAATAATAATTAGTGTGATAGGCTTGCCAGTGAAGCTGAATATACTGCAATACAAAAGAAGGCAGAATAAAAAGAAAAGCATTATTACTTACTGCTAAAAGACTTCCTGATTTTTGCAGAGACACTCAAATACAATTATTTCTTCTTGCAGAATGCATTTCCTTGGCTCATTCTGGGTAACAGCCATGCTGTAATTTAGTCTGATTCTTAATAGGAAATGTGGCTTTAATGTGGCTATCAGATGACTTTTGATGCATGCCACTGATTACACACAGCCTGTATTCTGCATCATCAACAACAGCATTCTTATTTGCAGTATAATATGCTTTGCTGTAGGGTGCAAGGACAGTAAATTTACTTTACTGGCCAAGAGTATGTAACCTTTTAGTTTTTAAGCGTCAGCTTAATATGCGGAAAAACCCTTCCATTCAGAAATGCTAAATAAAGTATAAATTCTATAATCAGTATAAGCATCTTCAATGAATTTCTTTTCATATTTCCTTCTTGATATTCTTAAATGTTCATTCTTATGCTTACACAAAGCACTGCGAACAGATTTCTAGTGTTTATTTGAACTATGTCTCCATCTAAAGGCTTCACAATGTAATGTATTTTTGCTTGCAGGGAAAATTCTAATCTTAGCATCTTAAGGATATTGCATATTAATTTGATTGAGTAGGGGAAAATAGGTCAACTATTAACCTGCAATGTGCTTTTAAAAAATTAATGCTTTCCTGAAGCAAAATTTTTCAGGTTAAAAATTATACAAAAAAAACAACAAAACTGAATTGTTTAACCTGTTTTTTCCAAATGAAATGAAAAACTAGCTAGTCTTATTACTAAGCTATTTTATGAAAATTTAATATTTTCAAAGCAAAATAGTTTTGTTTATTAATAATAGATGGATTGCAAATCAAAAAGAAAATTATGTGCTTTAGTCTCTCTCTATAAAACCAAATTTCCATTCCAGAAACACAGATTTGTAACCAAAAAAGGCACAATTGTACATTTTTCAGATTTTAGAAACAACCTTAGGAATTTTTAAATACGCCTAATAAAGAGACCACATAATCTATTTAAAACATTTTCTGCAAAGCAGAAAGATGGAGCTGCTATGATGTCCAATCTTTTCAGGTATATGTGGGAGCATTAGAGATGCAATAGGCAAGAAGTTCTTTACAGGTAAAACCCACCCTACCCCCGCTTTGTGCCTAGAATATTTTGAGGCCTGAGGACATTATGTCAGAAAGTCTAACTTTAAAAATGGAGCATATTTTGAATGTCAAAAAAATCAGTCAGAAAACTTCAGTGTTTTTCTTGTATCTCTTTTCTATAAATAAAAATGATAAAATATTTTTTATCTTTTTGTAAAGAATGATCACTTCACAAAAGGCAGCCCATGTGGGTTTAGACCTGCATTGGAACTGGAAAGAATGTCTGTGGTGAATGGTGAATTGTAGCACAAAAGCCTGAATGAAAAGAATGTTCGTGAAACCTCACACAAAACCTCTGTAACCGTTTTATCATGAGCTTCCCACAATATAACACAAGAGCTCTATATGCTAGGAAAACCTTGCCTGGTCCACTTATCATTTCGGCTGTATGTAGTGTACTGTGTGATTGCTAAATTAGTGCATAATGTATTTATAATATTTATAGTACCAACATTTAGTTAAATAACCTTTATGTAAGATTTATGTTGATTTTTTAATTTCTCATTTAATGGCAAATTATGAAGAGCATGTTTCATAAAGATAATTCTCCATTTAAATTCATCAGTCCATTAAATATTAAAATTATGTTTCTGATGCAATCGAGAACAAATTTGTCCAGCTTCAGTGATTATTTGCACTCATAAAAATTAGGCTTGATTAATAAAATTTAAATGCTTGATTAAGTTGACATTTTCATGTTCTGTTCTGATTTATTAAAATTAGTCCCTGTGCCCTGGCCTAGTATGCTAGTGGGTTTACCTTTCTCCTTCTCTTAGTCGACATCCAGAGTGAGGCTGTTAGAAAAGAATATTTTGCTTTTGGACTCAGTGATGGTTTCAGGGAAATGCCCTGTTCTTTGCTCACAGTGCAGCTGGCCTTTGTCTTTATGCACTGTGTGTGGTGGAGATTTGGATTACAATAATCAAAGAAAATGTTCCTTTCAAAAATTTATGGATATGATCTGTAAAATGGCATGCATTTTTGGTATTTTTGTAAAATTCAGTTTTTAAGAAACTTTTATCTACAGGGGATCATTTATATATCCCCATTAGCTTTTTTCGTTGATAAAAATACAGTTTTTATTTTTGTGGGCCTTGCATGCACATAGCAGGGGGATTATAAACAAATCTTTCTGCGGCAACGTCACTGTCTTTGTCCACAAGTTCAGAAGCAGGAAGGACTAATGGCCGTGGAAAGCCATTCTCTTCAATAGGTCTTACTAGGGAACTCTTCCAGAAATGTGGTTACCTCCACTATATTTACGTTCAGTCACTCAGTCGTGTCCAACTCTTTGTAACCCCATGAACTGTAGCCTGCCAGGCTCCTCTGTCCCTGGGATTTTCCAGGCAAGAATACTGGAGTGGGTTGCCATTTCCTTCTCCAGGGGATCTTCCCGACGTAGAGACTGAATCTACATCTCCTACATTGCCGAGTGGGTTCTTTACCATTGAGTCACCCAGGANCAGGCTCCTCTGTCCCTGGGATTTTCCAGGCAAGAATACTGGAGTGGGTTGCCATTTCCTTCTCCAGGGGATCTTCCCGACGTAGAGACTGAATCTACATCTCCTACATTGCCGAGTGGGTTCTTTACCATTGAGTCACCCAGGAAGCCCTCCTTTAGGTTACCAGCTTCTATACCCGCACTATATTTTAAATATAGTCAGGTGTCTAATTATCATTTATTGAGCACTCACTATATACTTAACACAGTGGACTGTCTCTTTAATCCTCACAAGATTTCAACAAAGGTAAGTATTATTCCCATTTCACTGGTGAGGAAACTGAGACATAGGGAAATGAATAAGCTCATACAGCTAACAGATGGAAGATCTGAAATGTAATACCCTGTCTTCATAATTTCTAAGTTTGGACCCTTAACCTCTACCAGCTATAAAGGGGCAGTGGCAACATTCTATTTTAAGATGGTTCTGCTGTTGCCCATGGGAGTGTTACCTATCTGGAAACTATGTTTAGGTGAACTGTCTTTCACTTAAGTATGTTGCCAGAATATCATTATTTTTTAAAAAATAAGCGATATGGTATTTTCTTTTTCTTGTATGATGAAATAAATTCAATAACAAAATGACAGAAAATGCCCTTGAAGGTGTATTTTGGATTGGTTACCTACAGGTGTTATTCCAGTTCTATGAACATAAACGTTTTAAAATTGCATGCTCTTAATAAGCTTATCTCATGCAATACTAAAAAATAATGAATACAAAACTCTCAGGGTTATTGGGCTCCTAATAATTGTTCTGACTTATAAACATTTTCCACAAGCAGATAAAAAGACATGTCATTGGTTTCTACTTTTAGTTTGATAATTTAACAAACTTGTCATTTCTTGTCACCTTTCTGAACTAGGGACAATTATTCTCTGCAAATATCACATGAAACCTTCTGCCAACACCACCCCACCCCACAGGGCATGATACAAACAGTCATGGGGTTATGAGTCAGCCAGAAGGTGCTTCTGTGAATCCTATATCTTATCTCCCTCACCATACTGTGTCAAGGAGTTTTGGCTACCTACAAAGACGAGTGTATAGAATCATTTAGAAAGAACCCACAAGATATCACTAGAAATAGATGGGAAAAACACATCCATCCTGAGAAGTGACACCCAAACTGTGGATATTCTTTCTTGCCCTCTCCTAAGTCCCATTCTTCAGTTACAGAAATGACAAGATTGCAGGGGCAAACCTTTTGGAAAGGGAACAGAAATAATAAAACCATTTGGTTGACAAAGGGGTGGATGCTTGGGCTGGACACTTTGGAAAACCATTTAGATGGTAATTCTTTGGATCCATAGGAGACTTTGGCGCGACTTTAGGACGTTGATTTTCTAATGAGTTCCTGGGAATCCAGGAGTCAACTGAGCTTCAAATAACAGAAATCCAGCCGTTTATAAGGGTGAAATCTTCAGGTTTTCTTTGGGGTCACTGAGATAATTTATTTGGTGGAAAAAGAGCTGGGTTTTAGGGCAGAAATCCTCAATAGGAATGAAGAGTGGTATCTTTTTATCTTGTTACATTCTTATATGCATCTTTGGGGAGTCCAAGCAAGGTAGGAGCGATTCAGGAAATGAGGGGGGCTACAGTATGAGAGTTGGTTGACTGCCAGTGCCCTCCAAGGCAGCTACCGCTAACTTTAAATTCTAAGCATCTCTCTTGAGTCCCAACAGAACTGAAACAAAAGAAGTCTGCCTTCTAGAGAGGAGACTCTTTAGTAAATTGATTTTTAAGAATAGAACTGTTTTCCTTTACATCTCTCGCTATGTGAACTGACACGTCACGGTCAGGTAGCCCTCACCTTCTACCATTCTAGAGTTTTACCTTTCCACTTTGAAGGTGAGTTGCAGTTTGAGAATAGAGTCAAAAAGACGGACGATACACTGAGTAATTAGAAGCAAACATGGAGCTACTGAGTAAAAGGGACAGACTAAAGGTGGACTGTGAAGAAAGCTGAGCGCCGAAGAATTGATGCTTGTAAACTGTGGTGGTGGGAAGACTCCTGAGAGTCCCTTGGACTGCAAGGAGATCCAACCAGTCCATTCTGAAGGAGATCAGCCCTGGGTGTTCCTTGGAAGGAATGATGCTAAAGCTGAAACTCCAGTACTTTGGCCACCTCATGCGAAGAGTTGACTCATTGGAAAAGACTCTGATGCTGGGAGGGATTGGGGGCAGGAGGAGAAGGGGACGACAGAGGATGAGATGNTTTGGAAGGAATGATGCTAAAGCTGAAACTCCAGTACTTTGGCCACCTCATGCGAAGAGTTGACTCATTGGAAAAGACTCTGATGCTGGGAGGGATTGGGGGCAGGAGGAGAAGGGGACGACAGAGGATGAGATGGCTGGATGGCATCATGGACTCGATGGACATGCTGCTGCTGCTGCTAAGTCACTTCAGTCGTGTCTGACTCTTTGTGACCCCATAGACGGCAGCCCACCAGGCTCCCCCATCCCTGGGATTCTCCAGGCAAGAATACTGGAGTAGGTTGCCATTTCCTTCTCCAGTGCATGAAAGAGAAAAGTGAAAGTGAAGTCGCTTAGTCTGTCCGACTGTTAGCGACCCCATGGACTGCAGCCCACCAGGCTACTCCGTCCATTGGATTTTCCAGGCAAGAGTACTGGGCTGGGGTGCCATTGCCTTCCCCGCGATGGACATGAGTTTGTGTGAATTCCAGGAGTTGGTGATGAACAGGGAGGCCTGGCGTGCTGCGATTCATGGGGTGGCAAAGAGTCGGACACAACTGAGCAACTGAACTGAACTGAACTAAAAGGTGGAATAAGAGCTGTGGCCACAAATGTGTAGTAGACCTTCTCTTTATCTATGCAGGACATACACACAGACCTGGGATAATCTAAATTTCTCTCGGCTGCACACATCTGCATTTCATATACAGACCTCCATTACTGCAACTATCATAGCTACGGATTCCATTTAGTTGTTTGTTCCCCTCACTAGACCACAAACTGGGCAAGGACCAGGTCTTTTTTTTTTCTTCTCTCTCTCTCCTTTTATTTTTATTGAAGTATAATTGATTTCCTGGGACTGGCTCTTAATCACCTTTGAACAACCTGCTAGCACAGTATCTGCAAAAGTTCAGTGCATTTTTGTTGAATGAAAATTATGAAAATTAGACAAGTTTTGATGTGGAAAAAAGACTGAACTAAAATACACAGTATTCATTCACTAAATCTTTTTTGAGCAACTACTGTGCTGCTGTGACTTGCTCTGTGCTGGGATTAGATGCACAAATGGAAGATACCGTTAGAACAATCTGGAGCAGGTGAACAAGACCCCCAGTGAGGTTTTTTTTATTATTATAATAGAGTGAGGGGAAAACAGGAAATCAGAGTGTTTGGTGGTAGGGATGGGTTGATGGGGGCCAGGAGTAGGCAAGAATGGGTAGGAAGGCAGAGATGGCTCTCAGGGGGAAATGATGAAGATAACTGGTGGTTATCCAGGCAATACATATAAAAATATTAAAACCTTATTGAGTGGCACGTTAGTATTAACTCCCCCAAATATTCAAAATACGTATACTCTGACCCAGGAATTCTCCTTTGAGGACTTTTCCAAGGGACATTACAAGGACCTACTCAGAGATCTGTAAGGATTTTTGCTCACAGCATGCTTTGAGATGGCAGAAACACTGGAAATAAACATTTCCAAAATGAGTGCCTAATTGAGAAAAAAAATAAAGTATTCATATGGCAAAAACGATTTAGTTGTTAAAAATCCTGTTATTTCCCAGCAATTTGAGGGAATCTCAAAGTAGGTGTGCTAACAGTGTCTTTAATGCAATTCAATTTTTGTAAAAACCAAAATATATATGACAAGCAAGAAATACATCTTATATTCATAAACCTATTTTTTAAAGAAAAGAGTAGAAGCTATAGAGAGAGTATATCAACTATTTGGGAGAGTGGTGGTGAAGTCGCTCAGTAGTGTCCGACTCTGCGACCCCGTGGACTGTAACCTACCATGCTTCTCCGTCCATGGGATTCTCCAGGCAAGCATACTGGAGTGGATTGCCATTTCCTTCTCCAGGGGATCTTCCCGACCCAGGGATCGAACCCGGGTCTCCCGCATTGGAGGCACACGCTTTAACCGCTGAGCCACCAGGTACTGATACAAATATACTTGGTTCCGGACACTGCTGCTGTGGGCCACAGCCACCCCAGCCACACTGGGTCGTTCTCTCTCAAGACCGTGGACTCCACTCCCATCCTTCAGTGCTCCCCTCCCCACATGGCCGAAGAGCCCTCCTTGAACCTGCTTCTCCACTGTGCTCTGGGGCCTTGACCCGAACACACCTAGGCTGCCATCCGGTCATCGGCACCAACAGGGTCCCCTCTAAGCTCATGGAGGAGCTGGAGGAGCAGCCCTGGAGTGGGTCGATCCCCAGAGAGCCAGGCCTCTGCGAGGGAGTGCTCCCACCTCTCTGCAGGCCTTCTGAGCTCAACTCCTTCAATGCCTGGCTCCCAAAGCAAGGACTTCAAAGGTCCCAGCCACCTGTCCTGGCACAGTGCCCCAGGTCGTGCCAGGTTGGCCCACTGCACATCTGCTCTGGTGCCCATGGGGCTCCCAGGCACAGCGGGAGCACCTCCACTAAGTCTAGTGAACACGCCTCCCGGGGGCCACGACGTCTGTCCCACCCCCACCGCTCACTGCCTGTGCAGAAGCCAGTGCCTTACCTTAGGTCCCAGGATCCCCATCTGTACACAGAGAGACGCACCCTTCCTTCCTTCTTCCACTTCTGTTGTGTTATCTGGACCAAGCCCTTGCCCTCCCCAGGGCTGAGGAATGGGCGTGTTGCAGGAGAGACTAACACAGGTCTGGAGCCAGCTGGAATTGGGTTCCCGCCCTGCTGTGCTGTGTGAGCGTCTGCCCATGGCAGAGACTCTCTGAGCCTCGTTCTCCTGCTCTCCCAAGTGGTGAATGGTTCCTTTTTAGATGAAAGAGATGAGAAAAGAGCATTCCGCACTTGTGCCCACTACCTCTATCTTTTTGCTCACGAAGCACTCCATTCTCAAAAACACACACACATACACACACACACACAAATGATCCTGATGGAATATAGGGGAGATAAAACCACAGCTACGGTTTGGGTGCTACTCTGGTGTTGCTGGAGAAGGCAACGGCACCCCACTCCAGTACTCTTGCCTGGAAACTCCCATGGATGGAGGAGCCTGGTGGGCTGCAGTCCATGGGGTCGCTGAGTCAGACACGACTGAGCAACTTCCCTTTCACTTACGTGCAGTGGAGAAGGAAATGGCAACCCACTCCAGTGTTCTTGCCTGGAGAATCCCAGGGATGACGGAGCCCAATGGGCTGCCGTCTGTGGGGTTGCACAGAGTCGGACACGACTGAAGCGACTTAGCAGCAGCAACAGCAGCAGCTGGTGTTGCCAGGGGACAACAGAGGATGAGATGGTTGGATGGCATCAACGACATGATGGACGTGAGTCTGAGTGAACTCCGGGAGTTGGTGATGGACAGGGAGGCCTGGCGTGCTGCGGTCCACGGGGTCACAAAAAGTCAGACATGACTGAGCGACTGAACTAAACTAGTGGCTCAGAAGTAAAGAATCTGCCTGCAATGCAGGAGACACAGGTTTGATCGCTGGGTCAGGAAGATCCCCCTGCAGGAGGAAATGGCAATTCACTCCAGTCTTCTTGCCTGGAAAATTCCATGGACAGAAGAGACTGGCAGACTGTAATCCACGGTGTTGCGAAAGAGTCGGACACAACTTAGCAACTAAACCACCACAACAAATGGTTTGGGTGGGATGTACACGTGAGGAATCTTTCTTTGGCAGCCTTGAAGATATTATGGAAAGAAAAAAGTAGCAGAGGGAGAAAAATCAGCATTTTGTTTTAGAATTATCACCTTCCTACAACTCTTGAGGTAAGAAAACAAGCTGTGATTTTGGGGAAAGTTGCCAGAAAAATACAAGTCATCTAGTGAAATTGGAATTTCAGATAAATAATGAATATTATTTTTGTATAAATATCTCCTGTTGTTTATCTGCAATCCCGATTTAACTGGGCATCTGTATTTTTATTGGCTCAATCTGGCAACCCTAAATTGGGAACAATTTCAGAGGCCTTCAGAGGTTGGAGTTTTGAGGAAACTTTGCAAAGTAGAAGGGCGTGGTCATCTACTGGGAGGGAGGAGATATAGAGTGAGGGGAGCATTTGAGAAGAGTGGGAAAAATGTGCAGATCCTGCTGGGGGTATGTCCAGAGCCTGTGAGGTGATGGTCATCAGGGTACAGGGCACCAGTCCGGAGAGTGAGTGATCATCTGGCACATCTAAGTGGCTGAACAGCTTGAGAGGGGTCATAAGCAATGACATTTTTTACTGACACGTGATCGGTGGTTGGTTTCTTTCTGCTTGTGATTGTGCTGGAAAACTAGGGGTCTGGTACTTTGCACAATCTTCCTCACGTTTTTGCAAGCTGGTGACCTTCTTAAAAATTTGAGAAATTTGTTGAAATAAGTAGGAAAAAGAAAAGAGTGATCATCTATTTTTAGATGTGTTTACAGGCTGTATGACTCAGTGCTGCTTCTGTTAAGAGCAAGTACACGGTCTTTTTGGTACTGAGATGCAAACGCAGGAGGCTCTGATCCACGCTACTTTCTGACAATGATAAAGTCCTCATTTAAGTACCAAGGGTCTGACCACACAGCCCAGTGCTTTTTCTATGAGTGTGCTCCCCTCAGCTCAGCTCTAGCCAGTCTGTTTAGATTCTGTTCGGAATATTTCACATATTCAATGGTCTGCTTCTTCAAATATTCCACCCTGGACTTCTTTGGAGCTGAGAGTACTGGCTGAGAAAATAATAAATGAGTTTGATTTATAGGAAGTCAGGTCAAACAGTCAGACGTCTCTTTGGTGCTTTGTATCTGGTGGATGATTCCCAGTTGTCCAATCAACAGCATTTATGGTAGCAAAGAAAATGCTCTCCTTACAAGCTTTATTTCTAGACATCAATGTTCTGGGCCTAATTGGAATAGACCCAACAACAACAAACATATTCAGTGCTCTTCTAAAGGGGAAAAGAAGCGTGGAGGGCTTTGCCATGTGGTGGAACTAACAAAACATTTCAGTATTTACTAAAGTATTTTAGTAGACAGGCTGGGGCTCAACTTGTATCACAGTGAGACCATCAGTTAGAGAATGATTTCATTGATCTAGCCTACTCTTCAGTCTTTAAAAGTCTCCATTGATTAGGCAACTGAGGTTGTTCTGTGGGAGGCATATCTTGACAGTAAATTGAATGCTCTCTTAGAATGTAATTAAAACGTACTGCTTGAAGAATGTTTGAATGTCACAGATATTCAGAGACTTTCTTCACGAATGTGAAGGATTATTATCTGATTTACTCTCCCTATGCTCATCTGGGTGGAGGAGGGTACTCCTCCAGGTCATGAAGTTTTTTTTTAAATGAATGGGGTCACCTGGAGTCAAATATGTGACCAGTACCCATTGCTGAGAGGTCACCAGGTACCTCACAGGAAGGAATTTGGGGATGCCTAGGAGTTTCTGTAAGGCTCCAGACACTTCGAAAGTGATGGCTTGGTTAAAGGCATGCCCGAACATGCACCACAGAGATAAACTGAGTTTTCAGGATAGGGCAGAGCTGGGCTTGAGTCCCACTTACTCTATTGAGATCCTCTTTGAATTTGAATTTCCCCATTCATAAAATGAAGATACAATCATTTAGAATCTCTACTTGACATTGTTATTATAAAGAATTCAAAGAGACCAGGCTTCTAAAAGGTTTAACGAGATATTTGATAAATCCAAGAGACTGAATAGGTACCTGCTCCTCTCCTGGATGAGAGGTGAGGAGGAGATGGGGGGTGGAGGGGGGAAAAATGAGAGTTTTCAAACAATCTGTCTGCTCAAAGGTAGAGTTCCTCCTACTGACTGTCCTGAAATGTAATGGAGAAATGCGCTTAAAAGGTACTCAGGAAGACCTGGAATAGACCAAACGATAGCTCTAAGAGGAAATTTAATGGACTGGAGGTAAGGAGTGCAAACTTCAAAAAGACTGGCAGATCCTAATTCCCTCTCTGGCACTTTTGGACTAACCATGTGCCTTTGGAGCTGTTTAATCTCTCTACCCTGTTTCCCTGTATGTAAGGTAGTAATAATGATATTTGTCTCTGCGCGAGTATAACAGAGCTCTAGTTTGCTTGGCCAACCCATTTCTTATATCTTGAGACCTTATTTCCTCTCTCTCAAGGAAGGGTTCTTGTAGCCATGCTTGAAAGAAACTGCTTAACACAGTGCCCAGGGTGTGATGAAGAGTTGGTAATTTTTAAATCCAAAGTAAAGACCACTTCTTGGCATGTACCTCTACAAAATATCAATTTATAGTAGCTGTAATGTGGACAGTTGGTACCAGCCTAATGGGCAGTGCAGGGGCGATTTCTCTGATTCTGGAGTGATGGCTCAAACCAAGAGAAGTATGATAGTCCTATCTTTATATGCTGTTCATGCCAGAGACATCTCTGAGTGAAGTTTATATTAAACAGTTTCCTCTGGAAAAGTCTAGCAATTCTTATGCTAGAAAGTTTAATGTCATGGTCTGAGTATAGATAGATTTAGATCAAGAATTGCTTATTTTGAATAAGTCTGACAGACAATGGAGGCTAAATACCATTGCTAACCATACCTCTTTCTCGAGTGCAACCCTAAGTCTATATCACTGGGATGGCGGTTTCTGTATCCTTTCGTCAACGAGTTCTGCTCATTAAATGCCACAAAACTTACTTGCCAAGGATTAGATCTCTTTTTTTTCATTAAAGTAAAACAGACATCATGGTGAGGAAAAAGTAGGGGATTTAAGTTCCTGTAATCCCAAGTCTCCAAACTGGAAGTGGTCTCCCTAATAAACAACAGACAAAGAAATCCTTTCCTATTTTAGTATTAATCTCAACTCCCCATTAATATTTTGAAGACAGAATTTTTACCCATCTATATACTTTTTAATCTTATACACTATTCATTTCCTTTTCTCTCTCTCATGTCATGGAAATATTATCTCCTTTTTGCTCTTTGCCACACAAACTTGAGGTTGATTTTGATTTGTTTTTCTTCTATAATTTTCATCCTAGTTGGACTTTCTCGGGTGAATAACGTCCAAATGATTTTTTTTGTGCCTGACAGAATATTCCACTCCACCCCTACATCCCCTTCTCCTAAAACAGAAAGTTTAGAATCAGCCAACAGTATGATTTATGCACTTTAGAGATTCCCTCAAGTTTTCACACATGCTGAAAAATTCTGCATTGTTTGGGGGAAAGCAATAGGGATTTAGGACAAAGTACCATTCTTTCAATGCTTCCCACTATGCAGTAGATAAGTAGTCTTTAGGCACAGCATGGCCACCCTGACGAACACTTTCCCTTAATTTACATACATATGAATGTGAATATAGACATATGTGTACATACCTGTATATGAATATATATGTATATACACGTGTGTATGTAATCTATAACCAGCAAAGTATAATCCAGGTTTCTTTTCAAAAGGAGCAACCAGTTCAAATGCACAGCTGGGTATGGCAGAAAACACATAATTAGACAAATTGGATTGAAGAGTTACGTAAGGTCTCAACTGAGCCAGTGAATGAGAAGCTGAATGAAACGTTGTGATTGCTGCTCCGGTGCCTAGAAAGAACAGAATATGTGGATATGTGTGTTTTGGGCAAATAAAAGGCAATTACTGGGAGTTATGGAGTGCAGTTGGCATTCCATGCAAAGTTAGACTAAAGAACGTTTCACAGTGGGCTGTGCTGGGGAAGAAAATGTTGTCCATGGCTAAAAGGGAGATCCTGCCAGAGACGTGCCAACAAGGAAAGATGTGTAATTACCATAATGGAGTTATATTTTGGGGGGAAAAGAGCAGCATAAAAATTTGCATGATACGTAACTTTTCAATAGGCTTATAAAAATTCTCAGAGAATTTGAAGTAAAAGGGGTTACCTTATATATCATTAATTTCCCTCTAAAAGTAGACCTTTCCAGTCACATGGCTAAAAGGGAGATCCTGCCAGAGACGTGCCAACAAGGAAAGATGTGTAATTACCATAATGGAGTTATATTTTGGGGGGAAAAGAGCAGCATAAAAATTTGCATGATACGTAACTTTTCAATAGGCTTATAAAAATTCTCAGAGAATTTGAAGTAAAAGGGGTTACCTTATATATCATTAATTTCCCTCTAAAAGTAGACCTTTCCAGTCAAGACTGGTATATTCTGAAGAAAATAGCAAGCAAAGTCTATAGTTTCAGAATTTAATTTTTTTTTTTTTTTACTGAGAATAGTCAAACCAATGACTAAATATTGAAGATAAGCCCCCGCGTAGGATTAAGAAGCTGAAATGAAATTACCACTTTTTCTTATTTACACACATTATTATTTGCAAATTTGTCTCAAGGCAACTGAATGAAAAGTAGATTTTCTTCTCTCTCAAGAATTTCCCAGAAATAAATGGAACAAAAAAGCAATTGCCTAAAAGAGTACTATGTTCTTAAAGAAAACATCCTGGATTAATTGACAAAAGTACCTATTAGTCCCCATGACACCACGTGGGACTTGTCTCTCAGTGTGCAAGTTAAATATATATATCCACAAAATCCTTGCCAATAATAATAATAACTTCTTGTCTGTTGACGCTGTCTAACCATTAAAATCTCTCAGAGAAATCTCATGTTTGGTTTGATAAACTTTACGAAAAAAGTTTTAACATTTCTAACTTACAAAACACACGCTAGAGAGGGTAGCAAGTACAAAGATGAACAGTTTGCCACTTCAAATCTATAACCTCATGAGAGAGACAGAGATATATACAAATAGTGTAGGGAAACAAACGTGGTTGTTGTTGGCAACCCTGCCATCTATTTGGTAGTTGTGTATCTGGATTTTTCGTTTACTTTCATGTTAAAGAAAATTATTTCCAAAAGTATATATTTTTCTGTTGTAACCATTTACAGTATATTGTGCTTGAGTTATTTAGAAGGAAAATTCTTTTATGTCATAAGTATGTCTATGCAAACATTATGATGCTAACTATACTATGTACTAGTTTATAAAAAAGTAGTATCCGTTCAGTTCAGTCACTCAGTCGTGTCCAACTCTTTGTGACCCCATGAATCGCAGCATGCCAGGCCTCCCTATCCATCACCAACTCCTGGAGTTCACTCAAACTCACGTCCATCGAGTCGGTGATGCCATCCAGCCATCTCATCCTCTGTCATCCCCTTCTCCTCCTGCCCCCAATCCCTCCCAGCATCAGGGTCTTTTCCAATGAGTCAACTCTTCGCATGAGGGGGCCAAAGTACTGGAGTTTCAGCTTTAGCATCATTCCTCCCAAAGAAATCCCAGGGCTGATCTCCTTCAGAATGGACGGGTTGGATCTCCTTAC
>SJYX01007719.1:87103-109571 GCA_006410675.1 Oreotragus oreotragus | reverse complement strand
ACTCTGTGCGACCCCATAGACGGCAGCCCACCAGGCTCCCCCATCCCTGGGATTCTCTAGGCAAGAATACTGGAGTGGGTTGCCATTTCCTTCTCCAATGCATGAAAGTGAAAAGTCAAAGTGAAGTCGCTCAGTCGTGTCTGACTCTTCGCGACCCCATGGACTGCAGCCCACCAGGCTTCTCCGTCCATGGGATTTTCCAGGCAAGAGTACTGGAGTGGGGTGTCACTGCCTTCTCCAAATAGATTCTCATGTTTGAAAAACCCTTAAATTACTCTCAACAGCTGTACATTATTATACAACTTTGAATGTTCTAGACGGATAAGACATTTGTGTTTATTTATTTATGAGGAGGTTTTGGAAGCTGTTCAGTTTGGTTGGGGTGTAGTGACTCAGATAATCTAAGGAAATGAAGGCTGGTGGGAGAATTACACACATGATTATAACGTGGCTAGCTTCTGCTTCTCAATCTAAAACTCTTTGAGAGATAAAAGGTCATCTCACACATTCTAAAAACTTTCAAAAATGTCAAAGAGCACAGGTGAGTTCAGTATAACTTCCCCTAGGTTAAACGAAAGGTCTTGATCCACAAGCCAGTATCGTCATATACCCCTGACACAGATAAGTATATTTGCTGTTATTCAATGAATGAACAATGAATTAAGGTACTTTTTGCACTTATCTTGGCCAACAACCATCAAGTCTTCCTTCTCTCCAATGGCGGACCACAGAGAAATGTTTTATATGAAATACATTCACTTGGTCTGACCAAATAGATAATTTGGCAATATTCTATCTTAACTCAGGATTCATTGAGACATAAACACAACTAAGGAGAATAAAAAGAAATAATCACTTGGAATAAACAATTTATACTTAAAAATCATAACTCATTCTTCAGCGTATTCTCAACTTTAGTTCCTACCAAAATGAGTAATGTTAAAAATAGGTAAATACTTTACATTGCGTTAGAACCAAAGAGTTGTTAGTTTAGAACTGGGAAAACTTTCTGTCAAACTTGAGTATTTATAGACAGAATTTCTGGTGTGCAAAACCAAATGCAATGTTGATCTTGCCAGGGAGACTAAGAATGAGAACAAAACACATACAAATAAGAAAGTAAGAGGCTTACTGTATCGCGTTGCCTGTTATCTTTCCCTGATATTATCAAGAAGTAGTTCCATGTCAGTAGTAACAACAAAACCAGTGGTATCATGTAGAGCTCGAAGTTCCAGACGACAAAGAGAAAGAGCTGGAGGAGAGAGAAGGGCAAAGAAAAGGATGAGTAAACTCTGAATTTCATTAAATGGACTCTCTTATCCATACTGCATTTTAAAAACAAAAACACACAACTAAATTTGCAGAATGCAAAGATTTATTTATCTTGAAAACAAAGCCTTGAGAACGTTGTTAGGCATTTTTTCTAAAAGGACAACTGACCCCTGGAAAATCACGAAGATTTTCACTTTGTTGAATTTCTCTGAAGGAAAAGAAAACTGATATTATCACATTGTCAGTGGGGCAATTTTAATTTTTCTCCTCCAGTGAAATTATTGTTAGACTGGACGAAATCAAGTTTGAAAAAAAAAAAGTCAACAAGACGAGCTTCACTACATTGTCAGAAATAAACGGTATATCTGCCTTAATGATAAAGGATGAATCACCATTTAATATCAGGGGTTTTAAAAAAAGTCTCACGTGGATAATACAACGTAACAAGCATAATAGGCAGATGAAAATACCACATCTATACCAAGAGAGTCCTCAAGATTTCACGTGATGCATAAAAGCACTGCTCCCAACAAGTGTAAAAACATTCAGCCTTACCATAGAAATCCAACAGCTATTTTAAAAACGGAGTAATTTTGTCAAAGGGAAATCTTAAATGCCTACTTTAATTATCTTTTAAAACTACCTACTTGTCTAAGTATGTAAATGGTTTTTTAAACTGTAAGAAGGATGCAAGATTAGAGACTCACCTGGGCTGGCAGAAGAAACCATTTTAAGAGCATTTGTGTGGTGAAATAACCAGCAATGGATATAAAGTGTGACTCACTCTCACTCCCCACCAGACTCTTATAACCCTGCACAGACCATCTAAATTCTCTGGGTCTGTGGCCCCTGCTGCAAAATTAAGGCAGTTTAAGTCAGAAGGGAGTTCAGAGCTAGATTCCACCCCTAAAGGTAACTAGCCCTCTAACCTCTGGCATGGTACGTCTCTTCCCTTTAGTTTCTCCTGTAAAATGGGAATCCTGAGTGTCCCCCTGAGAGGCTGTGAGAATTAACAGTTGAAATGTGTTTAAGGTTTAACACACTGGGTACTCAGTAAGTGCTCAAAAAAATGACTGTGTAAACGATATCAATATGTTACAAAATTGATGAAATTATTTATCAACTGAGGCCCTTAGGAAACACACATTCTAATAGTGAAAGCTAGAAAGTATCTGTCTGCTAAGATTTAGCTGGACCAGAGTATAACTGGGAATTTGAGCCGGCTGGTGGGGGTCATGCTGATAGCTTGCATTTGACAGATCAGAAGAGCCAGGAGCAGTGGCCTAAGAACCTTCACATCAAGTACAGCGGCACAGGCTGCTCGCAGCTTTCTTAACAAACCTCAGAGAAGCCCACAGCCTATTCAAACTTCAGAGAAAAGAAACCTGTATAGAGTGGCAGAGGGACCCTGGGCCCATGGGCCTTAGAAAGTCACCCTGCTCAGTGCGTTCAGTTCTCAACAGAGCTCTGCAGACCTGATCACCACTAACTTCCCTTCTTTAAAATTTTAAATGACATTACTGTACCATCAGGGTTTTTTTTTTTTTAATGTGACATTAAATTTTGAAGACTGTATATTTTACTGGATTCTTTTATATTCATAACCCACACGGACACCAAAAAGCATAAATAATGGTTTAGTAACCCAAGAAATGAATTTTGGACAGAATTACATGGTAACTATAGATTCAAGTTCCTGAATAAGAAAAATCTCAAATATGTTAATGCATGAAACATGAGCCATATCTTCTCTTTCACCAGGGAAGTATAAAGATTTCCAGAAAAGGAAAATATTTCCATTTAATTTTTGAAATATATGTAATATATTTAAAGATGACACAAATTATAACTGATGGCTATGATTATTCTATTAAAATGTATCTTAAAAATGTACTTTATTCAGGAAGTGATTTAAGGCAAATTTGACAGACATCAACACATATAAAAGAGAGAGTTATTTTTGGCTAGGATTCGTATTAATTCTTTGCATATTTATTAGTAAAATTTAGACAATCACTAAAATATAAGCTCTTTAAAGATAGGGACTCATCCTTTTAGCTCACATTCTATTCCCAGAGCCTAGAATGGTGCTTCGGGGAAGGCAATGGCACCCCACCCCAGTACTCTTGCCTGGAAAATCCAATGGACGGAGTAGCCTGGTGGGCTGCAGTCCATGGGGTCGCTAACAGTCAGACAGACTGAGCGACTTCACTTTCACTTTTCTCTTTCATGCATTGCAGAAGGAAATGGCAACCCACTCCAGTATTCTTGCCTGGAGAATCCCAGGGATGGGGGAGCCTGGTGGACTGCCGTCTATGGGGTCACACAGAGTCAGACACGACTCAGCAGCAGCAGCAGCAGAATGGTGCTTTCCACTTATTTGTATCTTCAATTTCTTTCATCAGTATCTTGTAGTTTTTAGTGATAGGTATTTCACCTTAATTAAATTTGTTACTAAGTATTTTATTCTTTTTGATGCAGCTGTAATGGGATTGTTTTCTTAATTTCTGTCTCTGATAGTACATAGTGCATTGAACTGCAATACATTTTTATATGTTGACTTTGTGTCATGCAATTTTACTGAATTCATTTATTTTAACAATTTTTTTTGAGGACTCTTTAGGGTTTTCTATATATAAAACCATGTCATCCACAAATAGTGACAGTTTTACTTATTTCTTCCAATATGGATGACTTTTCTTATTCTTGCTTAATTACTTTTGGTAGGACTTGCAACACTTTGTAAAATAAACCCAGCAAAGTAGGCATCCTAGTCTTGTTCCTGATCTTAGAGGGAAAAGATTTCAGCTTTTCACTATTGAGTATGTTAGCTGTGGCTTATCATATATGGTCTTTATTATGCTGAGGTATGTTGCATCTACACTCACTTTGTTGAGAGTTCTTTTTATTATATATGGATACTGAATTTTGTCAGATGATTTTTTTTTTGCACCTATTGAGATGATCATGTGCAGTTTAACCTTTATTTTATTAACGTTTTATATCCTGTTGGTTGATGATTTAAGGATACCGACGCAGCCTTGCACCCCTGGAATAAATCCCACTTAATCACAGTACATGATCTTTTTAATGTATTGCTGGATTCAGTTGGCTAATATTTTGTTGAGAATTTTTGCATCTGTGTTCATCAAGGAAACTGGCATGTAATTTTCTCTTCTTTTGGGAAAGGAAAGTTCCTTCAATAAATGTTGTTGGGAAAGCTGAACAGCCACAGGCAAAAGAATAAAACCAGACTATCTTACACCATATGCAAAAATCAACTCAAAACAATTAAAAACTTGAATGTTAAGATCTATAACTGTAAAACTCCTAGAAGAAAACACAGGCAGTAAGCTCCTTGACACTGATCTTCGGTATGATTTTTTTGGATCTGACTCCTAAAACAAAGGCAACAAAAGCAAAAATAAACAGGTAGGACTACATCAAACTAAGAAACCCAGCAAAGGAAACAACAAATCGTCAACAAAATGAAAAGCCAATCGACTGACTGGCAGAAAATATTTGCAAATTATTAATATACATTTGATAAGGGGTTAATGTTCAAAAATTCATATAACTCAATAGCCAAAAACCAAGCAAACTGATTAAAAAATGGGCAGAGGATCTGAATGGACATTTTTCCAAAGGAGACATACAGAGGGTCAACAGGCACACGAAAAGATGCTAATCATCAGGGAAATGCACATCAAACCCATAATACTGAAAATGGCTATTATAAAAAACACAAGAAATAGAAAGTGTTGGTAAGAATGCGAAGAAAAGGGATCCCTTATGCTCTTTTAGTGGGAATGCAAACTGGTACAGCCACTGGGGAAAACAGTATGGAAGTTCCTCAAAAAATTAAAACACATCTACCATACGATCTAGTAATTAACTTCTGGGTATTTATGTGAAGAAACTGAAAATACTAACTCAAGAAGATATATGCACCCTCATGTTTGCTGCTGCTGCTAAGTCACTTCAGTCGTGTCCGACTCTGTGCGACCCCATAGACGGCAGCCCACCAGGCTCCCCCGTCCCTGGGATTCTCCAGGCAAGAACACTGCAGCATTATTTACAACAGCCAAGACATGGAAATAACCTAAGTGTTCATCAATGGATGAATGGATAAAGATATTACGTATGCAATGGAATACTATTCGACCGTCAAAAGAATGAAATCCTGCCATTTGCAACAACCAAGATGGACCCAGAGGGTGTTATGCCAAGTGAATCATGGTAGTGAAATGAGTCAGATAGAGAAAGACAAACACCTTATGAGCTCACATTTATGTGGCATCTAAAGACAAAAAGCAGATAAAAAATCAGGGACTTTGCTGGCAGTTCAGTGGTTAATAGTCCATGCTTTTACTGCAGGAAGCACAGGTCCAATCTCTGGTTGAAATACTAAGATTCTACATGCCCTGTGGTGCAGCCAAAAAAGAAATCAGGGGGGAAACAAAGAAAC
The DNA here is from genome assembly GCA_006410675.1 of Oreotragus oreotragus. Taxonomy (NCBI): domain Eukaryota; kingdom Metazoa; phylum Chordata; class Mammalia; order Artiodactyla; family Bovidae; genus Oreotragus; species Oreotragus oreotragus. Next base: position 103,831 of record SJYX01007719.1, on the reverse strand, counting down.
CAGATGAACAAAAAAATAACAACAACAACAACAAAACAAAAAACAGATCAGTAGTTGCCAAAAGTGAGGGAGCTGGGTGAAATGGGTTAAGGATGTCAGAAGGTACAAAATTCCAGTTATAAAATGACAAGCCATGGGAATATTGTGGACGGCATGGTGACTATAGTCAATAATATTGTAGTGCATATTTGAAATTCACTAAAAGAATAAATCCTATAAGTCCTCATCATAAAAAACAAACAAACTTATAACTATGTATGCTGAAGGATGGTAACTAGATTTACTGTGGTGATCATTTCACAATATATACAAATATTGAATCATTATATCGAACCCTTGACAATAATATAACATTACAGGTCAATCAAACATCACTTTAAAAAAAGAGCATGAACACAGATTAGCATTAAAAGGTATTTATTGAACATCTATGTGCTACATAATACTAGGTGTTCAAAATTAGGATAAGACAGAGTCTCTGGATTCATATTGCTAAGAATCAGTAAGAAAAAAGCAATTATTCTCTATAGTACTAGTGATGATACTAATTCTTGTTAATGGTGATGATCCTCTAAGAAAGAGAACCCTCAAAGCAAGAAGGGGCCTTTTAGCTTATTCTCTCCACACTGAAGCTATTTTATTTTTTTTCTCCATGGAGCCCACCTGCACTAAGATGGGATCCTTTCCTTTTTCCTATAAAAAACCCAAACACTCCTGGATGGGTCTTCAATGTCTCATGAAGGCAGCAGAAAAAGAAAGCAGCTCAGAGAAACATGGAGGCTAAGACAATGCAGGATCTGTCCTTGGTCCTGACCACACTTTTTCACAGGTTTGGGTAAAAAAAGAGGGAGAGAGAGATGATGTACTAAAATGAGACAAAAACAAAACAAAACAAACCACAAAAATCACTGACACATCCACAGAGCATAAATATAAACCATAAAATGCCTAGGATTTTCCCAACCCATATATCCAGAAACCCTTTATGCCTCCATGGGACATGGAAAGAGGATCTGATGATTACAGAATTTCTCCAGGTTAAACTAGGGCTTCCCTGATAGCTCAGTTGGTAAAGAATCCACCTGCAACGCAGGGAACCCCGGCTCAATCCCTGGGTTGGGAAGATCCCGAGAAGGGAACGGCTACCCACTCCAGTATTCTGGTCTGGAGAATTCCATGGGCTGTATAGTCCATGGGGTCACAAAGAGTTGGACAGGACTGAGCAACTTTCACTTTCCAGGTTAAACTAGGCAATAAGGACTTCTACACATCTGTGCAGTGTTTAATTTCCCTTGACTTCTTCACCGTGTATGACATCTTTTCCTTATTTTTCCCCTCTTTGTCACAGTCTCCTTGACTTTTCCCCCTCTCTCCTCCCAACACTTTTAATAAGGAAACTTGGGTGATCTATATATAACTTTCATAAAATCCATGACTCCATTCAAAATAAAACATTTCAGTCCTACATTTGTTTGCCTTGCTCATTAGAAACGAAAACTGCTCCAAGAACTTGCTGGTTTTCTTTCTCAAATCACTAGATGGCTGTGATTTACAATTAAAATTCTATATCACAAAATCTCCATGGGACATTAGTCAAATGGTATTAAGTATATACAACCTTTTTCATTAGAAAAAGGATATTTTGAGTTTTACACATTATTTTGGATATTAGAAGCGCTTTGTTAATCTTCCTTGGACTGTTACCCATGACCATGGGAATCCCTCAAAAAACTGCTGCAGGGTGGTGCTCGAGAAAGAGCACGGGTGTGTGAACTAGACCCACGTTTGTATCCAAGTTCACTAGTCCTTAACTATGTGACTTTAGGTTAGTTACTAGAATATTCCCAGCTTTATCTTCTGAAAAATGGAAACTATACTATTTGCAGATTTGAGATGGAATTAGCCTAGTGCTTAGACCTATAAGATGCCCAGTAAGCATTAGTTATTATTATAAGCAGGAATATATTTGGCTCATACTACATGTAACATTTTTGATGCTCTTGTAGCTCATCACTCTTCCTATACTACTTTAGCATCCATAGAATGGATTCAAGCAAAAGAGCTATGTTTAGAAAGCTAAGTCAACTACCATAGAAGAGATGATGAAGTGAGTGCCATTTTCAGTACTTTTATATTTAACTTGTAGTGATTAGATGCAGTAATGGCCCCAATTTGTTGAAGTCTCCCTGTATTCAGGCCTTTTGAAATACTCTCCCATGATGACACTGAGCTTAGACATAGGACTTGTTTTGGCCAAGGGAAGAGTTGCAAAAATGCTGAACAGAGGCTTAAAAAGTACTTGCTCACTGGGTTTCCCCCTCTGCTGTCTTCAAACCCTGAGCCACCATGCCAAGAAGCACCGGCTAGTCTGCTGAATGAGAGACACGTGACGCAGTTGTCTCCATTGCCCCAGGATCCAGAAGTATCCAGAGGCATAGCTGCCTAACTGATCAGAAGCTGACCACAGATACATAACTGAGCCTGGAGGAGAACACAATAAATATTCAGCTGAACCTGATACGGCTCGTTCATCTACAGAATCATTAGTAAACGAATGGTCATTCCTTCATACCACCAATCGAGTGGTTATACAGCCAATGTTAGCTGACGTATGTTCTCTCCATGGAGATAGTGTGATATAATAAAACATGGTCTGAACCAGGAGCCTGGAGAAGTGGTGTTAGACCTAGTTCTGCTATTTGATCACCATAAGACCTGGGGCAGGTCAGTTTTTCTTTTATTTTAGTCTATCATCTATAAAATGAAAATGGTAATACCTACTTCACAAGTTGCCTGTGGGCAACAAGTGATGTAATACATGTAAAAATGCTTATTACAAAGTAGTGTATTAATTAATGTATGTACTATCAATTTATGCTTTCCATATTTAAAATTATTTCTGAAAAATTAAAGAGATTTTATAAAATAATACTCCAAGATAATTCAAGATGATAATTGTTCTCTGAGCAGTTAGAGAAGATGAGTGGTGTTTCTAAGAGGGATTTCTTTGTGGTCTGGAAAGGAAGAGTTTTCTGGAAGGAAGTCATAAGTATTAAACTTAAGAAGGATTGCAATGAATTTTTTTTTTTTTTTACTAGTAATCAGAGCAAGAAAAATCTAGATTTTTATGGAGACTCACTAGTGCTGGTAAATGACATAAGCACACATTATAGATTTTGTGAAGTCTTGAATTGAAAAAATTAAGTTTTAAAATGTTAACAATTTTTTAACAACCTCATGCCCTTAGATATAAAAGTATCTTGTTCTGAACAATCAATTTTATGAATGTCAATTCCTGTCCACAATTTTTTAGCTTTTAAATCCAGATACCTTTTAGCTAAATCAGTGTTATCTTGCCTATGATTTTTATCACTAACATCACAAAACACAATCCTTCAATATCTATTTGGGCCACTTCACTTTCACTTTAAGAGCAACCTACATTGTAATCATAAGTATTCTGAATGGCTCTTTTGAAAATCTGAAAGGTAAATGACATAATTTGTCCTAACAAGTATCATATCACACTGCATAAAGTGAACTTTAGAGGGCAAGTCCCACATGACAGGCCTGGAAGGCTGAGACTATTTTCATTTTACAAAGGAGAAAACTGAGGACGAGAAGGTTGAGACTTGTCCAAGGACATCCTCCAATGAGTGGCAGAGTCGGCTGACTCCCAATCCAGTGCGATTTTCCCACAATGCTCCACTGCCTCTAAGGTAAAGGATCTCACAGTGAATGTCGATGCTCAATTATTTAGGGAATGATTATTCAATTTGTAGACTTTATTTCTCCTGCTTCCTCTTGCTCTGGGATAACCACTTTCGCAATAGTGCAAAGAAATGGAATACTACTTTTAGGTGCTCTGGTAACAGTTTGGCATGGCAAAGAGGTCAAATACTAATGGTCAGAATGAGTTTTGTGGAGGCGATTTTAATATTCCTTATTGTCACTGTCTGAATAATCAAAGTCAGCTATTCAGAAGGTTCTTATTAAATGGGGTTTTCTTCTGTCCAAAATGTTTAGAAGAGGTTAGCAAGGTGGCTGTAAAGGAAAGACTGGAAAATGAATGAGCCAATTACATTTTACAGACAAAAAAAAAAGCCTTACTTTTTCACATAAAGATTAAACAAATAAAAAGACCCTTTCTACTCAGAAGCTAATGAAGGTGGACCAGGGCTTTTCACTTACATTTAAATAAGGCAAATTATATGAAGTAGAATGTATGATTCAAAATATTCAGGTTTTACAGCAACACCATTTCTTAGGAGGCACAAGATGTCTGATTTCTCTTTCTTTGAGCCTGGGGTTTTAAGAATCCCTGGCAGGACTGGGCCATCCACCTCATCCCCTCCATTGATGCCACATTGAAGTGCAGTGGAAGATGCCTGCATTCAAGGATCATTCACTGCGGCACAGGAGAGTATCTCTGGGGGAGCGCGCTTCAAAAAAAAAAATCATTTAAGTTGGAATATTGAATATCCTATTCTTCTGCAAACTACAGTATATTTTAAAAAAGAAATCTCATCCAAAATGATTAACACTTCCTACTGTTCAGGAAAAAAAGCCTGCCCTTTCAGACTAACAGCTGTGAGTCATTAGTTCTCCAGTGATGAGATGTGTTTGATGAGTATTTTTCTTTCTAATTAAGAGATGAGATTCTCTATTTGACTGTCTCTTCAGAAAGAAGTGAAGAGAAAATGCTCTGCCTACATGGAAAGGCCATCTCCTACAAAACAATTAATTATTTCACGGCCCTTTTAGAAAATCCTTTTCCTCCCTAATTTCAATTCATTTTTTTTTCTTAAACTTAACACATTTGCGACCCTCACAGTATTAACCCATTTCCACCCAACCTGCACCGTCTCATGTTTTCCTGTTTCATCATGCAAAAATGTCTATTTCAGATGAAACAGAATAAGGAAATGTGTCTAAAGTACACACATGCTTATGCTGACAGCATTTGGTGTGAGAATATTTGCTGATGTGAGAGGCCTCAGATTAGAAAGATAATAAATGTAGAAGGTTTGCCTTTTGAAGAATTAGCCAATGCTTTAAACAAACAAACAAAAATTGTAAGGGGCCTAGCCACATATGAAAACTGATTTTGATGATTAGTCCTTGTAAGGAAACTATTTTACTCTACCATGAAGACTGTCTTTAAAGAGAAAAACTAGTGGATATAAAGTGGAACCAAAAACATTTGTCTTTTCTTTTTTTTTTGAAAAAGCCATCAGCAAGGTTCTAAAATTCCTGAATTAAAAATATGATCTGTTTTTAAAAATTAAAAACTGTTCCTAAGAACAGTAGGGAGCAAATGAAAGCACTGTTTGCCAATCAGTCCCATCAGTTGTCTCCTTTAAATCCTTTTTGGCACAAAGAAAGAAAGAAAGAAAGGGGAGGAAGGGGAGAGGTTGCCACCTCTCCCACCAAGGCACATCTAGAAAAATGTGGGAGTGTTTTTATTTATCACAATGACTTGGGTGATAATAAAGGTAATACCAACATTTGTTGGGTGGGGCATGGGTGTGAAATACTGGGAAATATGTGGGACAGTTCCCCCCATTAAAAATTCCTGTCCCCAGTGCTAACAATACTCCTCTTTGAGAAACATTGTCAGTTCTCACACAGACACCAGGCTATTCCACAACTAACTTAGAAAAAAAGAACCAGGTATGTACATATGGACTCAAAGGTGCACGTAAGAAGGCTAGGTGTATTTCCTAGATTACGGCATGAGGGTAGCAGAGAAAACGAAATGTGCTCATTCAGACAGATTTGCACTAGACCATTTCTCTCCATCATTAATATTCACTACTTCTTTAAAAAATCTGTCTAAAGAAGAACCGGGTGGGGGGAACCACTCTGCCCACTTACTCTCCCCTGGATTAAATCAGGCTCTACACAGCATCGGGGACTTTGGAACTTCATCTTCTGGGAAAGGGGTGGCCTTGCCTTGATTTCAACAGCCAGATGGTATCACCACTTGTTCTCAAGTCTTTATTTCTGGTTGATTCCACTAAAACTTTTGGTACCATCTCCATCAACAGGGGAGAGAAGATAGGCAATTGTGAACCTGATTAATTCCCAGACTCACGATAGCCTTTGGAAGGTAGTTTCGAAGTAGGACACACTGCTCTCTTGAAGAGAAGCTCTGCTTTATTTGGACAATTTTTGAAAATAAGTTGGTGACAACCTTAAACCCAGTGGATTGCTCCACCTTGTTTCACTGCTTCCTAGGGTTCTTGCCACACTGATCGGCTCATATACATGTTTATACCCAGTGGTTTTTCTCCCCGCTCCAATCAGAATGAGAACCAAGATGATTGCCTCTACTGCTTTCTTTTTGAATAGTTACAACCAGATACCAAACTGACAAGGCCTGTTGTGTGTGTGCTGGGGCGGGATGTGGGAGGAGTGGTTATGTGTTTAAAGGAAAAAAGTCAAAGTGTACTCTCTACCAAATGATCACTTATATTGATTAGGCAAAATATGTGAAGAGAACCATCTGTCTCTGTTGTTCTGGTGACAGAATGAGATATATGGTCAGGAGTAGAAAAAAACTACATATTGGTTGATTCATTGGCAAAGCTTTGAGTTGAATCTACATCCAATGTGCCTGCATGCACGCTCAGTTGTGTCCGACTATTGTGACCCCAAGGACTGTTGCCCGCCAGGCAAGAATACTAGAGTGGGTTGCCATTTCCTCCTACAGGGGATCTTCCCTACCCAAGGATCAAACCCGCATCTCTTGCATCTCCTGCACTGGCAGCTGAATTCTTTACCGCCGAGCCGTTGGTGAAACCCGCAACTTACTTCGTTTGTTTACTGATGGTGTTAAAAAATCATTGTTTGTTCAGATTTACTTAGATCACTTATAAATACATATCAGAAAGTTCCAGTTCTTCACTTTGTGAAACTGCACACAGGGTTTTGGAAGTGGCTGCCTGAAACTTTAAAGTCAACCACCTTAGTTACATCCAGGCCTTTTTGAAAATCATAGCTTGGCTTCTGTTAAAGAAACAAGCGTGACAACAAGCTAGGACTCATCTGAAGCTGTCTTGCTTACGACTCACAGAAATACCTACTGAAGAATCTATGCAACAAAATGGACCAAAACAAGCTCAAAGACGGTGCTATCAACTAATCACAGCAGAATGCACCCTACTCTCCTTGATGGAGATACTATATCAATAGAATCTGCCAGCCAAAAGGCTTGGGAAGTATTTATTTATTTAGATTTTTTTCTTTTTCAGTTTACAAGTTGTACCACTACTTCATGTCATTTTTTTTTTTTTAATCAAAGTCAGAGATGAAAGGCTCTGGCTTTGCTTTGAGAACACTGACAACTCCAAAATGTAAAGCCCAGAGTGTGTCCAACTAGAGCATCGCATCAACCACACATGAATAACTGATAAGCAATCCCAGCAATGTTGTGAGTTTCATGTTGGTAAAAGTTTGGATGGAGAATGAAAGTGACAAATGCTTACACATGCCTGGAGAATGTTGATTCACCAAGATGCCTTTCATTGGAAATTAGTACTTTACCTAGTGGTTATAACACTTACCACAGAACCAAGCACAGTTATGTTTTTGAGTTTAATAGCTTCATCATTCATAGAAGTTCTGCTTATTCAAAAACAGGTTGCATGTAAAGTTGTCCTTGCAGATTACTTGTCAACACATATTTATCATCATAAATGACCAAATACGAACAATAAAGAGGAACTGATGAACTGGTATTATTTGGTCCATGAGAAGGTTGCTGTTCTCAAGTAACAATTGCCCTTAAAAAATACTTAAGGTAAGTCAAAAAACATAGAATAAATAAGGTTATTAAGCTCACTGAAGCTTGTCTTTTCCTAGAATCCCATTTCTCCAGAATCTAACAGGTTTTGAAGGGACTTGGGGAATTTTCCAGGCAAGAATACTGGAATGGGTTGCCATTTCCTTCTCCAGGGGATATTCCTGACCCAGGGACTGAACCCAGATCTCCACCACTGCAGGTGGATTCTTTACCCTCTAAGCCACCAGGAAAGCCCTATTAAGACTATCTTACAAGTGTAGGTAAAGAACATTTCATACTTGAATTACTTTCTAATTAAAAAAAGGGGGTGATTTAAATGTTGTTTCTCAATTTGTTTCCGTTATCCTTTTACTTGTTTCTAGTGCCAATGAAAAAGTCCTATTTTTCTATGATATGCAAGTCATTATAGAATGTTCTAATAGCCCTTCCTGTCTTTTAACTTCTTACACTATTATTTAATGAAACTATTGGGTTAAATGTGATAGTTAGGGATATTGTCATACAAATGTGCCATTTTAACATATTTTCTAGGGCTTTGGAAGTCTTGTAAATGTTAAAGCATATTAAAGACAGTTATCTTTTCAAGTTTTAAAGAAGTTACTCTATTATCATTACTATTTTTGAAACAGGTTCTTGATCAACTTCCCTCTGTGTGTGTGTAAATGCTGTATGTAGAGAGACAAATCTGATACAATGTTTGCTGATGTACCAAATGTAAATTTTTCCCTAAGCTTGAAATCTGGCTTTCAAGCTCTCTCCATCATGAACAGGTACAATATTTAGGGCAACAGCTGGCACTTCAGTTGCTCATGGGGGGAAAACTCCCTCTGTTCCATAAGCCATGCCAGAAAATAAGTATACCCAGCAGCTATCTAACAAGCCAAACACATGTTAGTGAAGTCTGCAATACCAGTTACTTTAAAAATTAGTCCTGTGGTCTTCATACTCCACCTATCTCACTGAAGAGAAACAGAAATGTCGTGAAAAAAAGCAGATGATCAATCATGGGTAACTGCTTTTTCATCTAGTAGCTGATATGCAGAGGGTTGTTCTCTGCCAAGTTTGGGGATGTTTAGTACCATTCTGATTTTTTTCCAATCAAATCATCTCCCTCACACTTATCCAACTTGCCATGATTATCTGTCCTGGGCTACTGATTTCTGATCTTTCTTTTTAATCCCTCATGACATAACCTTGCTGTCATGGCAGCTTATTTTTTATCCAGATTTAATACCTTCATTTCCATCTTAAAATCACAGAGCCAAAGTCAGAAAGCCTGTTTTTAAATGTTCACCCTCATAAATAGATTTAAGACCTAATAATATCATATATTTCAGCAATCTTACCAGTTTCTGAAACTTCATCTCCCATTCTGTCTTATAATTTTCTAATTTTCTCCTTCACTGGTCTCTCCCCCCTCTCCGATCCCTCCGTTCTGGAAAAACTTCAAGAGTTATGTTTAGCAGCTCTAGCTATGTCTGAACATTTCTGTTTGCAATTCAAATAATCATCTCAGGCTGATTTTAACAGCCTCCTTTACTCCACTCCATCTTTTACCCTTGCTGTGTAATGTTTACTAATGAATGTCTTTCTCCCATTTCTTAACAGATCTAAGTGGTCTAGTTACCGCACGGGAAGCCTAGAGGTTTGAACACCAAGTATACATTTCTCTTGGCTGTTTTCCACACCCCTAAACATCCTCTTCAATTGCAATAGGGCTTGTGTTTCAGTGGTAACAGAAGTTATCAGAGAAACTAGTGTAGACAGCAAGCAAGCCGCACTCCAACTGTTCAAACAGCCTGACTTTTACAGTAAAAGGAAAGGCCCTGGGCCAAGACCACTGAGATGAGCAGGTATTTTTAGTTCACTTGTAGGCCAGCTCTAATGTAATTCTGAAATGTTTTCTTCAAACCAAACCCAACTTTTTCAGGGCTGTCCAAATCTGTTTTCTTTTATAGCAAGTACAAATTCTTGGAGCAAGGGAAGCATGAGTATCATTTGCAATGCTGCTGCATGTCTGTGGTGTTGATGCTCGATGGCTCAAATTAGTCCGCAAAACAGATGAGCGCATTGTAATTAGCTCTTGTCAAACTGTTAGAAATACAAAAACCATTTCCACTGTAATAAAAATCATGAAAAAGAAAAAAATCTCTCTTATCATTTGCAGCCAAAATAGTTCCTGAAATGTCTGGTAGTTTAGGATTCCAGAGTTCTAAAAGAAGGCCATTTCATTTTCAGAAAAGCTTTCATTTCATTGACATGGGGAGATTCAGATGTATCATCTTTCAGGCATGTCTGTTGTTATATTTGATGGGGTTTTCAACCTCATTTCTAAAAATGACCTGTCATGAGTGGACACATTTTGTTGGGCCACAAAGCACTGACACACAATTCTCAACACGCAGAAACTTTTGTATTTTTTTAATCAAGATTTTTTGAACTTTTTCTATCAGTGCGCTATTGTCAGTTTTATCAAATAACTAAATACTGCTTTTTGTTTAAACAAAGGAGGACATTCAGAGGAGGTCATAACTATAGGTTCAGATGGGACAGCTCTGATGCTAAACTCTCATGCAATGATCATTAGTTTATTTTTTTATATGTTTCTTGCTGACAAATTATTGGAATATTCATTGATAGGACAGTAACATAAAAGACTATTTTGCTTAACTTTTAAGTGATTCATAAGCTTCAGGAGGGTTCTGGAACTATAACGCCCTCCCAAAGAAAAATATGAGCTATTAACAGGTGGATGTTTCAGAAAGTAAACTCAAAAACTAAAGCAAAAGGTAGTATAGTTTGAGATTAGGTCAGACAAGTTAAAAAACAACAACAACAACAACTGTACCCTTCCACTCACCTTCAGAACTTTCCCAAAGATATCTTCAGGTATACTTGTGGGAATGAGCAGGGTGATAACTAATTAATTTCATCTATCTTTAAAAGTAATAAAATTACCATGTCCAAAAGTTAGCAGAAAATTGATCATAATGCTAAAACGATAAAACATCTAGAAGAGGGGCTTCCCTGGTGGCTCAGTGGTAAAGAATCTACCTGTCAGTGCAGGAGACACAAGTTCAATCCCTGGTCCAGGAAGATCCCACATGCTGTAGAGCAACTAAACCTGGGCACCACAACTTCTGGGCTCTAGAGCTTGGGAAGTGCAACTACTGGGCTCTTGTGCCACAACTCCTGGAGCCAATGTGCTTAGAGGCCCAGGTTTCCTAACAGGAGAAACCACCGCAACGGGAAGCCTGGGCAACGCACCTGGAGAACAGCCCCTGCCTGCAGAGCGACAAAGACCCAGCACAGCCAAAACCACATACTAGACGTAAGGAAAGAGGAACCTTAAAAAAAATCTAGGAGAAAATATAGGAGAAAAGAGTTGGGCTGGGTGAGGAATTCATATGTATAACACTAAAAAACAAGACCTAAACATATATTTAAAAATTAGACTTCATGAAAATTGAAAACTTTGGTGCTTCAAAAGACACTATGAAGAAACTGAAAAGACTAACCACAGATTTGGAGAAAAAACTGCAAATAATTTATCTGATAAAAGACTTGTATCCAGAGTATATAAAGAACATTTAAGGCTAAATTAAATTAAAAAAAAAAAAGATTAAAAAATAGACAAAAGATTTGAATAGACATTTCACCAGGGCAAACACACGCATGTCTAATAAGCCTATGAAGTTCAACACTGTCAGTCACTCAGTTCAGTTCAGCCGCTCAGTCGGGTCTGACTCTTTGCGACCCCATGAATCCCAGCACGCCAGGCCTCCCTGTCCATCACCAATTCCCGGAGTTCACTCAGACTCACGTCCATCAAGTCAGCCATCTCATCCTCTAGGGAAATGTAAATTAAACCACAATGAGATACTGCTTCACACCCACTAGCATGGCTGTAATCCAGGCAGAAAGTAGTAAATTGTGAAGATATAGAGGAACTGGAACACTCACACATTGCTGGTGAGAATGTAAAATGGTACAGTCACTTTGGAAAACAGTTTAGTAGTTTCAAGGGTAAATGCACATAAACTTAACATGAGTGAGTGAGTGAGTAAAGTCGCTCAGTCGTGTCCGACTCTTTGTGACCCCATGGACTATAGCCTACCAGGCTCCTGCCTCCGTGGGATTCTCCAGGCAAAAGTACTGGAGTGGGTTGCCATTTCCTTCTCCAGGGGATCTTCCCAACCCAGGGATCGAACCCGGGTCTCCAGCATTCCAGGCAGATGCTTTAACCTCTGAGCCATACAAACCAACAATTCCACTCCTAATTATTTACCTAACAGAAATGAAAGCATGTGCCCACGTAAAGTCTTATATACGAATGCTCATCTACAGCAGCATTATTCACGCTACCCTCAACTGCAAACAACCCAACTGTTTGTCAATGGGTGAATGGATAATCAAAATGTACTCTATCCATACAACGATATACTACATCAATAAAAAGAAGGCACCCCTGACACATTCTGTCATGGACTCGGAATCACCATGCCAAATGAAAGAAGTCAGACGTAAAGGACTACGTTTAGGTGATTTCACTCATGTGTAATGTCCAGGCAAATCACTAGAGACAGAAAACAGGCCAGTGGCTGCTAGGGGCTGACGGTGCGGATGATTGTAGTTGACGTGTGTATGTGTGTTAGTTGCTCAGCCGTGTCCGACTCTGCGACACAGCCCGCCAGGATTCTCTGTCCATGGGATTCTCCAGGCAAGAATACTGGAGTGGGTTGCCATTCCCTTCTCCAGGGGATCTTCCTGACCCAGGGATCGAACCCTGGTCTCCTGCATTGTAGACAGATTCTTTATTGTTTAAGCTACAGTAGGGAAGTCCTTATAATTGACACAAGGGGTTGTACAACTGTAAATTTACTGATAATCAGGGAATTGTACACTTTAAATGGGTAGATTTTATGGTTTATAAATTATACTTCAGTAAAGTTGTTTAAAATAAAAAGTGATAATTTTGGTGGTGGTAATTCCAATCCAAAGAACAGAGAGAAACCAGGCCAAGGCAATGAATGATCATAGATTTTGGATGTAGTCTGCCAATCTGCTCAAAATATTTAAAACGCTAGTTGATGACACCATCTACATGATGGTTCTTCTAACAGTTGCTGCTCCTTTGAGTTCAGAGAAGTTCCACAAAGGCTATTAAGAAACAGCTAAAGCAAGTATCAACATCAATCATAGCTAATTATAATCAGAAAAGCAACATCCTAGAGGTAGGTGATGAAACATGTAATAAAATGCTTGCAATACTAATGTGAGACTATTATTACCATGAGTTTTAAATTCCCAGGATAAAATACGATCCATTTGGAAAAGAACATATTGAATTCCTTACCCTATAAATAAAGAATGGCACAAAGTATGAACAAAAAATGCTAAGGAAAACTCAGTCCGAGAAGACAGGGAAGAAAGGAAGGAAGGACGGACCACTTAGAGCAACAGGCTGGAAGAAAAAAAAAAAAAAATCCGATAGATAGAGCAAAACAGAATTAAACCTTCGTATAGGAAAATGAGGAGAGAGCTAAAAGGTCATCTTCCCATTTTGCCCACAGGAAAGCTCTCCGGTACTGCATAAATATGACAGTGTTTTCTTCCTTTGCAATCATGCTGAGGAGCTCTTTCAATTTGGGCCCAGAGACTTCGGGGTCATTTGAATTCTTCAGTGATGTCTATTACCAAGTTATCTACAGTACCAGCTATCAGGAAATAAAACTTTTCCATCCACCAATGTAGCAGGAAAATGTTAGGAGGGATTTGTTTTATTTTTGTGGTCAGCAGCTCCCTTTGGTTGGTTGGGTTTGTTTTTCTCGGTATACTACATCAAGCAAATAGAAAGGAAAACTGCTGAACCCAGCAGGAAGAGGGGAATAAATCTGAAAACTGCTTCCAACTGTTTTCATTCCCGTCCTTTGAAAACTCTAGGCTAATCCTGTATCATCCTAGACTGCTGCATACATGTCTCGGATTATATATATTTTTTTCCTACAATAAAGCTTACTATGAGTGCTTGTAAGTTACCTAAATTAGAGCAGGCATGAAGAAGCAGGTGAGCCCTGGCAGATTTCCCATTGTTTTCACAGGCATTTTCTCTATCAGTTGCTGCAGTCTACACTGGCTCCCTGTATTGCTGTCCGGTGCTGCAGGGCAATTCTGTCTCCGGGGGCGGCAGGTGTGGCTTTGTCCTCTAAGTGCGGGACACGGGGCCAGATACAGCTCACCTTTCACGGTTCCTGTTGTGGCAACATCGCGCTTCTTTCGTTGACACTGTTGCCTTTCAAAAGTGTTTGACCACACTCGGTGCTGAAGTGTTCATCCCCTTNCCTCCGGGGGCGGCAGGTGTGGCTTTGTCCTCTAAGTGCGGGACACGGGGCCAGATACAGCTCACCTTTCACGGTTCCTGTTGTGGCAACATCGCGCTTCTTTCGTTGACACTGTTGCCTTTCAAAAGTGTTTGACCACACTCGGTGCTGAAGTGTTCATCCCCTTTCTCGCTCTAATAAAGAGACTGACTTACTGGCAACTCTGGGTTCAGTGTTTACTGGTATAATAAGTGAGAGTGACATGCTTCCTCTTCTCTAGCTCCTTTATGATCTAGAGCAGGCAGGGAAAGGTGCATGGCTTCTAAACATTAACTAGAAAAGAGCACCTCTACTGCAAATCACAGCTCAAGTGAATGGACTGGGGTTGGTGTCAAAGAGAGGGCAATATACCCCTTAAAAACAAAACCCAGGGCATGGAATTTTCTGGATTGTCTATATAGCTTTGTTTCTTTTTCTTTTATAACTGACCTATGCAAAATAGAGTGTGACTGGGGGCAGAACCTAAGAGGGAACACTGTGAAAGGTAAAATAAAAAGGGCTAAAAAAAATCTTTTCTATGATTTCTGCTGCCAAACAATTAAGCCTTTTTCTATTGAGAAACTTATGGATGATGAGAGCCCCGAATCAGCTAAAAAATCTCAGTGTTAAGGATAAAATCAGTATGCATAAATACATTTACTAAGTTATATCATAAAATGTTTGTGTATATGGATATAACAAGATGTGTGTATATACATGTATATCTATACTGTAGCTGTATCTGTCTATAATTTTATTCATCCATCCCATAGAAAGTATGTAACTATAAATATTAAGTGATTATTTATGGGACCCTGCCCCTAACTCTAGAATGTAAGTATCTATTCAATTATAAAGTTCAGTTCAGTTCAGTTCAGTCACTTAGTCATGTCCGACTCTTTGTGGACACAACTGAGTTCATTAAATGCTGCTAATTATATAGTTTATCTCACTTCTAAGGACATAATTTTACATTAGATATATATTAACACAGTACTGTTAATAGGAACTTTATTATTTTGAAAGCTCAGTTGGAATTGAAAATGAAACCTGCTTTAAATAATTTTAATTAAGTAAAATTGTTACTATGGAGGAATAATTATATCTAAGCATTTATAAACCCCAAGGGACCATTTAACTTTTCACCTATATAATTTTTAATGAGTTTTCTTCCCATATTGCAGATAGGAAAATTGAGTTTAGGGTGGAAGAAGTATTTTCTAGCATGTGTACTGGCCATCATTTTTAACATCTAGTTTACTATCTTATTTCCAGAAATAAAGTGGTAAAATTGGAAGGTTTTTAAACAATTTTTGTAGCCTCTCTTCAAGATCACATGAAAAGATCATAAATATACATAAATATATTTTAAAGCTTGTTAAATGTAAAAGAATATTCCTATATAAAGTCACCATTTTATTAATCTGCTTTTAGAACTTCCTTCCCATCTTAAGATCCATTTAAAAGACTGTGTTAAAGATAAAGGTGTCAAAGATAAGAAAATGTTCTTGATAATCAGTACTGAAAACGTGTAACAGAGAAATCCTATACCTTGCTGAAAACCTCTTATCTTCTCACATTGTCAAGACTCACCCAGTGCTTCAGCACAACTAAAATATGCCTGGCCTATCACACGGGAGCAGCTGAAATTTCCTTTCGACCCCATCACCTTTTGGACGATTACACGAGTCCTGGTCCCCAGCGCAGGCGTGACCTAAAAAGTAGTGTTGGGTTTCGTTTGTTTGCTTTTGTTTGGTTTGGTTGTTGCTTTTGCTGTTGTTTCTTTGGTTTTACTTCAACCTCAATTATTGGTAAATTTTATTGCATGAGTCTGACTTGATCTGCAATATAAGAAAGTCAGTGTGGGGAGGGAGCATGGGAGAGCACCATCAGTTCAGTTCATTTCAGTTCAGTCGCTCAGTCGTGTCCGACTCTTTGCGACCCCATGAATCGCAGNCGAGTTGACACAGGGATCTGAGGCATTCCCTTAGGCTTTCCCACAGCGCTGTCACACGTGCCACCGTGGTATCAGTCGATACATCAAGGATGCACTTCTTGACCTGCAGCAAGGATGTAAGAGACGCTTTCCAGTTTCAAGAGGGAAGGTGTGATATCCTTCGAGACACCACAGCGAAAAAATCCCTCATCGCCCCTAGAGGTGAGAACTTCTGGGTTTCTCTCGAGTTGTGGCAGGTTCCCCTCGACTTAGCATGGAGACCTCAGGGACACAGTCATGAGTCCTCAGGAAAGGCCAGTGTCTCTTCGAGTTACGAGGGGCCTCGTTGGATTCCTCTCCATTGGTTGCTGCATTGTAATTTTTGTGGAGCGGAGGCCGCAACCTGTGGTTTCCTCTCCAGTAGTGACGTGGTTCTTGAGGTACCTCTGAAGACTCCAACGGCGAACTGGGCCTTATCTTGTGTGGAGACATGCTAGTACGTTCTATTTCCAAAATGTAGTAGCAGTTTGAGGCTTCCCATCTAGTTGATAGAGGAATCTGAGTCTTTCCCACGAGGCTTTCCCACAGAGCTGTCACACGTGCCACCATGGTGTGAGTCGATACAC
>SJYX01007719.1:54732-86541 GCA_006410675.1 Oreotragus oreotragus | reverse complement strand
GTGATGGTGTGATTTCCCTCGAGATCCTGCTGCAGAAAAGGGCCTCATCTCGCCTGGAGGGGAGAACTTCCTTTTTTTTCTCGAGTTACAGCAGGTTCCTCTCGAATTACGAAGGGGACCTCAGGAACCCGCTCAGGAGGCCTCAGGAAAGGCCAGGGTTCATGCGAGTTGCGAGGGGCTTTTCAGGATTCCTTTTCAGTCGGTGCCGCATCTTAAGTCCTTGACTGGAGCGTCGGCTGCAATCTGAAATTTTCTCACCACTGCAGACAGGGTTCTGGGGGTTCCTCTGGAGTCTCCACATGGGAGTCCGTCCTCCTCTTGAGTGGAGACATGCAAGTCAGCACTCTTTCCCAGCTTTAGTAGCAGAGTCAATCTTCCCATCGAGGTGTCACAGGGATCTGTGTCTTTCCTCAAGGATTTCCCACAAGACTGTCACAGTGGCCAACATGGTGGGGGTCGATACTCAGGGTAAGATGTGTATAAGAGACAGGGTNAAGGGCCGCATAACTTGACTTCTTTTCGTCATTAGCTACCTGGGCTCCCTCTAGAGACTGTTGGTCAACTGTGAGTTGAACCAGTAAGTAAATGGGAGGGAGAAAGAGGGGGAAGTGAGAGAAAAAAGAGACGAGAAATCTGCTTTGCTTGTTAGAGGGTACATTTGCACATCCGGCACCATCTACTAAAGCTGGATGTGGACACCTCTGTGAGGACCCACAAACTCGCTCTTAAGAATATACCCTATTCTTTGCTGGATAGATAGACACCACCCAGCAAAAGACATGAATTAGAATTTCAGAGCAGGACTACCCCTCGCCCTGCCGCCCCAGAATATTCCCCATCTAGAAACAACCCACATCTTCATCAGCAGTCAAGCAAGTAAGCAAATGGTGGTACGTTCATATGTTGGAATATTATACAGCCATGAAAACATGGACACATACGCAATAACATGGATGAATCTCATAAATAGGACTGTGTGGCTGAAGTTAGACACAAATGAATATAGCCTGTGTGATTCCATTAAATGATTTTCAAGAAGAGGAGGAACTAAATGGTAGAGGTGAAGGAACCATACTGAGATGACAAAACTACCAAAAGGGGGGAAAAAAGCAGAGGGTACTATGAAAGTTGAGATAGTGGCTATTACTTCTGGGGCACAAAGGGGCGGCTGATAGGAGGGGGCCGTGAGCATCTCTGTGGTATGGGTAGTGTTCTGTTCTTAGTCCTGGGTGATGGTTACAGGGTATTTGCTCTGTAATAATTTGTCAAGCTATACGATTACATTTATGCACTTTCTGTTTATGGTATATTTCACAGTAAAAACATTTTTTAGAAGAATGAATAAATGCAACAAACATGAGTTCAATACTTATTGTGCACCAGGTAAAGCATCACTCAGGTCTTGAATTTGAGCCCAAGGCTTCTGCCCCTAGCCTGTGCTGCCTTGTAGTGCTAAACCATTGGGGATGGGCTGGGGTTCAGGGTGTGATCACATGAACTTCAGCCCTCGGACTAGTGACTGATGCAGACCAAGAAACTTCATACTTACGCAGATAGTGTGGTGCTCGGACTCCATTCCACACTCTCCTTAAACCCCAGGAATGAATTATGAAGGTAGACCCTCAGAAATAACACTCTGCTAGTGGGGCAGGGAGGTCCTCACAGGTGCCTCATTTAAATAAAGCAGTGAATTTCAGG
Organism: Oreotragus oreotragus; assembly: GCA_006410675.1. Classification (NCBI taxonomy): domain Eukaryota; kingdom Metazoa; phylum Chordata; class Mammalia; order Artiodactyla; family Bovidae; genus Oreotragus; species Oreotragus oreotragus. The sequence goes on along the minus strand of SJYX01007719.1, from coordinate 84,843 downwards.
TATGACCACAGTTCTTTATCCCTCCTGATCACCATGTCATTCACCCTGTGACCCTACTTCCTCTCTCTACAAAGGCAGGGTCAGTTTCCCTACTCCTTAAGTCCTTGCTTTGGCCGATATGATGCGACAGAGGTGCAATGTACTAGTTCCAAGCTTTGGCCTCAAGAAATCTTGTGTGTTTTGCTTGCACTCTCGAGTTTCTGCCATTGACTTGAGAAGAACATGCCCAAGGTCTCCTATGGGAGGATGAGAGACCCATGGGGCAGGACCAAGGGCAGCTGAGACCCAGTGACAGCCAGCTGACTCCCAGATGTGAGGGCAGGCTCAGTCCGGATCAGCCACCTTTCAACCATGTGATTTGTGAATCCAAAGTAATAAATTGTTTTAAGACCCTGAATTTTGGAAGTGTTTGTTATGCATAAGTAGCTAACTGATACATTGTCTGTAGACAACTATGGGGTCTGGGAACTTGGAAAAGTTTCCAGAAAGGAGATGCCCAGGCTGGGGGGTGATCAATGCCAGTCTGCCCAACACCCCTGTCTTTGCTGGATTCCCTCTAAGGCCTGGAGGAGCCTCCATGTCAATATTACCAACGAGGCTACTGATGCTACCTACAGAGAATGTATCTGTTAGCTATTTCTACATAACAGATAGCCCCCAAACTCAGTGGCTTAAAACAAGAATTAATTATTTGAGTTCACAAATACATGGTTGTGTGTAGAAGGAACTCACGCCAGGCTCTTGGTTCAGCACCTTACACACCTTTCTCACTTAACCCTTACAGCAGCCCTATGAGGTAGGCACTATTACCATCCCCGTTTGACACATGACACTGCAGACAAGAGGTTAGAGAAGCAACTCAATCCCATGGCTGGTAAGAGCTAGAACCAGGATCTGACCTCAGGGCCTGTGCCATCCAGCCTGCCCATCCCAGCCAGTTCCCCCAGGAGCATCTTCCCCAACTTCGGACGTCAAGCCTCTGGACTCTCCAATGAAGGTCACCCCTTCCTCTGCTTGCCTTCTTCTCTCCCTCAGTGCCACCAAGTCCCCAGCATGAAGATCATGCTAAGCAGAAATCCTATCCTAGCAGAAGATGGTTCCTGTGGCTAAACAAGAGGCTGGTTTACAGGAAAGAATCAGCAGAAAGGATGCTTTGCAACAGCTTCTAAACAGGATGAAGTGTGTTGGAACAGAGTTTGTTATTCTGATGGGGAATCTTGGAATATTTGGGTTAGAGGACTAATCCAGTCCAAGTCTCGGACATTTTTTAAGCCACGGAGTCTTCTTCAAGTGAAACTTGATATAGAAACTGAACATATAAGGAATATCAAAGACAAGCTTTTCAGGCTGTGAGGTCAGGGAGGCCTACCTTAGGCTCATAGAGGGTACCCTTGGGGCTCCATGGAGCACTATTTGAGAACCACTCTGGTGGCCCCGTTGGGTCACTTAAGTGATGGGAAATAGTCTCAGGGTTGCAGAGCACTAGAGTAGAAGAACCAAGACTTGAACTCAGATTTCCTGCCTCCCATCCCTAGGTGTCCTCTTATTCAGGAATAAAAACACTCATTCCCAAAGGAAGGCATACACCTGATTTTTTTTTTTTTTTTTAGCATCCATTTTTCAAAATGGTGCACTTGGCTTCTCACCGTAGTCATTGGATAGAATCACTCAGTCAGCAAATTTCAGGAAGCCATTCTTTTTTTTTTTTTTTTTTTCCATTGCTTTGTCATATTTAACATGGGGTCCACTGGGACCCTGGACCCTTTTCCTCATGATCACTTCCTTTGTTTATTACTCTCCCCTCACCTCATTGCACAGCTCTATGTAGCCAGTTCCCTAGGAAGCAGCTTTTCTCCAGTATCTTCACAACCTCCTCTACATTCTGGGATGATGGTCAGACTGCAGGTGTCTGCAGACGTGAGAGGATGCTCCAGAACATTCCTCTGGTCCTGGAGGAGCTAGAGAGGCCAGGGAAGAAGCTGGGCATCACACATTAGGTGTCCCTGGGTATCGTCTGCCTGGCTTCTTCTGGAAACAGCACATAGGCATTCTCCTTTGGGAGCCACCCCTCCGAGATTCCCATCCGTGTAGTTTCTGGGAGCACTGGCTGCCTGTGGGCCAGCTCATCCCTTCCCTGGGCTTCCATTTCTCTGCTGGTAAGTTGTCATCACTTCCTAGGGATTCTGTAAGAATGACCACAAGCTGGGTACTCAAAACAACAGAAATTGATTGTCTCACGGTTCTGGAGGCCAGAAACCTGAGATCAAGACAGCAGCAGGGCCGTGCTCCCTCTGCAGTTCTGGCGAAGAGCCTGCACCGTGCGTCTCTCCAGGCTTCTGGCAGCTTCTGGCCACCCTTGTCATTCCTTGGTTTGTAGACACATCACTCCGATCTCCACCTCCATCTTCACATGGTCCCCTCTGTATGTATCTGCATCCAAATTCCCCTCTTCCCGTAAGGACCCAGGGCCTTGGATTAGGGCTTGTCCCAATCCAGTGTGGCCTCCTCTTACCTGGATCACACCCTCAAAGACCCTGTCTCCAAATGAGATCACATTTGCAGGAACCAGGGGTCAAGAGATCCAACCTCTCCCCTCCTTTACACACCTGGCCAGTGGGACCCCAAACACCTTTCCTTGTCTCCTTTCTGCCCTCCCTGCTCCACCGCGTGGGTCCCTTGATCCTTAGAACCACCCAGAGCATTCCCGTACCCCGCCTTTGGTCCTGCTGGTCCATCAGTTTGGAGTGCTCTTCCTGCCACTCCAGACCCTCCCTGGTGACACGCTGCTGTTCGACCTCCTCTTCCTTATCTCTTTAAGAGCTCACATTCCCAGGAAAAATCATCTTGGGGTCTGCTTGGGTCCTGTCCTCCTCCCTCTCCAAATGTCAGTTGCTTTGGGGCACAGTTCACCAGGCACCTGCCCTTGGTACCTGGAAGAGTGTCTGGCAGGGCGGGCATCATGGCCGTGTGACCTCTGCAGCCACTCGGGGCCCTGTCTACAAGGGCCACACACTTGGTTTAATGTTCTACTGTCACTGACCTGAAAATGTTAATAGTTTCTAAAAATATTTATTTCTGTATTTGGCTGCGTCGGGTCTTCGTTGCGGCATGGGATCTTCGTTACATCATAGGGGATCTTTCGTTGCAGGGCACACTCTCTAGTTGCGATACTCAGGCTCTGAGCACTCGGAGCACTGAGGCTTCAGTATTTACAGCACATGGGCTTAGTTGCTCTGCGGTATGTGGGATCTTAGTTCCCCAATTGGGGACCAAACCTACGTCCCCTGCATTGCAAGGCAGATTGTTAACCACTGGACCACCAAGGAAGTCCCATCTTAATCCTTTTTGAAAAGAGGACCCATATTTTCATTTTGCACTGGCCTCATAAATTATACAGCTCGTTCTGGTGCCTGGCAAACTGAAAGACACTTAATAATTATCAAATGCTGCCACAATGTCCCTTGGGGAAGGCAGACCCTGTACTCTGCCCCTGCCTGCAAATCTCCTTCTGGGAGGCTGGGCCAGGATGCCACCCAAACCTCAGCAGAGATGCAGAAAGGTGAAGATGACCAGGCCAGTGAGACAGGAAGTTTAGAAGGAGGTGAATCCTCTGCCTCTGTCCCGGGGCCTCTGAAAACACGCAGAAACATCAGCAGGAGGGCCCTGGGGCCAAATGGACTGCAGGGCCAACTAGAGGGGTGGGGAGACAGGCTGCAGGGAACTTCCTGCTGTCCCCCACTCAGGAACCAGCACGATGCACTCACTCACTCTGTCACACCTGGATGGCCAGGTGCACCCCTGGAGACTAGCGTTGGGAGGGGCTTCTGTTCATCCAGCCAGTCTCTCCCAGAGTGGAGGCATAGCTATACAGTGACCCCATGCCTTAAACCACCTGAACCCCAGAGTCAGACATCAATCTCCTTTCTCTTCCTTCAGTTGTGGCCAGGAGCAAGCCTCCCTGACACCTCCCCACTCTTGTCAAACTCTGCTTTTAGCAAAGAGGGGGGCACTCTCATCTTGCTCTTTCTAGTGGACAAGAGCTCAAATTTAATGACCTTTTCTTCACTGTATTTATTTTTATGGTTATTTTTCTTATTGTGGACCAGATGTGCACTTGTATCATCAGTTGTGTGACCCCGTGGACTGTAGCCCATCAGGCTCCTCTGTCCATGGGATTTTCCAGGCAAGGATATTGGAGTGGGTTGCCATTTCCTCCTCCAGGGAATCTTCCCAGCCCACGGATCTAACCTGCATTTCCTGTGTCTCCTGCATTGCAGGCAGATTCTTTACTGCTNATCAGGCTCCTCTGTCCATGGGATTTTCCAGGCAAGGATATTGGAGTGGGTTGCCATTTCCTCCTCCAGGGAATCTTCCCAGCCCACGGATCTAACCTGCATTTCCTGTGTCTCCTGCATTGCAGGCAGATTCTTTACTGCTTGAGCCATCGGGGAAACCCTTTTATGTAACATGTCAAAACTTAATTCCCCCCATTTATTTATGTGTTAGAAAATGGGAATGCTATCCAAGTTTTATTGCAAACCAAACTGGATTAAACAGAGTGACACCTGGCACATAGTAAATGTTAGGTATTTCTCTTTCCTTTAAAAAAGATTTTGTCTCCCTATTTTCAATTCTTTCCCCTTCATGTTGGTGACATAAATGTTCCTTATTAATTAAATGCATTTAAGTTAGGAAAAGGGAATTTCATGAATTGTGGCCAGGTGATGGTGGATATGGCAGAAATTGCAGGAGTTCCTGAGAAAAAGAAGAAGGGAATCCTGAATGCTGGTCCGGACTCTGTTGCAGAAAGGACACGGAGGCTCAGCCGGACAGGACGTGTCTAGGTCCCATGCAGGGCTGGTGGTAAGGCCAGTTCTCTGGACTCCCTGCCCCAGTGCTCTTCTCCAGCTGACCAGTCAGCCTCAACAGTCTGTGGTTTGTGATGCCTCAAAACTGGGCTGCCTCTCTCTTCCCAGAAACTTCCCTCTACCAAGTCCCATGGGGAACCCGACCCCCGCAAGCTCAGAGTTCCTGGCCCATTTAATAACCCAAGCTGTGGGCAAATCCTCCTTAACAATCCCCAGACAAGCAAGACTGGAAATCATGTTTTGCTTTGAAAACTGCCACTGACTGCCTTTCCCACCTTCTGCTCAGCAAATCTTCACAGGCCATGTTTTAAATACTTTTTTCTCCTTTCGCTGTGATCAAAGGACTTGCTTGTTCCCCTGATAGGTGACAAAAGATTTCAGGGAGACTAATGAGAGAATGTGGTAGCCTCCCCACTTCCTTTCTCCCTGGGGAAGAAGGCTCGCAGGGCGCTGAGGGCTGGGTGGCCTTTAGGATTTCGGGGTGAGCGCAGAGAGAAGGGTAGAGGCTACAAGCAGGGATGGAGGAAGGGACCTCCGGCAGGCTGATAATTTGGTTCTAGTGGTTGACATCAGTTGGGTGGATACTCCCAGCATGCATTTCTCTTGGGCAGAGCATCTCAGTTTTGCTTTAGGATAACCACCCTTCCTCCACCCTCATCTGTTTCAGGACGTGTTGGCTCCAGCCTCAGCTATGGGCCGTATGCCTGACTCAGACCTTGTATTCTCCTGGTCCTGGCAATCATGGTGGGCATGCCAGCCCATCAGAACCATGGAGAAGCAATCTTGGAGTTCCAATTGGATTGGCTATTGACAGAGAAGACAGCTCTTCCAGCTGGTGAGATAAGGATGCAAGCCTGTAGCTGCCAGGAAGTTTGCACAAGAGGGACTAATGAAATGGAGCTCCCAAATGGAAAAAGAAATGGACAGACACTGAGTCTTGATGATCTTAAACTCCTCGGTTGAACCACATCTGGATACGAAAACAATAAACTCCCTTTTGCTTAATCTGTTGAGGTTTTTCTTTCATCATGACAAAGATGACCATTTCATGATCATCTTTTATTATCTGTACACGTGTCTTCAGGCACCTCATTCCCCGCAGTGACCCCACCCTATGCCCAAGGATATAAATACAATTTCTTCCATTCTCCCCATTTCTGGGCACAATTTCGGCCCTTTCCAGTCTCATCACACACCAACACGCTCTGTTGGACATGAGCCTGATTGTGGAAACTGAGGCTCACTCACGTAGGGTACGACATGGAGAGTTCCAGGGTCACATCTCCGGGATGGTCTCTGCCCAGGTATCTTCCCACCCAAGAGACAGCACAGAAGAATGGATCAAACATTCTCCCTAGTCCGGGGACTCCTGCAACTCACACTCCTTGAACATGACCGTCCCATTTTCCAGGTTCAAGGCTGAAGCACCTGGGACCAGGCACACTCGACACTCCTGCTCTCAGCTCTTCATCTTGACATGCACTTAGCATGTAACTCTCCACTCTGCAGCTAGGGGAGAAGGAGAATGAGAGCTGAAAACGTTGCTTGTGCTCCTGGGTTCAGCCATGCCTGAAGATGCTAGACCTACCTCTTGGATCTTTCAAAGACCCTTAAGTCCTTCTTTTAGGCTAAGACAGGTTACGGTGGCATTCTGTCACTTGCAACCAAAAGAGTCCTGATTATATAGCTGCTTTCAAGTCTTCAAAGGTCTATGTGTCATGGGACAAAGAGAACAGCTCTGTCCAGCCAGCCCCAGAGGTCAGGAAGTAGACCTGTCACAGGAAGCTCACATGTCATGGGCCTCCCTAGTTAGCTAAGTGGGAAAGAGCCCCTGGAAGCAGTGGGGGAGAAGAGGCTGACATTGTGGGGACATGATGACTTGGATGCATAGGCGACCACAAGTGCCAGGACAGGGTGCCCCTGACATAGGGGCTTGTCTTTGAAGAACAAAGACAAGATGCCCCAGACCAATGGTCCTCAAAGTGTGGTCTCTGGATCAGCAGCATCAGCGTCACCTGGGACCTTGATAGAAGTACACATTCTCGGGCTCTGCCTCAGATCTACTGAATCAGAAACTGGGCTTGACACCAGCAATCTGTGTTTTAATGACTTCCAGGGGGTTCTCATGCTGAGCAAAGCTTGTGCACTACTGATTTAGACATTTAAATAAATTCAATGTGCTTAGTGAAGAAAGCAAATTATTTATTATTGAGAAGAGATAGGGGAGCCCAGAGTCCAGCTATAGCAATTTCCTGTTCACAAGGAACTCGGGGACCCTCAGCAGATATACAGGCCAGTACAGTAGCCCTATACCTCTCCCACAAGCTCACACCAAGCAAGGTGGCGAGGCAAGGAATGCCACCACCTAAAAGCCCCTCCAAGCCCATTTGCCTCAGCCTGCTCTTGAGGACCCTCCTGAACTGAGGAAACTCCAGGAAGCAACTGCCAGGCCCGCATACGGAGAGGAGAGCATAGCACAGAGGGTGTAAACATTGGGCTGGGGTTGACCAGATGACCTATAGCCTGACCAGCAGCAGAAGCAGATACTAGCAACAAGTGCCAGGACAGGGTGCCCCTGACATAGGGGCTTGTCTTTGAAGAACAAAGACAAGATGCCCCAGACCAATGGTCCTCAAAGTGTGGTCTCTGGATCAGCAGCATCAGCATCACCTGGGACCTTGATAGAAGTACACATTCTCGGGCTCTGCCTCAGATCTACTGAATCAGAAACTGGGCTTGACACCAGCAATCTGTGTTTTAATGACTTCCAGGGGGTTCTCATGCTGAGCAAAGCTTGTGCACTACTGATTTAGACATTTAAATAAATTCAATGTGCTTAGTGAAGAAAGCAAATTATTTATTATTGAGAAGAGATAGGGGAGCCCAGAGTCCAGCTATAGCAATTTCCTGTTCACAAGGAACTCGGGGACCCTCAGCAGATATACAGGCCAGTACAGTAGCCCTATACCTCTCCCACAAGCTCACACCAAGCAAGGTGGCGAGGCAAGGAATGCCACCACCTAAAAGCCCCTCCAAGCCCATTTGCCTCAGCCTGCTCTTGAGGACCCTCCTGAACTGAGGAAACTCCAGGAAGCAACTGCCAGGCCCGCATACGGAGAGGAGAGCATAGCACAGAGGGTGTAAACATTGGGCTGGGGTTGACCAGATGACCTATAGCCTGACCAGCAGCAGAAGCAGATACTAGCTGGATTCCTGACTGCAGCCCTTCTTCTGTCCCCAGATCCATTTCAGTAACTCCACCTCATAATAGTCAAGATAAGGCTGCGTTGTCCTAGCAGTAACATGCTATCCTGACCTCTCAGTGGCTTTGTACATTGCATAATACTTTCTTGCTCTGAAAAAGTCCAGAGCTAGTGTATGACTCTCAAGGATAGCTTTCTTCCTGCAACATCATCTTAGCAAACCAGACTGCATTCCTCTTGCAGCTCTGCCCTTTCAATACCAGGCTTTAGGGGCAGGGAGAACAGGGAGGGATGGGCACAAGTTCTTAAATCTTTCCACCTGGGTAATTTCCACTTGCAGTCCACCAGCCAGAACTGGCCTGTGGTCCTAAGTAGCTGCAAGGGGGCTGGGACACATGGGGAAACCTATCAGACACCCCTGGCTGTGGTCCCATCTGCCACCTTCCTGGGATCACTCATTCCTTCACCAAACACCTATTGAGGGATGACTTGGAGCCTTCCCCATGGGCAACATGGGATCCACCACCATTAAGGGGAAAGACTTGGTCCCAGCCTTAAGGAGTTCATGGGAGTGGGATGGGAAGATCAAGCAGACCCTCATCAGTTTCTCGGACTCCCCATTTCTGTGTCCCCCTTGGTTATAGCATCACCATCCTTCCTGACACGCCAACTAAGATTAGTCATCTTTCATTCCTTGGCTGAGCCTCGGTTTTCTCATCTGTATAATGGGGATAATGAGGGCAACATCATCTGATTAAAATGAGATAAGTCAGTCACTTGGGCTCAGATGGTAAAGAATCTGCCTGCAATGAGGGAGACCTGGGTTCGATCCCTGGGTTGCGAAGATCCCCTGGAGGAGGGCATGGCAACCCACTCCAGTATACTTGCCTGAAGAATCCCGATGGACAGAGGAGCCTGGTGGGCTACAGTCCACGGGACTGCAAAGAGTTGGACATGACTGAGTGACTAAGCACAGCACAACAGATGTCAGTCACAGACTGAAGAAGCCTCACAGTCCTGGGCAGTGGAGCCAGGATTCATTCGTTGATTCCTTGGTTTGAGTCTCTTCAGTGGCTCTGGTCTTCTCAGATCTCCCTGGATGAGTGGCTTCTGCAGAGTTCCTTGCAACCTTTCAAACTCTACAGTGAGGAGATCTGACAGCCCAGCCTCCTGGCTAAAGCCAAGGTTTGCTGTGCCTGGCCTGGAGCCAACTTGGTCCCCTGAAAACAACTTAGGGACCTGACATCTAAGGCACCCCTGGAGCCAGCTGCTGGCTCAGGTCATTCCAGAAGGGTCTCCCAACCCACTCCACCCCCAGGGCCATGGACAGAGTCAGCTCCAAGCCCCTCATCCCCCACCTCTCTTTCTCCAGACTTAGATGTGGTTGAAAAGCTTACCACGGGACCAGCAAGGCCACCACCACCACCATTAGAAACCTGATCCCGAGTTGCTGATTAAAACCAGGAGGGGATTTTAATCAGCTGGGGCCATATGCTATTTAACTGAAGATGAAAGGACAAATGATAAGCATCATCTCGGAAAGGATGTCGTTAAAGGAAGAGCAGAACAGCAAGTGGCATCTTTTATCATGACAGCAGCCCCTCGCAAAGCTCTCGTTAGGGCCTCTGAGGGCCATCTGGGCCGGTTTTCATTATGCAGCACCGATGGTGTCATTGTGTTTGACGGCGGCTCCCGCACCCATGCCACGCTAAACTCCTAAATATACAATTAATGCCTATTAATTATAGTTTTCAAACCAGCAAAATGATCCTTCATTAACTTAATCGCCTCTTCTATTTTATCAGGAAATTGTATCCTCTCTTTTCATAATCCCCACATCTGAAGCCACCCGTTGGCGGAGGCATGTGCTGCTCGGCTGGCTGTTTATGGGACAGCCTTCCTGCCGGGGCTCCTGGCCATCTCGACCCTGCCCACCCCAGCATCGACCCCAGCCTAGAGATGGGGAGCTACCACGGGGTTCCAGAGCATTCCTACAGGTTGTCTGAGCAGGTGTGGGGTCCAGAGGATGGAGGTGAGGCTGGGGCAGCTGCCATCCCTGGACCTGATCAACCTGGACCCTGGGTTGGATCAAACTGGATTTAAACCATCATGGGGCTGTGGGGTGAGGTGGAGGCTCAAGAAGGAAGGGATATATATATATATATATATATATATGTATATATACTTATGGCTGACTTGCATTGCATGTGGCAGAAACCAATACAACATTGTAAGGCAATTATCCTCCAATTAAAAATTTTTTAAAATATATGAAATGTGAAAAATAAATAAATAAATCATTGTTGGCGGGGGCAATGTGGAGAGGAAACTGGGGTCATCACCTTCTGACTGTGTATAGTTCTATCTTCACTGCTGGAGCCCACCCTCCCAGCCACAGTAGCCAGCCACTTACAGTATTATTAACCCATTGCATGGATGGGAAAATTAAGGCTCACAGAAGAGAAATGATTTCCTCAAACTTGCAGAGCAAGTTGGCCGCCAGCCTGGAACTCAGACACAGGTTGTCTCATCCTGTTTGTACATGTAGCACCAGCACTACTGGACTGAACATTTCCCTGTCCCTCCACCCACAGTGTGGCAGCTGATCTCCTGCCCCTTTGCCTCTGGGCTTGGCTGTGTGACCTGCTTTGGCCAATGGGATGGGAACAGATGTGATGCCCACCACAGCCCCTGCATCTTGGATGGTCAGGAGATGCTCAGGGAAAGAAGAGAGGCAGGAGGGTGGGGAGGGGGAGAAAAGGGGAAAATGTCACAGAGCATGAGCTTTGCAGCCTGACTGGGCCAAACGCCTTAGAGAATTGTATATCCTACTAGCTTTACCTTCCCCATCTGTAAAATGGGTGGAATAGAAAATGGACCTCACAAAGTGAAGATTAAATGGGCAGTGCTTTGCCTAAAGGGTTGCTTTGCAACCAGTGGGATTGGGACAGCGTGGCATCTCGGAGAGCCTAGAGGAAGTGGCTGCATCCTCACCACCCCGACATGGTTCACGAGCCTGTCCCCTGTCTCAGTTCAGTTCAGTCACTCAGTTGTGTCCAACTCTTTGCGACCCCCATGGACTGCAGCACACCAGGCCTCCCTGTCCATCACCAACTTCTGGAGTTCACACATACTCATGTCCATTGAGTCAGTGATGCCATCCAACCATCTCATCCTCTGTCGTCCCCTTCTTCTCCCACCTTTAATCTTTTGTTAAAGTCCTATTACAGTTATCTATAAATTAAAAGGGTTTCTACAATGCCCTCTGCTCCAACTTCATTTTTACAGCCTTAAGATCTATCTTTTTATCTCTTCTATGCCTTAAAGTAGTTTACAGACCAACGGCTGTGATACAGGGAGTGGGGGTGCAGGGTGGGAGGCTCAGGATGGGCACATGTCCCAGCCTAGGGGGTCAGGGGCTTGCTAGAGGAGCCAGGTCTCAAAGGAGGAGTGGGGCAGATTCACGCAGACCCAAGGGCACCTGTAACTTCAGCCGTGACCGCCAGGAACAGCCCAGCGAGCACAGATTCACGCTGCCCTGGCAGGAGTGCATCCGCGCAGAGTCCCGGGACCTTCTGCAGTCGCCCAGGAACCTGTGCGCAAGACACAGCCTGGTAGTAAGGAGGCTTCACCCAAGACAGGGGCTGGGACCAGAGAACATGTGCCTCAGCCTTTCGTCCTCCCAGAGGTCCGTCGTCTCCAGGGGCAACCTTGGGGACATATCCTAAAGTCATCTTGTCATCTGTCTCACTCTCCTGCTCCCCTGATCCTCTTCCCAGCATCACTCTACCCAGGTGTGATCTGTTCTAATGTCCTTGTCTTAGGCTCTGCCTTGGGAACCCAGGCTAAGACCAATGCAAGAATAGGCTTTGCAGGGAGGAGGAGCAGCATCTTTTAGGGGAAGCAGAGGTCTCTCTTGTTCAAGGACCACCAGAGGTTCAGTGCAGCAGGATGGAGCAAAGCAGAAAGCAGGCAAGAATAGCTCACAGACGGCCTGGTCTGCTGGCCTGGGACTGGGCCCTTGTCCTCAGGGCAGCAGGTTGGGTCTGAGTAGGGAAATGTCATGGTCAGATTGGTGTTTGAAAAGGCACTTTCTGTCTGCACTGTGAGGACTGACAGAGGGGCCAAGACTGGAAGAGGAGGTGGTCAGGCTGGGGACAGCTGACAGGCTCCTGGTGGGTCCAGTCCCCTAGGGTCATGGCAGCTGGGATGGAGGAGCTGGGGAGAGGTGGAATCTCTGGAGAGTGCAGAACTAAAAGTTTTCAGTGACTGGACTAGGGGAGAAAGTGGGAAAGTAGGGAAGGACACCCAGGCTTCTGGCTTGAGTTACCTGGAGGATTGTTGTGCCATTTACTGAGCTTAGAACAAGTTTTGAGGTGGGATGATATGCTTCCTTTGGGGGCATGTAGTTGAAACTCCTTATCAACAGCCTTGAGGTGGTCATCAAGGCCATGGAAGTGGATGAGGTCCCAGAAAGTGAGCCCATGGAGAAGACAGGGAAGCCAAAACTGAGACTGAAGCAATGCCACTATTTTAAAAACTTTTTATTTTGAAATGCTTACAGATTCTGCAAAGATAGTACAGAGAGGTCCCATGTACCTAGTTTCAATGCTGCGATTTTTAAAGGAGGATTAGGCAAAGCTGACTGCTTAAAAGCAGCTCAGAGAGGCTGGAGAAAATCCAACAGGGCTTGATGTCAGGAAAGCAATTTCACTTAGGATTTAATTTGGCTACAAGGGAGAGTGGTTTAAACAAGTGAGAAGATGATTTCTTTCTCATTTAATAGTCTAAATGTTGGTGTCCAGTTCTGGAATAGAAGCCCTATTTCTCTAAACCCTCAGGGACACAGGCTTCTGCCAGTCACTGCTCCCTCTCTGAGGTGTTATTCTCGTCCTCACGGTCCAAAATGGTGACTAGAACACCAGCCATCACATCTGCTTTCCAGGTAGCAGAATGGAAGAAGGGATGGAGAATAAAAGGGAGAATAGGAATAAATAAGCAAACTCTTACGGTGGATTTCCAGGAACTGTCACATAGCACATAATACTGACTACAGTTCAGTCACAAAACTTAGTTGCAAAATAGTCTGAGAATTGTAGTCTTTATTTTTGAACTCAAAAACCAGAGATCCTATTACCAAGAAGAAAAGGTGAATGGATACAGAGGAATAACTAGCAGTCTATGCACAGAATCCAATCAGGGAGGGTGTTCTGAAAGGAGGGATATGGTCACCATCATGAAATATAGCCAAGAAGTCAAGAGATGTAGCTACTGAAATTCCTATTGGATTTTGGGACCAAAAAAGTGGCAACTTAATGGGGATAATGATCATTGTCCATCCCAAAGCCCTTCATCCTAGTACTTTACTGTTCCAAAGTTGGCACTTGTCAGGTGGATGGGGCAGAAGGACAGTAAGTGATGGAGTTGAGAATGGCAGAAATCCAGATCACCTACTACAACAGAAAAAGCAGGAAGTGAAGATGAGAGAGTGAAAGGGAGCTAATGCATTGGGGAGAACCACAAGGGACGGTCAGGAAGACAGGAGTGAGGACAGAGTGAGGTAACAGTCCTTGCGGCTTCCAGGGTGGGCCACTTCTGGGGCCACAGAAGGATCAGGCATGGGTGGCTGAAGCCAAGAGGAAAAGGAGGTTGTTTTTGGGAGGGGGTGGAGTTCGTGTAAAAAAATAAATAAATACAAAAAAAAAAAAAAAAAGATCAGATCCAGATGAGTGCTGAAGTCCCCTAAGATGCTGGCTGTATGTCAGGTAAAGGTGGATGCCCAGCTTCCTGGAGAAGACCCGGGCCAACCTCTCCTCCAACTCTTTAAAATTATCATGGTCATCATGACACTGCTCAAATAGTTGTCCTTGAAGAGTTGTTCATGGATTCCTAGGAAAACATTCAAACCTGTCACCTTTTCCTCTGAGGTTCTCCACGATCACCTGGCATAGATTAAGATGCTGTCAGCAACAGAAACCCCAAGGAACAGACGATGCCAGTGTGTGGCCCTGAGTGCCTGGATGAAGCATTTCTGCCTGCTAGTGCACTTCCCAACTCCTAGCGCTGTGACACGTTATGGAAAGTGCTGCCTGGCCACTGGAGCTTGTCCTGCCTGTGGTGGGAGCAGCCTTCGACCAATGACTGAAGGAATGGGTGATAAATGCCCAGGCTCCCTGGTTCTGTGGGTGAGTAACTCTGAGGGGCATTCAACTTGGGTTCCCAGCAGAATCAAGCTCTAGTTATCTCCTCTTCCCTGTCGCCCTTCTCACTCCCCTCCAGCACTTTCCAGCTCGCCTCAAAATAAACAGCTTGCCCTCAAATCTTCATCTCAAGATCTTCTCCTGAGAAAAGCCAAACAACCAGAGTACAGATGATAAGTAGCCACTGGGTGCCCTACAAGTGGTAGTTCAGTGACATCCTCTAGGGCCCGGGTCCTTCCCCATGTCTGCTCTGTGATCCTCAAGCTGGTGGCAAGATGGCTACCACCCAGATATGTTACAGCCCCTCAACAGATTTCCCTTCAGGTCTCATTGGCCAGAATAGGGTCATGTGACCTCTCCTGAACCAATCACTGGCAAAGGGGATAATGGCTTTACCAAGACTTGCTGAGACCAATGCAGTTAATAGAGAAGACCTCCTACTTCTGTGAACTTGTTGAAAAAGATGGAGGAGGGGAAAGAGGAAGAGGAGGAATGGGGATGGGGTAGTAGAGGGAGAAGAAAAGAAGGTGAAGCAAGAAAATAAAAAGAGCCCAAAGGTATAATGCTTAAAGAACAACCTTACAAGCTCAAAATTTTTTTGGTTATGTTGTCCATATTAAAACCCAAGTGTATTAAAAAAATAATAATAATACAAGACTGGCTTAGACTAATCACCAAGAGACAGAAAGGATATTGGGGTCAACTATAAGGACCAAAGCACACCCCCTTCTTCCCTTCCAGTCTGAATCTTCCACCAGAGATGTGAAATACTGAAATGAGGGAGCTGGTTGACTCTGAACGCCATTCATTCACTGATTGCGTTCACTCAACAAGCATTTATTGTTTTGCCCTTGCCTTCAAAGGGCCCACAGGCTAGCTGCTGGGGGTAGAGTCTAGGGAGACAAGAGAGGCCCCGAGGGCTGAGTGTGGTGGGGGCTGAGCAGCAGAGGCATGATTCAGGGATGTCCTGATTCAGCTGTTTTGCCATCTAGAATCTCACTCCCCCTCCCCCAGAAGGGTTACGTGTAGGGCCCCCACTGAGTCACTCTCTTCCAGGAAGCCTTCCCTGATTTCCAGGCCTCCAGTCTCTACTATGTCCTGAGCCCCCTTGGACTTTGGATGGCTCAAGCAGGCCCTGGGCTGACACTGCCTTGGATGTCATCTTCCCCCTTAAGACTGAGGGCTCCTAGAGGGAGGGGTCGTGTCCCCAAGTCTGACCCAGAGCCTAGGCCTACCTGCCTGATCCCATCTCAGCCCCCTTACCTGCCTTGTGGCCTCCTCCCCCTCTCCCTATCTCTCCCATCAATTTCTTATTTCATAAAAATCAATTTTTGTCCCGTTTTTGCCATCTACATAAAAGACTGTGGCATCAATTAGCCTTCGTTCTCTCTCTCTCTGTCTCTTTTTTTCTCTTCCTCGTCTTTTTTGGAAACCTCTTTGTAGGGAAAATCTCATATTTCAGCAATTTGCATTATCCACACACCCAGCTTTGAAGTTCTAAGTTATGGTAAGAAAAGGACCCACTTATCTGCCCATAAAAAATGTTCAAAGCTTATAAATTCCCTGAAACAGATGTACATTATCATTGGATTTGCCTTTCTTTTTGCTAGAGCATGCCTAATAGAGTTTCGGCCGCCCCCCAGTCCCCTTCCCCCGCCCCTGTTAGCATCTAGTCTCCACAGAAGCCCGCTCCCTACTGGGCCAGGCTGACTTCAAAGGTCCCAGGCTGTCTGTTAGCAGCAAAGCACAAAGTGGGAACATAGGGGCCTTTTAAATCCCCCACGTTTAAGTCAATATCATGCCTCCCTTCTTTCCCCTCTCCTGGCCATTCCTTTTCTGCCTTCATGAGCGCCAATTCAGCAATTACCAGAAAGAGGAAAGTGAGACCTCTGTCTGTCTCTGTCTTTGCCCTCTTGTTCTTTCCAACTTTACTTCTGTTCCGTCTCACATTTAAGATGTTGTTCCGCATCAGGGAAGGTGTTGTTGAGCCCAGGTGTGGACAAAGAAATGGATCCCTAGCACTTTCATGGGTGATAGTGTCGTAAGCCACTTGTATCCAACAGGCCCTTGTCTCCTCTGATAAGCGCCTCCTCTCTCGGCTGCTCTTTCCGGTTCCTTCTCCACTAAGTGGACAGATGGTCACCTTCTGGGGTCCCCTCCCATCTGCTGTCTGTGCTCAGCTTCTCAGACAGCTCCAATGGCCTGCCCTCTCCCTCACCTCAGGCCCTTTGCTCGAGCTATTTCCTCTAACTTTCACCTGGTGCATTCCTCCTCCTCCTCGAGGTCCCCACCTAACGTGGCTTCCTGCAGAGGTCTTCCTCTCCAAGCCCCATTCTCAATCAGATCCCCCTGTTATTCCCTCACCTGCCTCCCCAGAAGTCATCACAGTTAATAACAATGTGATTGTATGGTGTGACAGCTTTCTCCTTACCAGACTGAAAGCTCTCTGAAGGGAGGCAGGGATGCCTGATTTATTTCCTGCTGAGCGTGGTTCCTGACATATAGAGGTTGACCAGTGAGTGTTTGAGAGTATAAATGGATCAAGGAAACTGGAGATGGACTTGAGACAGGTGTGGTCCAGGGAAAAGCCAGCTGGGCCTGAGAAGGACCTTTCTGAGCAGTGAGAATCAGGTTTGGGTCACCGTTTGCTGGCACCAGGTTTGATTTTGGCAGCTCCCTGTCACCAGGGGGTGGTCTGACCCCAGAGACTGACTTGCAGTTACTAAACTGCACAGCAAGACCCAGCGAGGTCCTCAAATGATAGATTCTTTCTCCTCAATGAAAGAAGGAAGGACAGAGGGAGGAGGAAGGGGAAAGAGTTCACGTGGACCACATTAGAATATTCTGGTATTCTGGCTAGGAATTTCTGAACAAATCACAATCAGATGCTGCTTTTTGAGAACAGAGCCAGAGGAAATGGAACCGGGTGACCTCTGTTAAGATGGCCAAGCACTCGCCCCATCAGAAGGGGATCTGGCCAGGGGACTGACCCACTCAAAGTCACCCAGGACTCTGGCCCCTGGTCTCTGCTGGGAGCCCATAGGCCAAGCTGCCAGTGGTGCTGCCTCTCTGCTCCCCAGCACCCAGAACATCCCCTGCACAGCCCTGGGCTTCAGTCTGTCCAGAGGCTGCTACGGGAAGGACCTCCGTCTTACTCGTACAGTTCCTCGGACTCGTCCTGGGACACTCGCCCACAGGGGGCGGACCAACAAAAATACTTAGGTTTGATGTCTCTGCACAACTCACGGTGCTCGTCCGGTGTACGTTCCAGACCGAACCCCGGCCCACCCGTCCGGTCCTCGCACGATACCAAGTCCGCGAGCCAGCTATAAATTGTTCGTGGATAGAAACGACCCGGAAACCCTAATGTTTTATTAGAAACCACTTGTTCTATTACGAAATCACCTTTGTCTACAATTGGTGTATTAGTCTCCGTGTTTGTTCGAAGATGTCAGTTAGGACTAATAAGTGTCTAAGAAGTACTTAAGCGGACGAGTGATTTTAAATAACCCTTGGAGTTTAGTTATGGGTGCCGTCTTTCATGGTCATCCATGCTGTCGTGCAGAGCAGTGAAAAATCTGAGCCATTAGATGTGCATGTTGTCAGCTGACATCAAACAAGGCAACACTTGGCCTTTTCGTTTCAGCTCTCGTATTATAAACGTGTTCTTTCCATGGCCTGTTCAGCACTGCACTTTTTGCATTTTTGTGCTTAGTGTTAGCGATGGCTGAAGAGCTGACTAGTGGTTCAGTGAGCAAGAAGGTTGTGATGTGCCTTATGGAGAAAACTTGTGTACTACGGACGTCCCAGGTGGTCCAGTGGTTAAGACTTCACCTTCCAGTACAGGGGGTACGGGTTCGATCCCTAGTCGGGGAGCTAATATCTCAAGTGCCTTGCAGCCAAAAAACCAAAATGTAAACAATAGAAGCAATGGCGTGTCACAAATTCGGTAAAAAAAATTCCACATCAAAAAATGTTAAAAAGAAAATACATGTGCTAGACAAGCTTCATTCAGGCACGGGTTATGGTGGCTCCAGGCCCTGAGTTCAGTGGTAACAAATCAACGTGGTAGAATAAACCTGGTGTCTTTAAACAGAAACACATACAAAACAGAGTTGATGGAAATGTTGTGATCAGAGGCTCGCAGGAACCTAACCCGATATTTCCCCAAGATCAGTGGTTCAGTATTGGCTAAATCAGTGTTTGTGATGACTTTACTGAGAGTGAAATGCCACAAATAACTAGGCTCAGCTCCAATTACAAACGTGATCAGTGCTCTGAATGAAGGGATGGCGGGGCACCCAGAGAGCAGGGGTACCATCTTGCCGCAGCTGAGAGCTCAGGCCAGGCCAGCAGCCCCACTTCCCAGACCTTCCCTTCACTCACATTTCCCCGGGCTTGTCTGGGCTGAAGGTAGAGGAGTGGGAGGACTGGTCTTTGCTAATTTTTGCCCATGCCCACAGGCTGCTGGCAAGAGAGGGCTGAGTAACAAACAGCTTGTCCCCATGGACAGGTATCACACTATGTTTAACCCTGCCACACACTAGCCATGACCCTGCCAAGTCACATGGCTGAAATGTAACTTGGTTCCCTCCTTGGCTTCCACACAAGGCTTTTCTAAGGACCTCAGCAAACGCAGGTTGAACATACAATGAGTGCTCCATAATTGACTGATATGGCCATTTAGCTTCCTTATAACCCTAGGGCTCTGGGCCTGGTCCCAGGGGCTGGACCAGATTCCTGGAGGGACAAGGAGAGACCCAGATGCAGGGCAGCCAAGGACTGTTCTGGGGGCTCCCTCGCTGCTCACCAGGGGCAAGGAGCTGCTGGGCATGACTTTCAGGCTGCCAGTCCCAACCACTCCCCCATCCTTTTGGGAGGGCAGAGCTGCCACCCCCAGGCTCTCTCTGTCTCCCTTACAACTCAGGGCACACACTCCTTAAGGCTGGGCCACCGGAGTTCCACCCTGCTTGTGCCAAGGCCCTGGGCTTCTCACACTGTAGTCTGCAGGCCCAGCTGCCACGTCATGTCCTGGGGTGGGTGCTTGTTAAAAGCGCCGATCCGCACGCCCAGCCCCAGGCCCATGGAATCACAGTCTCGGGGGGTGGGCCTGAGTCTCTGCATTTAACACACTCCCTGGGAGATTCTTATGGCCCCTAAAGTTAGGTATGGCTCTCAAAGGAGGTTACCCGGGTTCCCAGCCTGTCTGCCCAAGAACTTGGAACACCTTGGTACCCAGGCCAAGGAATCTACACCATCAGAGGTGGGGCCCAGGCACTGGAATTTCAAAATCTCCCCAGGTGATTCTGAAGGACTCATAGGATGAGAATTTCTGGTTGTGAGCATTCATTCCATCCCTGCCTGTTCTCAGCCCCCTCCCCGACAGGCTGGTCTAGGCCAAAGTCTGGAAGGTCTCTGTTGAGGCAGAGACCCTCTTGTCTCCACCAGGCATGTGAACTGGATGCACCACAATGCTTCTACTTTATGGAGAGAAAATGGAAGGGAGAGGAAAGCTCTGGGGCAGTCAGTGGGGAGATGGGGAGTCTAGGCAGGCCTCTGCCATTTCCTCCACCTCTGAGGTCACCTTCTGCTACTAGGAGATGGACCTCACTCCCATTCCCTCTTCTCACACTAAAGCAAAGTGGGGGTGCACAAAGCCCTTGGCAGGGACATACATTAATCAGAATCATTCAAGGGCATGAGCCCCACAGGAGAGGGGTCAGGTTCAAAGGTCTGCTGCTTCGCAAGAAGGTAACAGGGCCAAGAATAAGATCAGAACCCCAAACAAGGGACATGACGGTAAGAAGTGATACAGCTTCAGTGGTTGGAGAATGGTGCCTTTATAGCATCTGAGAGTCAATACACAGCTTTTGAAATAATATAATGCAATAATGGAATACTTGCTTGTGTGTGTTAGTCACTCAGTCGTGTCCAACTCTTTGTGACCCCAAGTACTGTAGCCTGCCAGGATCCTCTGTCCATAGAATTCTCTAGGCAAGAATACTGGAGTAGGTTGCCATTCCCTTCTCCAGGGGATCTTCCTGACCCAGAGATCAAACCTGGGTCTCCTGCACTGCAAGCAGATTCTTTACTGTCTGAGCCTGCTGGGAAGCTAATACACAGCTTTTAGGAGTCAATAAAGCATTTGTCTGAACCACCTGTACTGGTTCTGCAAAACACAGCCGCGTACACAGGGGGAGAAGGGGTGATATTGGGGCTGGTCCCATGCCTGGAGGAGCAAAAGCAGGAGCTGGGAGAGTGGGTACTGGGGCAAGGGGCAAGGCTGCCTTGGGGTCCTTGGGGCCTGCAGTCCCTAGTATGTGCTGGTGAATTCCTGTCTTCTGAGAGGAGGTGAGGGTGGTGGGGGTGGGGTGTCACAGCCCGCTGGCATGGAGTACAGCTCAGGGGTCCCCTTTCATTCCCAAGAGCGCTGACAGGCCTCACAGAAGCCGGTTATTAGTGCAGGCAGCCTTCCCCTCCTCCTGCAACCTCCAAGGTTGCCTTCCCTCTGGCCCTGTAATGATTTGACATCTGAACGCCGAGGAAAAGGTGGGATGGGAGTGGGGGTCGGGGAGAGTCAAAGCAACTGCTCCTGGCTGTTTCCTTTGCCAGAAACTGTAATTGGCACTGCTGGATATGAAGTCACGGGCCCCTCCACCCCCCGCCCACCCCAGCAGACCCTTAAGTCGGATCCCTAGATCCCAGGGAAGGTCCAGCCCTCAAAGCTCAGGGCCTGGGGAGCTAGACCATTTCCTCTGTAGTGGGTGTCAGATTTGCCTGCAGGACAAAACTCACCCCTACTAGCCTGCAGGAACACGCTCACAACCTCACCAAGAAGCATGGTTGACCGCGCTTTCATCCTTTCATTCCTTCCTTCCCTCTCTTTCCTTTCCTCTCTTTCTTCCCTCTTCTTCCTTTAGCTGCCAATGACTGGGTACCACTTCTTTTAGAGGTCGTTCACAATCGATCAACATCAAATCGCACCGGCTCTTGAACTCAGCAGATCAGCATTGGCACTCCAGGTGCCAGGGCTCCAGCTGGTGGGCACCAGACAAGCCAGGCACAAGGATGCGCCTTGGCCTAGGAGGAGACCCACCTGTCTGCAGGAGGGGAAGGACAAGCCTCGGCGGGGATGACAGTGCCTCAGAGCAAGAGAGGGCTTGAGCAGCTGTTGGAGAGGAGCGGGCAGAGCTCTGTGATGAACACAGGGAGCTCTCCAAATACATTAGGTCAGAGAAGAAAAGGGCCTAAGTATGAATACTATGCTACTCCTTGGGTAAAAATAAAAGGGTGTGGTGGGAAGAGGATTAAGTGGTAACTACAGTGTTTTCTTTCTTGAAAATAGATCTGAAATAAATATTGCAAAATGTCAGCATTTGTAAAATCTGGGTAGCGAGTCTCACAGTTACTGTTACTCAGTTTTCTGTTTCAGAGTTTGTTAGAAATAGTTTTTAAAATAGCAAAATGGGAGGGTAGGGGAGAGATTAAGCAGGGCATGGAGCATTTTAAGGGTAGTGAAAATACTCTGTACGACATTATAGCGATGGAAACACATCATTATGTGTGTGCGTGCGGGCTAAGTTGCTTCAGTCGTGTCCAACTCTGTGCGACCCTCTGGACTGTAGCCCGTCAGGCTCCTCTGTCCATGGGACTCTCTAGGCAGGAAACTGGAATGGTTGCCATGCACTCCTCCAGGGGATCTTCCTGACCCAGGGATCGAACATGCATCTCTTAGTCTCCAGCATTGGCAGGCAGGTTCTTTACCACTAGCGCCACCTGGGACTCACACATCATTGTGCATTTGTTCAAACCCATTGAATGCACAACACCAAGAGTGAGCCCCAACAGAAACTGTGGATTATGATGTGTCAATATATGTTCATCTGTGGTAAAAAAAGAAAAAAAAAGAAAAAAAAATGTACCATGTGTTGAGTGATGACAATGGGGAAGTTGATACATGAAGCAGAGAAAGGGTATATAGCAAGTCTCAGAATCTTCCTCTCAATTCTGTTGTAAATCTAAAATGGCTCTGAAAAAATAGTCTTAAAAAAAAACAAACAGAATTTAAATGGGGAGATATTTCATTTAAATGTATTTATTTTTATAAAAACTGTCAGTGACACTTTCATAGTGTTCCTGTGGGCCAGGAGCTGTTTTAAATCGATGAATTCTCACAACAAATCTGTGGGGTAGGTCTCTTATGATTCCCCCTTCAAACATGGGAAGCTGAGGCTTGAGAAACACACATAACTACTAAGGGATGGAGTCAGGATTTGAACCCAGGCAGCTGGGCACCAACATCCGTGCTCACACCACCGCATCACACTCAAAAGGCACCAGGAAGCTGGGATCAGGGAAGTGAGAGGGCTGTGTGCTTCTTCATGTGCACTGTTTGAATATTCTACACATGCACGTTACTGCTTTTTTTTCTTTTTAAGTTAGGTAAATTCCAGGTACCAAGAAATACTAGGACCCTGACAGGTGTGGGCTTGAGGAGGTGGCACGGACCTCCTCTCAGAGGCGGAGGAAACACTCTAGAGCCACCAGGCCACAGAGAGGCTCCCTGCGTGGACCCAGTGCCTGGCTCGTTTCCATGGCTGCAGCAGTTCTGGGCCTGGAGCGCGACCCACTGTCTGCTCAGTATCCCTCTTCTTCCTTCTTCTGGCACAGACCCCACCCCCTCTCCACAGGTTAGACATATGACTCCGGGGGCCCACAGTGATTGGTCCGGGGATGGGTACCAGATCCAAACCCAGCCAATTAGAGTCCTTCCCTGGGCTTGTCCTAGTGGAAAATCCTTTTCCACCATGGGTGCCAACAGCACCCACACCATGGCAAAGCAAGTCAGTGGAAGCATACATCCAGAAAGGAAGCAAGAAGAACCAGGGAGTCTCAGCTGCATTCATAGCCTGTCATCTCAAAGCCAGCTCCCTCCCTGCCTTCCCTGGTTTGGTTACATTCCTATCAGTTTCAGCTGGTTCCTGCCTGAGAGCAGCCCACAGCCCCAAACACGAGAAGCCCAGATCCACTGGTTAAGGGGTCCTGAGAAAGACTAGAATCCCACCTCTGCCACTTGCTGTGTGTTCTCAAGAGAGTTACTCAACCTCTCTGAGCCTGTTGTACTTACTCCCTGAGCTTCTCCTGGCCGCCTCAAAACTCACGGTTGTCACAAGGATTAACTATACTAATCCAGTTCCAGGTATGCCAGTAAGTAATAAAATTAATATGGTGACAACAACTCCACACACTATCTTCAAAAATTACTCCTTACCAACCCCAGTAAACCAACACCAGAGACTCTGGAAAAGGGGGTCCCTGCTGGGAGACCAAGTAGCAGAAAGGCAGGCAGCTGGAGCCACTTTTTCTTCCTGTGTCCCTCCAGATTCACCCTCCACTCTCTGCTTTCCTGGAAGAATGCCCGTGTGACCCCCATCAGTAACTCCCTTGCTCTCTGGTTCCCGGTGGCTTCAGCCGAGGAGGCCTCAGCAGGACACAGGAGGCAGGAGAGAAAGGTCCAGAAGTCGTTTCCCTGGAGGGTCCCCACAGGCTGGCTGCATCCTTCCAGAAAAGGCCATGGCTCCTTCGGGTGCCCCCACTCCTCTGTCTGCTGACAATGACCCCCCCACCCCAACACCCTCCACTGCAGGGGTGGGAGTGGCACCCAGAGTGCCGGCACAGGGCCTTTTACTCTTTTAAGAGGCTTGCCCACACCATGTAGATATTCCCTTTATTAAGCTCACGTACTCATGCTCAGTTGCTTCATTTGTGTCTGTTTGCGACCCTATAGACTATAGCCTGCCAGGCTCCTCTGTCCATGGGATTCTCCAGATAAGAATACTGGAGTGGGTTGCCCTGCCCTCCTTCAGATTAAGCTCACTCCATTATCCAATTAGAATGTGTGTGTCACCGGTTTTCACAGGGTCCCTGACTAGTAGACAGGGGTCCTTTTCCTGGCCTCCCCAGGTCTCAATCAAAATTCTTTTCTACAGAGGACACTGCTCCAGGGTCCCAACTCTGGCCACTGTTCCCATTTCCCTCCACACTTCCATAATCCCGCAGTCCTCTCCAAAACCTATCAGATCCTAACTTGAGAAAGGACCCCCTGAAGAGAGGCAAGTGGCATTTAATGAACAGCAGCCCCACAGGGAGGCAGACACAGGGTCACTTCTGGACTTTGGATGTGTCTTGAGAAGCAAAGCACCAATTTCTGCACACCAGAAAAGATACCTGAGAGTGTATATTTATAGAAAGATACATAGAAATGGACAGATGGCATCTATCTACAGATACAGGAAGCTCTGTTAGAGAATCACGTAGATATGTATATATTTGCCAATGGCAGGACATGAGGTTTCCACATCTTCGTTCACAACCAACAACACACAATTGCCTGATCTTGGAGAACCACACTTGTTTATGTGGTTAGTTCCCTCTCCAGACGTTTCCAAAGTGAGAAGTTTCCAAAGTGAGAAGGCTGGTTTCAGGGGCAGTCTTTAAATATGTGTGTGTATCTTTCTAAAGAAGAGAGGAGGAGAGAAAAAGGAGAAATGTATTTTCACGTTGCGCAAGGCAGGAAAGATGGGGCTGATTTGGGGCAGGGGGCATGATCCCACTGGAAAGGTGTGAAAGGTTAACTCCAGAAAGGACAGCTAAGGTTTCTAGGTTGGGACATCAAAACACAACAGCCAGGAAGGTCGCGCAGTCCGCTGAAATCCCTGGCACATTACAATCAGTTAAGGGCAAAATAAAATCAGAATCATACTAGGAGGTAGCAGCTGTTTATCTTCTCGGAGATTTCGAGGGTCTCTGGAAGCCCGGCCAGGTAAGGGTGTTCTCCTGGAGTGGGGCAGGGCTCTGGCTGAGGGCTCCAGGGGTGGGGGTGAGATGTGTATAAGAGACAGGATATATACATTCTTTTTTATATTCCTTTTCATTATGGTTTATCCCAAGATATTGAATGTGCTTTCCTGTGCTCTACAGTAGGATCTTGTTTATCTTTAATTGTTGTTTGACCGACACTGGAGAGGGGGTCAGGCGGTTCTGTCTGGCCTTGTTTACCACCCCTTCCTGTTGGCCCTTTCCTAGCCACTACCCACTCTGGATTTGAATTCCCTCAGAACCTTTCCCTGACAGCATTTACTAGGGGGAGACCGATGTGTATGTAAACAGCTGCGATGCGATGCAGTAGCAGACTTGGGCCCGCAACGAGGATTAGGTCTGGGGGGACACAGGTGCATGCTGCCCTGGCAGTGCTGCCCCCGGGCAGGTATGACCTTAGATAAGGAGGAGGCATACCTGAGCTGTGCTCCTTATCACGCCCGTCAGGCCTTGCCATGCGCTATTATCCACGGCTCTTCTCACATGCAGCCCTTGAGCTGTTCCAAGTCATGTTATCCCCAGCCTGGTACTCCGTCTTGTGCTGCCCCTTCTGGGCAGCCTCCCCTGAGTCCCTTCCCTGGTTCCCAGTTCCCATGACCCTTTTGCCTCCCTCTGTCACCTTGTACTGAGAACCTAGCTGCCCTTGGCCGACTTCCCAGCTGCGAAGCTCCTTGTGTTTGGAACTGTGGCTGTTTTTCCCATACCTCTAGATCTCCTCTGAGAGTGAATTCCGTGAGAATTATGGGGACATTTTAGGAGCAGGATCAGAGGAGGTGTGGTTAGACAGGCGGAGAGGCTTACAGCAGAAGTGACAGTAAGGGAACAGGCCCTGAACACTCTCGCGATGTGGGGCCCTTTGGGGAGAAGCTGCGAGGGGAAGCCAGCAGCCAGCAGGTCCTCTGTGCTCTGACCTGACGGACGTCAGTGCTGGGTTCTTGGGGCTGTGGGAGTAGGGAGTCAAGGAGAGGCCTTTCCGTGTGCTCAGAGGTACCCCAGGGCAGGAACTGAAAGAAGCAGGGGTATCCTTTTGCCAGGTTGCACTAGCCCTCTGTTCTCCTCCAGACAGAGCCACAAACCCCCTGAACAAGGAGCTAAACTGGGCCAGCATCAACGGCTTCTGTGAGCAGCTCAACGAGGACTTTGAGGGGTAGGTGACTTCCCTGTCCTTTACTCACGCGCTCAGCACCTGCCATGCACCCTCCAGACCTGGCCTTGGGCAGAGACGAGGGTGGATTGAGACCCAGTTTGCATTCTTGATGAGCTCCCAGATTAATGATGGCAGCAGGCACTCTGTGCCACCCTCTGAGGTAGGCCTTACTGGACCCATTTTACAGGTGAAGAAACTGAGGCTCAGGGAACTCAGCAGTTGCCCTAAGATCTCACAGACCTGATGAGGCTCAAGGCTCCCTGACTCGTGCCCAGACTTGTTTGGGGAGGACCTGCCAGGGAACTGCATGCTCCCCAGTTGGGGTACCCTCTGCTCACGGCAGAGCCTGAACTGCCTGCATGAAACCCACACAGTGTACTTGTCAAAACTGTCCATTGGTGGTGCGTCCAGGCTTGGACTAGACCGCTCGGCAGGGAGCTTGAGGGGGACGTTAGCGGGCTCCCAGGTAGTGCTGAAGTTCGAGGAGCACAGCCCAGCGTGCTTCACCTCCGCTGCACCCCCCACAAGTGCAGGCGCTCCGCTCAGGATGCCGTGTGGATCATGACGTGCATGGTCCCCAGACCAGCTGCTCGGGCCCGAATCCCATCCCTTCAGTTAGGGGGTTGCCCGGCCGAGTATTGGATGCCTCTGACCTTCCATCTCTGCGACTGTAAAGTGGGTGTGATACTGCTGCCTGCCTCAGGGGGCTCTTAGGAGCTTAGGCAGGAAAATGCAGGTGAGTTGCCTTGCACACAAAGCACTCAGTACGTGTTAGGTTAGCTGTTGCTGTCGTTGGTGACAGTTAAGATCTGGTAGGTGATGTCACCGTCCTCCCAGCAGAATGTTCTGGGCACATTGTCGCGTTCTGCTCCCTGGCTGGGCCCCTGTAGACCATGGGCATGTCTGTGTTAGGATCTGGTGGGTGATGTCACCATCCTCCCAGCAGAATGTTTTGGGCACATGNGGGAGGGTCCTTCATATGGTGGGGGCGGGGCAGGGGCGGGGCTCTATGTCTCTATGTCTGGTAGAAGTGATGGTAATGGTGGTGGTGTTCGTGGTGGTGGTGATGTTCGTGTCTCTGGACCGCCTGGCCGGCCTGGCTCTCGTACACCACCACGGCGGGCAGCTCCCTCAGGTGGTCCCGCCCCACGACGGTGCCACCCACGGCCAGCGGCGCCTGCAGGCCCCGGCACCCTTGCTGGCTCTCCTTGGCGCGGTGCTTGTGCTTCCGGTGCCCGAGGGGCGCCAGGGTGGGAAGGAGGGCCGGGCTGGCGGCCAGGCGGGCCGACGGGGCCACGGCAGGTACCGCGGGTCCCCCGGGGGGCTTGCCTCGCGCCCCTCTGGCCATGAGGCCCACACCCACGCTCTTGCCCTGGGCCTTGGGGGACCTCACAAAGTGCTTGCTCCCGTCCTGGGTGCCGCCCCGGAGCCGCTGCTGGACCTCCGAGGCCTTGGCGAAGGGGGCGTCAAGAAAGTGGAAGGAGCCGGGGTCCGCGCCCGGGGGCTTGCGGTGTGGGACGTGGATGGCTTCCGGCTCGTGGGAGCGAGATCGAGTAGGATTGGAGGCGCGAGGGGGCAGTTCTGACTTCTGGGCCACTGACGGGGAGCCTAGGAGTCAACGCAACAGACGTTTAGTGAGCACCTACTGTGTGCTGGTGTCGCAGGGTGCCCCAGAAATCACCCGCACCCCCCGGTTCTCCCATTCGGAGAGAGGCAGCTGTTCCTTATCACAGCTCCCCCTCCCCACCCACTGCCGGCTCCTCCCTGTCTTGGAGGAGAGTTTTCTCGGATGGAACTTTGCCATCTGCTAAGTGGGGAAAAAACTGTTTCTTTGTTAGGTCTTTAAAAATAATTAATTCTCCTTCTGAGAGTTTGAAAAGAGAGGAGACAGAGGCACTGTTAACTGTCTAAGGCCACCGGGGCACGAAGAAAATCTATGAGCATGTTCCTTTACTTACAGAGGTAACCCAGAGAGGAATTAAACACTGGAGGAGGGGGAGAAGGGCGCCGAGGGGAGTGAAATTAAGTGGGCTGCGTCTTCATTTATCATAGCAAGAGCCAAGATGTCAAGGGCTCATAAAGACAGAGTGGTGTTTTGCTTAACCAAGCCCGGGGTCCTCACTGGAAGAGAGGGGAACTGGGTGGGGGGCGGGTCAGGGTACAGCGCTGAACTGCTCTTTTCACTGAATCCCTTGCATAATATTTGATTTTGTTCAACTTCGTACATGTATTACTTTAATCTCTCAGAAGTTTTCAAGATCGTCTCCTTGAAGAAAACTAGAATCACTCTAGTGAAAGCTACGCCTCCCCCCAGCCCAGGGGGCCAGTGAACACCTTTGCCCCGCCCACCTGCCCGCCCGGCCACGCCCTCCCCTGGCCACCCGCTTAAGTAAAGGCGCTCCCTTACCAGGCCCAAACTGGGACGTGTAGTTTTCTATCCCGGCGAGATCTAAGTAGTGGTTTCTCCTCTCAATGTTCTCATCCACGCAATGGTGGTAGCAGCCGGACTGCTCCAGATGGCTGTCACCCTGGAACCTTTCGGGGAAGGCAAGCGAGAGGGTGGGCCCTGGCCTCACAGTGGGAGAGGTCCCACAAAGCTCCTGGGAAGTCACCAGACAAGCATTTCTGGACCCTCTGTTAATTTCAGTCTGGGTCTTGGGAGCGGGGGAGGGAGTGACCACTTCAGTGCTCTGGCCCTCCTTTTCCTCCCCTGCCTGGCCTCGCTGGGCCAAAGCAAAGGAGAAAGTAACTGATCAAAAAGATGGTCCAGAGCCAGGCTTCTAACCGTGTGTCCCCAATGTCCGCCTGGCTCCCCAGGGGGTGGGGAGAACAGAAGCCCCCAAGCCATTGGAGTCGAGGTCAGCAAACTCCATCACCTGCCCAAAATCCAGCATGGGCCTTCCCAGTGTGTGTGTGTGTGTGTGTGTGTGTGTGTGTGTGTGGTGTGTGTGTGTGTGTGTGGAGGGGGGTGTGTGTGGTGGGGGTGACGTTTTCCCCACTGCAGGATTCTGGGCTCCCTGGCCCTCCCTTTCAAGGGTCTCTGTGATCTGCCCATGCTAGCTTGCCTTCTCCCTGCCCCCCTTAGGACAGCCTCCCACATCTGTAGCCAGCCTGGGCACCCCTGATTCCTAGCCCTCTCCTCACACCATGCTGCGTCCCCGCTTGGACCCCACCTTCTCTCTTCCCCCTGTGCTACTATTTCTCAAATCCCAGTCATTTCCTTTCCACATATACAGTAGATACTGATATATCTTCATGCCTCCCTTGTTACATTATATTACTGTTTAACTCAACACGTTTCTTTATTCAGTCTCTCTCTTTTCATCCCTCCCTCCTTTTACTTCTTTCCTTGCAGTTAAAGAAAAGCAACAGGTGAAAGCTAATTGCAGTCTTACAGTCCTTTATCCACATTTCTGAAATCCAAAATGCCCCAAAACAAAGATTTTCCATAACTCGTTTGGCAGCCAAACTTGCTCTAAACAGATGTGAAGGTAGCTATAGTCTTTATCTCACTTAGCGTGAATATTTATACATGTCCCTGCAGAAATATTTCTGTGCTAAATCCTGGGTTGCTGCTCAGACCTCAAACAGAAATACAGTGGGAGCACCTTTCTAAAACTCAACAAATGCCAAATTCCAAAACAAATCTGGCCCATAGCATTTTGGATGAAGCAATGCAGACCTACATTTAAGTATTTTGGAAAACTGAGCTTGATTTGTGAACCTGTCCTCTTAAGTCACACACCCCCCACCCCCCCAACCCCCCCCACTACCACCCCCACCCCCCCCACCCCCCCCACCACCACCACACCTCC
>SJYX01007719.1:13497-54602 GCA_006410675.1 Oreotragus oreotragus | reverse complement strand
CTTCCCGCCCCAGGAGGCTGCAGACTGCAGCCTCCTGCTTGAAATCCCTTAGAGGCTGGTACATAGCTGGTGCTCAACCCGTGCTTGGGACCGCCTTACCTGAGGAGGGCCCGCTGCTTCTTCTCCCAGCTTCGCAGCTCCTCGGCGGGCTTGGTCTCAGCTCTGGGCCTGGCACTCTGCAGGTCTGAGTCCCATCCGAAAAACAAATGGGTGAGCGGCTCGCTCCTGTGCCCACCCACCTCCTCACCTTCCCAGGCTGCCTAGCACACAGTCCTTAAAAGCTGGCCCACAGAAGCTTCACGATAGCTCTGTGGGGAGCGTTCTCCGAGCCAGGACTAAATAGAGGGGTCTTGCAGCTATGTGTCTGGCTTAACTCCTTCCCCAGACTCACTTCCTCCCAGACCTCTTAGCCACCTTCGAGGCTCGGCGCACTTGCCCACTCTCCCCACGCCCAGGCCCACCTCCAGCGCTTTGCTCACCCAGGGCCTTCCATCTCTAGAACTCCATCCCTATCCAAACCCTGGTCCTTCAAGAACCTGCTCAAACCCCACTTGTCCACAGAGCAGCTCACAGGAAAAGCCCTAGGCTCCCCAGCCCCACCCCCACACTCCTCCCATATGGGCCCTGAGCCTCCCTGAGAGCCTGGAGTGGACCGACCCCGTGGCCAGCATGGCCTGCCAGCCCTCACCGGGGCGACTGAGGACGATGCCCTTCTTGCTCTGGCTCCCATCAGGGGCCACCGTGAGCTTGACCCGCAGCGTCTTGCTCGACGTCGGAGAGTGGTTGACTGAGGAATCGACCACCTCGTAGATGGTGTGCAGCAGGCTGGTGATGTCCTGGATGGGGAGGGAAGCAGAAAACCACGTGCATTTAAAACAGAGGACTCGGAGGGGCGGCGGAGTCTGAAAGGCGGAAACCTCCCCAGTTCCCCCAAAGCCCAGCCTCAGGCAAAACCTAGGATGTCAGAGGCTCACCTGGACCAGAAGCAAGAGTGAGGGAGAGGGCAGGAGAATGACCTGAACGCACAGGAAGGGAGGTGGGCAGCGGGGCTCAGTGGCGCCTGGGCCCATGGAGGCACCCAATGGAAGTCGCTTCAGAAAGCTCATGCCTCTCGGGCGCAGAGTTGCCCCCAGGATTCTACATCCTCCAGACTTCCAGGATGTCCTGCCAACACTAAGCCATCTCCCAGGGACCAGGGAAACCTCTTCTGCTGGGCACTATTTAACAGGTAAACTGAGAGGAAGGGCTCAGATACTGTGGGGATGAGTATCAGCAGCATCTGCTTCTGATCTGATGAGCACTTTCTCAATGAAAAATAAAAGAGTGGATGCGTCCCTAAAGATAAACTCTTTTGTGAGAACTTAACCAAAACTCCTCTTCTCTCTAGACCTCAGTTACTCCCTCGACCAGAATGCTGCTGCTGCTGCTAAGTCGCTTGAGTCGTGTCCGACTCTGTGCGACCCCATAGATGGCAGCCCACCGGGCTCCCGAATAGGGCTCTCCAGTCCTTTGGGTTGGGGGATGGAGGGGGGACCAGATCCCCCCAATAGGTCCCACCTGCCACATCTGCCTAAGGTCCTTGGTCTGAGGGGAGGCTTCATGCTTTAAATAATGTTGGAAACCTCTAGCAAAAGTATTTGCCCTCTATAGGCTGGCTCACAGACTCTTCTGCCCAGAGACGCTTCATGAATACAGATGGACGCAGGCCCCTGTTGCCCCCTCACCCACAAGCCTTTAGGCAGAGGTGACACCAGGCACTGCCATGGCTCTGCAGTAGGTGGACAGACGACCAGGGGTGGTGGGACCAACTGGGTACATCCCCACCCACAGGAGGTGGCAGCCACCCAACTCAGCTACTGGTAACGTGACAAAGCTGGCTGAGGGTCATTCAGGAGAAGCCAGAAATCCAGAATCTCCTGTTACATTTTCAGAATCTTCGATACTGGCAACTAATTTTTTTTTTCCAACTCGGTTTCCTTCTGCCCCCAGCCCCTGGCAACCCCCATTTTATTTCTATGAATTTGACTACTCTAGATGCCTCATATAAGTGGACTCATGGAGTCTTTTTGTGATTGGCTTCTTTCACTTAAAATAATGTCCCCAAGGTTCACCCATGTTGTAGCATGGGTCAGAATTTCCTTCCTTTTTAAGGCTGAATAACATTCTATTGTATGGATATGTCACATTTTGCCTACCCATTCATTATTCATTCATCAATGGACGGGAGAAGGCAATAGCACCCCACTCCAGTACTCTTGCCTGGAGAATCCCATGGATGGAGGAGCCTGGTGGGCCTGCAGTCCATGGGGTCACTGAGGGTCGGACACAACTGAGAGACTTCACTTTCACTTTTCACTTTCATACATTGGAGGAGGAAATCGCAACCCACTCTAGTGTTCTTACCTGGAGAATCCCAGGGACGGGGGAGCCTGGTGGGCTGCCGTCTATGGGGTCGCACAGAGTTGGACACGACTGAAGCGACTTAGCAGCAGCAGCAGCATCAATGGATACTGGAGTTTGTGCCCACCTTTTGGCTATTGTGAGTAATGCTGCCATGAACGTGGATATGTACAAGTATCTCCTAGATAATCTGCTTTCACGTCTTTGAGGTATATACCCCAAAGTGGAATTTCTGGGTTATATGGTAATTAATTCTTTTGAGAAAACTCTACACTATTTTCCACAGTGCTGAACCAATTTACAATCCCACCAACAGTGCACAGGGGTTCCCTTTTCTCCACATTCTCACCAACACTTGTTATTTTTTGTCCTTTTGACAACAGCCATTCTGACTGTGAGGTAATATCTCATTGTGTTTTTGACTTGTATTTCCCTCATGATTAGTGATATTGAATATCTTTACATGCACTTATCAGCTATTTGTATATCTTGTTTGGAGAAATGTCTAGTTAGTCTCTGCCCATTTTTTAATCAAGCTGCTTGTTGTTGCATTGTAGGAGGTCTTTCTATAATCTGGATATTAATTCCTTCTCAGACACTTGATTCTCGGGTATTTTCCCCTATTCTGCAGGTTGCCTTTCATTCTGCTGATTGAGTCCTTCGATGCACAGAAGTGTTTAATTTTGATGTAGTCCAGTTCATCTATTTTTGCTTTTGTTACCTGTGCTGGGCTGGAACATCTGGGGGCTAGATTGGGGTTGTTGGGGGCTGCCAGTTTGAGACCTGGGCTCCAACCTCTCACTTGCTGGCTCACTGGGCATCCCAGCAAATCTAGCAATTCCCACAGAGGACCCCTCTTTCTTCTTCTCTTTCCCTTAAGCTGCTCCGCACCACCACAATTGCCCACCCTCTCTCATCATCTTAGGAAACCCATGAAGGTGGCATCATTATCTCTATTTTACAAATGAGGAAAGTGAGGTCCATTAACATCATTGCCTAAAGCATCCCATACCAGGCCTGGGGCTCTGGGATGCCATCCCAGATGATTCAAGGTGCAGGAACAAGTGTGCTATGGTAGTCCCAGCTGGAAAATCAGCCCTGTTGATTACACAGAGTCCAGCACAGAGGAGTAGGTGCCTGTGACTATTTATTGTACAGATGAACACCTGAAGTATGAACAGGTACTTTCTTCTGAGTTGGGAAGCTGGCCCAGATGCCAGCTGTAGACTGTGATTGCAGTGAGGTGGGAGTCTGAATGCCCCAGCGCACAGGAACGAGCATGCTGACCGCCAGAGAGCGTGGAGGGAAGTGGTATTTATAGCCAGATTTGAGGAGTGGCTTTAGAGCTAAAAATAAATTGGGGGAAACACCAGGCTGGGTCCTCCCTGGACTGGGAGCCAACCTCCTTGCTGCTTGGCAAGAGACAGACACCAGTGAAGGCTCTCCCTGCAACTGGGCTGGGGCACCCTCCTTGGAAATCTTCACATCCTTGCTATTCCTCATGTTAGCAGGGGGTGAAGGACAGCTGGATGAAGAATGAGAAAGCAGTGTCTGGCTGCAAGGTTTCGTGAGGCCTCCAAGGTGGGGGCACACCCTTTTATGGTCAACTCCTGAGACTCCCTCAGTCTCTTCTGAACCAGAAAGGAAGAGAGTGGCTACCAGGGGCCACCGCACATGTTAGGAGAGGTGAAAGGCCACCACACCCCTGAGAAGCCCAGTCTGGCCTTCCCTTGAATTGCCACCTCCATGCATTTCTGTTACTCAGGCTTTAAGCCTGGGATGCATTCTCCTATGAAGATAATGACTCCATTCCCAAATGGCCTGGGAGGGGGATAGGGGGGTGTGGAGGGAAGAACAGGAGCTTCTCAATCTGAAAAAACAAGGACCCCTCACAGACAGCATGATAGCTGGAGGGCACTTGGTGTGTGTGTGTGGCGGGGGGTGGGGGCGGGGGTTGGTCTCACATATATCATCCCCCATCTCCCCAGGGTCCCAAACCGGGAAGGGTCTCTGTTGCTTCCCAAATACTCAGGTCTCTGTGGGGGCTTTGCCTGCTCAGAATTCATTCCCTTCTCCAAATAACAGACCCTTGATTTTACTTTGTGACCCAAATCCATTCCATATTTCACTTTACATGACTCGCGTGTCAACTTCCCCTTGACTCCAGAATGAGCATGTGTACTCAGAATCAGCCATTAAAAGCATCACACACTTATGGCCAAAATGGTTCTGGACCAGTCATGTCACTCAATCAAAGCCGGTCACATTCAGATGTGGAGCTCCATGTGCCGTTCTGAATTTGGGAGAGCTGCAAACAGGCTGGGGTATAGGTTGAAACTATCAGTCATTATCTTGCCAACGGGAGAGACTGTTGATAATGAAGGAACACAGAGGAAAGAACCATAAAGAAGAGCTAGTCCTGAAGACACTGAGCCTCTGGATCCAGCCATGCCTGAAGTCAGTGCCTGTGAACTGAATTCTCAGTTACATGAGCCAATATGGTCCTCTCTCTCTTTTTTTTTCTTTTTAACTTACAGTAGTTTGTACTGGGATTCTGTCACTGACACCCAAAGAATCCGGAATGATTGAAATTCACTCATGGCTTCTTCCTCCAATCTGTTCTAACATTCCCTAAACCACAGCCTGAGGAAGAGGTGGCCTTTTGTCACCTGGGTTTCTCCTCTGGCAGCTTCTCCTGCACTATTTACAGAGAAGAAAATACTAACTCCTGAACCGGGACAGGGAGATAAGATAGCAAAGTTTCAGTTTTCCCTGGGAGCAACCTGAGGCCCTCAGGTGCTGGGCGAGAGGCGGGCGTGGAGCCAGACGTGCGTGCGCCTCTCGGGTCTCTGCGGATCTGTTACAGGCCACACACCTGGCCCTCTTGGGGAGGGAGTGGATGTCGGAGAGAAACAGGGCTGAAAAGGCAACAAGGAGGCAGAAAGGAGGATATCAAGGCCCAGGCAGATGAGAGGCAGCAATCATCAGTAGTAACTCAGACGAGATCACGCGCCAGCCTAAATAAGCCCTCTCCTGGCTTCCCTTAACACCTGAATTGAAGTCAGGTTGCCAGCTGTGGCCTCCGAGGCCCCGCACAACACGTCCTGCTGGCTCCTGGCTGCAGCCCTGTCTTTCCAGATAAGCAGCCACCGCACCAGTCTCCTCTGGGTCCTTAAGCACCCTGGTGCTCTCACTTCCCCCAGCCCGGGGCTCCCCCCAGTCTGGCACCTGCAGGGCTCAGTGCCCAAGTCACCTCCTCCAGGAGGCTTCTCTGGCCCCTCCAGCCCATCTCATTCCTGTGCATGTGCTAAGTCGCTCCGTTTCATCCAACTCTTTGCAACCCTATGCACTGTAGCCCCTCAGGCTCCTCCATGGGACTCTCCAGGCAAGAACACTGGAGTGGGCTGCCATGCCCTCCTCCAGGGGATCTTCCCAACTCAGGGATCGAACCTGCGTCTCTTGTGTCTCCTGCACTGGCAGGCGGGTTCTTTACCACTAGTGCCACCTGGGAAGCCCTTCTTAGTCACACCACTCCGTCTATTTCTGTCACTGAACAGATCACAGCTTACAGTGATCCTACAATGGTTCAGGCTCTGCTTCTCTCAGCGGACTGTGAGAGCTGCATGGCTAGGAACTGCACCTGTGCTGTTTCCCCAAAGCACACCCAGTGCACAGGAGGTGCCCACCGTAGACGCGCCATCCGCAGACCCAGGTATAGAGGAAGGTGAGAGGAGCCCAGGGAGGAAAGAGATGTGGGAGAGGTTTGAGGGGAGAGAGAGACACATGGCCTGCAGTGAGGTGGCGGGTGGGGTGGGGGTGGACAGGCTTGTAACAGAGCCGCTGGCAGCACCCTGGGGGCTGGGCTGCTCATTCC
Source organism: Oreotragus oreotragus (assembly GCA_006410675.1). NCBI lineage: Eukaryota > Metazoa > Chordata > Mammalia > Artiodactyla > Bovidae > Oreotragus > Oreotragus oreotragus. The sequence goes on along the minus strand of SJYX01007719.1, from coordinate 48,328 downwards.
TGCATCAGTGCAGAGAGGCACTGGGTGCCCAGCCCACCCCAGCTCGTGAGTGGCTCAGGGCGATCTTGGAGCTCCAGGACCAGAGAGAGAAGGAGGCTGGACAGACTCTGCTGGGGACCAGGTCCCCCTCTAGGGAGGTCTGGGGCCCTGCGCCTGCCTCATGCCCCTCCCCAGCCGAATGGTGTCCAGAGCAGCCTGGCGGCCCTTCCTCTGTTGCCTCGTCCTTCTCACCAGTTTCCATGAAGCTTCCAGGGGCCTCACTCCTGCCCTCCCCGCCTGCCCTGAGGAGAGGGGAAGGGGCAACAGGGGTGGGTGCATGATGAAGGGTCCTGCGCCGGGGCTGTGGTCTGGTGGAAGGCCCAGCGGGTACACTCACCTCTCGGGTGACCTTGCCGTTGTTGTCAAAGTCGTACAGGGTGAAGGTCCACTCCTGCCGGCTGTCTTCCTCCACAGACACGTCACACTGCAACTCCTGAATGTAAACAGACAACAGGCGCGCGTAGCCATTCACTCGGCGCCTGGGACACCCGGAGGCTGGGTCACAGGGCCGCCAGCCTCCCCGCTGCCCACCCCAGACTCTGTGTGAAGGAGAATGCGATGACCAAGACACGCCAGGCCTGGGAGAGAGGCCAAGTGGGGCTGGGGAGCTTGGGCCTCGGCAGAAGGGCGTGCCAGGTACCAGACACTCTAGGGCCTTCAAAGGCCGAGGAAACACAAGGGAGCCCTGGGCGCACGCGTGTGGCCTCAGGAAGAACGAACTTGGAGCCGAGGGTAGGAGCTACCGGAAGACACATGGGGTTCCTTGGCCATGGGCAGCCACACAGCCTGGAAGGCAGGATGGGAGCAGTGTTAAGAGCTGAAGGGTCAGCCCCAGGTGCCAGCCTGGGCTTGGCCCTCTGCAGTGGTGTGAAAGGACATGGGCTTTCCCTTCTCCGTACCTCAGTTTCCCTTCTTGCAGACTACAGAAGATGAAGGTACAGACCTCAGAAGGTTGTTGCAAGCATTCACTGCCCCGTGCCATGTCCCCTGAGCCCCTTCCACACTCCCCTGTAGTGGCGGGCCACTCCCCACCTTGCTCTGTGTGCTGAGGTGGCCACCTCATGTGAAGAGTTGACTCATTAGAAAGACTCTGATGCTGGTAGGGATTGGGGGCAGGAGGAGAAGGGGACGACAGAGGATGAGATGGCTGGATGGCATCACTGACTCGATGGACGCGAGTCTGAGAGAACTCCAGGAGTTGGTGATGGACAGGGAGGCCTGGCGTGCTGCGATTCCTGGGGTCGCAGACTCGGACACGACTGAGCGACTGAACTGAACTGAACTCCCCACCTCCCACCTCAAGCGTCCAGCTTCCCTGTCTGAGGAGTCAGGGATTGAAGATCCCCGGGAACCAGAACAAGGAAGGGGCCAAGCTGGGGAACACATCTGAGACTTTTAGCGTGGCTCTCTGGGGAGCCCTGGTGCACAGAGCCCCGCTGCCCGAGGCCTGCTCATCGGCCAACCCCCACCACCCCCAGTGACGGGCACCCCTCCTTCCCAGCTCCCTGGGATCACCTCCCAAGTCCTGTCTCAGGGTCTGCTTGGAGAGAACGGGAAACAAATACGTAAGCCGCCTGGCTCAGAGAAAAGCCCAATTAATGGTGGTAGCTGCTGTTGTCTTTGCTGGAATGACTAATACAGCAATGACGTCATCACTGTGGCTCCCACAGCCTGAGGTGTCCAACTGCAGGGACTGGGAGCAGGGAATCGGGGAGCTCAGTCACTGGCCACCCGCATGCAGGGGCTGGCTGAACCCCAGACAGAGAGGTCCAGAAAGGACAGCTGTTTAGGGAAAGAGAATCCACAAACATCTTTTTAGATCCACAAGTCCTATGAAAACAAGCGAAGACACCCCCATACCATCCAGTTCCATGTCTTGCCTTGGCCCACTTTTCCTTCTGCAGGAGGACAGACTCAGTGACCCCAGAGAGGGGCGGTGCCTGGCCTCCCAAGGCTGGCGGGAGTGAGCCCTAGCACGGCAGCCCTGCCCCAGGCTTCTGCAGCTCACAGCCAGCTCCCTCTAGCAATTCTTGGGCGGCCCACGCTGAGTTCAAAGTCGGCCTTCCCTCAGTTGTGACACGCCTGTCTGATACCTGCCAAGTGCCTGTTCTGCTCTCCAGCACTGTCCGGCAGCACTTGCCCTGCACACATGCATGTACACGAGTGTGTGCGTGTGTGGGCACATGCACACACATGTACATATGAACACACACAGAGACATGTCTACACACCGATACACACATCTGCATACACATTCATATACACGTGCACACCTGATTCCCTCTCCCAGCCCTTCCATTTGGCTCCAAAGACAGCTCGGGTCAGAAGTTCAGAAACAAGGGTCAAGTAACTACCCCCACCTCCAGTGACCTCTGTCACACACGTCTTCTTGTCCCCCCAGCCCCGGCCTCTCAAGTGAGTCCTCCTCGTCTGGGCCTTTCCTCTGCCCTGGCCTTGGTGTTGGCTTTGCCAGGCACCCCCAGAAAACCCACAGAGACCCAGGGTGGAGGGCTCAGGAAGAAGTTAGCAACCCCAGCTCCTCAACGAGACGCTGCCTGCCCCTCAGCTCCTCGGTCAGGAGGATGCAGGGCCCTTGATGACCCGTCTCACCCCCTCTTCTGCATCATCTCCCCTTTGCTATTCCCACACAGCCAGCCAGCACTGGCAAGCCTCCAGCCTTCTGCTCTTCCCTTGGCTGGGAGTGTCCTCCTGATCCCAAAGGCTCCCCCAGGCATCACCTCTCCCCAGCTCCCGCCTCTATGCCCAGAGGCTCAACGCAGACACTTGCCCTCCCCAACTTCTGCCTGCAGCCCTGACTCCCACCTCAGGGCACTGTGCAGAGTTTGGGACTGCCAAAATGCCCATCACTCTGCACCCTCTGGGCTGACTTAGGGGACCTCCCTGTCCCCTCTCCACACTCTCAGATCCCCATCACAACACTGACCGTGCTGTTATTGGGCCTGGGTCACTCATCTGTCCCCCTGACCACACTGTGCTCCGTGAGGCAGGAACCATGCCCAGTACACTGCCAGGTTCCCTGGAACCAGCGGGTGTTAATCCCCATTGCTTGGAAGGAAGAAGGAAAGTACTTAATCTGCACTGGACACCCTTTTAAGCACCTGAGATGCCTTAATTCATCATGTTTCTGACATCCCAGCAGATAGATAGTCAGCAGTCACCAACCTTTTTGGCACCAGGGAACAGTTGCATGGAAGAAAATCTTCCACGGACCAGGGGGTAGGGAATGGTTTCAGGATGATTCAAATGCATTACATTTATTATGTACTTTATTTCTATTCTTATTACATCAGCCCCACCTCAGATCATCTAGCATTAGATCCCAGAGGATGGGAACCCCTGGATAAAACGACTATCACCATTTTACAGGGCAGGCGAGTGAGGCAGTGGCAGAGGTGGGAACTGAACCCCCATCTGTGGACCCCAGGGCTCTGCCCTAGTGATCTTGTAGGGGAGACAGAGCAGGAAGGAGGGAGGGTGAAAGGAGGGTGGGGATAGGCCGGTAACTCCCTGCGGGCAGCCTGGGTCTCCCACTCAGCACCTGGACCTGTGCTTGGCACACACGAGGAGCTTAATATTCCATCTACGGAGGCAGGACAGGCGGACTGTGGGCTCTGGGCGGGCATGTCTCTTTTGCTGTTGACCATCTCAGTCCCACCTGGGCTTCCCACGTGGTGCTAGTGGTAAAGAACCCACCTACCAATGGCAGGAGATGTAAGAAATGCAGGTTCAATCCCTGAGTCGGGAAGATCCCCTGCAAGAGGGTTTAGCAACCCACTCCAGCATTCTTGCCTGGAGAATCCCACGGACAGAGGAGCCTGGTGGGTTATGGTCCACAGGGTCGCAAAGAGTCGGACACGACTGAAGGCACTTAGCACACACGCACCTGAGTCCCAGAGTGAGGGACCTGCCCAAGGCCTCCTGGTCACCTACCCGACCTGAGAGCCCCATCGTGGCCCCCTGGACAGCCTTGGGAGGGAGCTGGTAGCAAAGATTTCCTTCATCCACAAGGAAACGGAGGACCAGAGAGGAAGTGCAGGCAGTCACGGCAGCACCAGGGCCAGAGTGCCGTCTCCCCTGCCCACTCTCCTGTCCTTCCCCCAGCCCGGCAGCCACCGCCTCTGGCCACCACCCCAGGGTGAGAGGCCAGGGGCCTGAGCTCAGAGGGGAGGGCTGCAGGGAGTCCCCAGGGCCTGTGCCAAGCTGGGGCAGCCCCAGATGTGGCAGGAGGAACGGTTGTTCATGGGGGAGGAGAAGGGCCGTCACATCTGGAGGGGCCTCAGCATCCCCCCATCAAAAAGCAGCACCGGGCAGAGAAAACTCTCCTGCCCGGGGCTCAGCACCAGGAAAGGAAACTTACTTCGAATTTCAGCTGTTTCTTGGAGCCCGGGCAGGGTTCACCTGATTTCTCCATCCTCTTCTCATCTCCGCTGGCCAGTCCATCTGTCTTCTCGGGAGGCAGAGCTACTGTGGGGGGAAGGAATAAAGGAGCAGGCATGAGTTGGAGGGCCCTGAGCCGCCCCAGGGCCAGACCCTGTGGCTCTGTCCGGAGGCCATTCTCACCACAGCACAGCGGACCCGCTCTGCCCAGCTGCTTTGCTAGAGTCAACTCCCTCTGTCCTCTGGCCCTGTTAATGCCCAGGGCTGTCCCAGGGGAGGCCCCTTCCTCTTTGCCAGCCGCTCAGGTTGCCCAGTGGGCCTCACAGGCCTGTGTTTTCTGTGGCCCAGAGAAGCAGCCTGAGGCCACCCACGGCATCTCACCTGCCAGAGAGCAGGTGAATGAGGACAGATCGGAGCTTCTGGAGACCCCAGAGGGAGCTCTGGACCACGGCCGCTTTCTGCAGTCTCCCTGCCTTCCCTGAGAACACTGCAGTGACCTCAAAGACGCCACCTGCCTGGGCTCAGCATGTCGCACACTGGTGGGTGGTCAGGAAGGGGAACAGAAATGGGGAGTGACGGAAATGGAGGTCACTGAGGTAGGGGAAGCACACATACACACACGTGTGCACACACACGCATGCACACCTTGGTGTCTTCAGGAACCAGCTCACCCTGGGCCTTCCATTCTGCCTCTGCTCACCTAGAAGGGCCTCCCTCTGCCAAAAGTGTTGAGTAGAGGGCTCTCTGGTCCTTCCATGCCCTCCCAGGAGCAGTGGGAAGGTGGGCATGAAAAGCTGGTGGTCTGCAGACATCGCTTTGCCGTGAACACCCCCAAGGGGTGCCAGGGCACAGGGCTGGGAGCAGCCATCAACCCTGAGCCCATGGCTCCATCAGATCTTGAATGTCCCATGAGACCCCTCCAGCAAGCCCCTTCTGTCTCTTCCTGACAAAGGGGACTCAGGTTTGCTCAAGAACATGCTTTCTAGAACCTCACAGCTCCTCTCTTTAGATTCCCTCAGCTTCCGTGGGGCAGTGATTCTGTTGCCCTGTTTTACAGGGGAGCAAACAGAGCCTGGCTATCACTTGAGGAACTTTCCCCCTATGTCCAACTAGGGGTGGCCCAGGAGGGCCTGTGAGCAGCTGAGATACCTGAGCAGTGGCCCCAACCAGGGCTGGACTTTCTTGGGAAGTCAGGAGCCTGGAGAGACATGTCTACCAGGCCAGGAAACCAGGTGGAGGGCCTCGCCTCTCCCCTGACCCTGTTCCCCACTACATCCACACACTCCAGCTTTGCAGACTGGGACCCAGGAGTGGCTGCTGGGGAGTGCCCAGCTCTCCCACTTGACCCCTGCCCTGTGGGCCCAGCAGTTATTCAAAGCCCTTCCTGGGGAGCCCTCAGAGCTTCGTGGCTGACTACACTGCTCATTGACTCACTGGGTCCTCACAGCAACCCCAGGAGGCAGGTACCAGGATAAGCTCCACTTTCCAGATGGGAAAACTGAGGTACAGAGAGGTGAAGTGCTTTGCTAGTAAATGGCAGGGCTGGGATTTGAACCCAAGCAGCCTGCAAGGAGATCCAACCAGTCCATTCTGAAGGAGATTAACCCTGAGATTTCTCTGGAAGGAATGATGCTAAAGCTGAAACTCCAGTATTTTGGCCACCTCATGCGAAGAGTTGACTCATTGGAAAAGACTCTAGTGCTGGGAGGGATTGGGGGCAGGAGGAGAAGGGGATGACCGAGGATGAGATGGCTGGATGGCATCACGGACTCGATGGCCGTGAGTCTGAGTGAACTCCGAGAGATGGTGATGGACAGGGAGGCCTGGCGTGCTGCGATTCATGGAGTCGCAAAGAGTCGGACGCGACTGAGCGACTGAACTGAACTGAACTGAGCCTGGCTCGTGCTGTTGACCACTCCATGCTGGTCTTGGTGCCAGCCCTGGAAGAGGGTACTCTCTGCTTGGGAGATCCTCCCAATACTCTGTGTGGCTCCAGGCAGGTCACATAACTTCTCTGGATATCTCCGTTTCCTCAACTATACAGTGGAGATGATAACAGTCCCTTCCCCAGAGGACCCTTGTGTGGATTCAGGGAGCTGCAACTGGAAGGGCTAAGAGCCCGGGGCCAGCACATGGGGTCCAGCCATTAGTAGTGACAGTCTGGTGAATGATGTCCCTGGGTCTCCCTGGGTGGCTCAGCGGTAAAGATCGCGCCTGCAATGCAGAAGCTGCAGGAGATGCAGGTTCAATCCCTGGGTCAGGAAGATGCCCTGGAGGCTGGCATGGCAACCCATTCCAGTTTTCTTGCCCGAAGAATCCCCAGGGACAGAGGAACCCGGTGGGCTACAGTCCATGGGGTCACACAGAATCGGACACGAAGCAACAGCACACACATGATGTCCCCACACGTTTTATCGTTTAGGAATCAGGAAGTAAGTGGCGAAGTTTTCTAAAAGCTGAGGCTTTTGGATGCCAACAGACACAAGTGTCATATCAGCCTGGGTAGGAAGCAGGACAGGGAGGAAGACATAAAGATAAGGATGCTCCAGTCACCAGGCCAGACAGGTGGGGACAGGAAGGCCTCCACAGCCAATGATGTCCTGGCTCCATCACGGCTCCCTTCTTGACTGAGCCTGGGGGCTGGGCTCAGCGGGATGCAGGGAGCCCCCAGATCTCCATGCCCGCACAGCAACGCAACAACTCCCTAAGGCCGACAAGGGCTCCAGCTAGAGTCCCCATCTCAGTCACAGACCCCGGCTCCTCCCTGGTGGTTTCATAGAATGAGGCCACTGAGGATAAACCTAAAAGATCCAGGTGGGGGCACCTGGTATCCTCATGGCTGGGGTGATTGACAAGAGGAAGGTCAGGATGCTGCCCACTCCTAGCGTAGAGGATGAAATCAAGTCCAGCACTCTCTGCTCCTCCAAAGCAAACATTTCAATGGCCAAGAGGTCTGGTTGTGACACCGAGCCCTGGAGAAGTCAGATGGGAGACTGGCCAGTGACCCAAGGACAGTCAAGCACACAGCCTGCACCACCCTGACCCCTCCATCTCAAATCTACCGGCACACCGCTGGGCCAGAGCTGCTGCCATCATGGGAAGAAGAAAAAGAAAAAGAAGAAAGAGAAACAAAAGGCAACTCCATCTTCAAAGCCGCTGCCTCCCTCTGCCAAGGTCCTGGCTGGAGATGCAAGCCGGCGAGGCTTATCGAAACCAAACCTCAAGTTCAAAGGGAAGTTATCAGAAAACCACCTTCAGGTTCAATGTTGCCTTTCAAGTTCCACTTGATAAAACCCAAAGAAAAGAAACCTCTGTCCCTGCTCTCTCCTCCTCCGGGGCACCCCTCCCCCTGACACACAGACAGCCCATCCTCCCTTAAGCCCTCCCCTGCCTGCCCTCCTCTCTCCTCTCCCGGGGAGGAGGGGAACCTCCCCCTCAATCCCTTATCCCCCTCATACATCTTCTCCAAAGACCAGTGTTTCTCCTTTCTTCATCAATGGGTCCCACCCCTCAGCCCATCCTAGCTCAGAAGACCACCTGGACACTCTCCAGGGGCCCTTTCCCAGCATGAGGGGCAGGCACAGGTGGGTAGTATTACTGGGAGCCATCTGCCCTGGGGCCTGGGACCAGGAATAAGGACAGTCAGCACCCTGTTGCTCCCACCAAAGAAAGCCTTTCTCCCTTTCACTGTCCCATGCCCAGGCACCAGAAGAGGTGGCAGATGATCAATCAGAAAGCTTTGCAGACCCCAGTGCCAGACGCCCGGGCTGGGGCGTCTGCTTCTATATTCACATGTGAGTGAGCCCCCTGAAACTAAATGACATCAAACCACTGCCCACCCCAGCCACCCCTGTGCAGAACACACCCCCTTCTCTCCACCCATCCAACCTCGGGCTCATGGGTAGATAAGAGAAGGGTGAATGGGGCTCAGTTGCAGGCTTCCCAGGCTCCACCAACTGGAGAACAGTATTTTTGTCAGGATGGGTTTTAGCACCAGAGCCTGAGCTCATTCATTCCTCATCTCCTACCCTATACCTGTTCAGCCCACAGATTTTTTTTTCCCCCAGAGGTGATCCTTCAGGGGGCACAGTTTCAGGGGAACTCTGGTCACTGTTCAGTTGCAACAGTTACAACACTGCTAGTTGGAAAGCAGTGGAAGAAAGAGGAGAAAAAGGAAGAGAAGGGACTGAGTGAGGAGGAAGGAAAGCCTTTCACGGAGCTTCTGGAGACCCCAGAGGGAGCTCTGGACCACGGCCGCTTTCTGCAGTCTCCCTGCCTTCCCTGAGAACACTGCAGTGACCTCAAAGACGCCACCTGCCTGGGCTCAGCATGTCGCACACTGGTGGGTGGTCAGGAAGGGGAACAGAAATGGGGAGTGACGGAAATGGAGGTCACTGAGGTAGGGGAAGCACACATACACACACGTGTGCACACACACGCATGCACACCTTGGTGTCTTCAGGAACCAGCTCACCCTGGGCCTTCCATTCTGCCTCTGCTCACCTAGAAGGGCCTCCCTCTGCCAAAAGTGTTGAGTAGAGGGCTCTCTGGTCCTTCCATGCCCTCCCAGGAGCAGTGGGAAGGTGGGCATGAAAAGCTGGTGGTCTGCAGACATCGCTTTCCCGTGAACACCCCCAAGGGGTGCCAGGGCACAGGGCTGGGAGCAGCCATCAACCCTGAGCCCATGGCTCCATCAGATCTTGAATGTCCCATGAGACACCTCCAGCAAGCCCCTTCTGTCTCTTCCTGACAAAGGGGACTCAGGTTTGCTCAAGAACATGCTTTCTAGAACCTCACAGCTCCTCTCTTTAGATTCCCTCAGCTTCCGTGGGGCAGTGATTCTGTTGCCCTGTTTTACAGGGGAGCAAACAGAGCCTGGCTATCACTTGAGGAACTTTCCCCCTATGTCCAACTAGGGGTGGCCCAGGAGGGCCTGTGAGCAGCTGAGATACCTGAGCAGTGGCCCCAACCAGGGCTGGACTTTCTTGGGAAGTCAGGAGCCTGGAGAGACATGTCTACCAGGCCAGGAAACCACGTGGAGGGCCTCGCCTCTCCCCTGACCCTGTTCCCCACTACATCCACACACTCCAGCTTTGCAGACTGGGACCCAGGAGTGGCTGCTGGGGAGTGCCCAGCTCTCCCACTTGACCCCTGCCCTGTGGGCCCAGCAGTTATTCAAAGCCCTTCCTGGGGAGCCCTCAGAGCTTCGTGGCTGACTACACTGCTCATTGACTCACTGGGTCCTCACAGCAACCCCAGGAGGCAGGTACCAGGATAAGCTCCACTTTCCAGATGGGAAAACTGAGGTACAGAGAGGTGAAGTGCTTTGCTAGTAAATGGCAGGGCTGGGATTTGAACCCAAGCAGCCTGCAAGGAGATCCAACCAGTCCATTCTGAAGGAGATTAACCCTGAGATTTCTCTGGAAGGAATGATGCTAAAGCTGAAACTCCAGTACTTTGGCCACCTCATGAGAAGAGTTGACTCATTGGAAAAGACTCTAGTGCTGGGAGGGATTGGGGGCAGGAGGAGAAGGGGATGACCGAGGATGAGATGGCTGGATGGCATCACGGACTCGATGGCCGTGAGTCTGAGTGAACTCCGAGAGATGGTGATGGACAGGGAGGCCTGGCGTGCTGCGATTCATGGAGTCGCAAAGAGTCGGACGCGACTGAGCGACTGAACTGAACTGAACTGAGCCTGGCTCGTGCTGTTGACCACTCCATGCTGGTCTTGGTGCCAGCCCTGGAAGAGGGTACTCTCTGCTTGGGAGATCCTCCCAATACTCTGTGTGGCTCCAGGCAGGTCACATAACTTCTCTGGATATCTCCGTTTCCTCAACTATACAGTGGAGATGATAACAGTCCCTTCCCCAGAGGACCCTTGTGTGGATTCAGGGAGCTGCAACTGGAAGGGCTAAGAGCCCGGGGCCAGCACATGGGGTCCAGCCATTAGTAGTGACAGTCTGGTGAATGATGTCCCTGGGTCTCCCTGGGTGGCTCAGCGGTAAAGATCGCGCCTGCAATGCAGAAGCTGCAGGAGATGCAGGTTCAATCCCTGGGTCAGGAAGATGCCCTGGAGGCTGGCATGGCAACCCATTCCAGTTTTCTTGCCCGAAGAATCCCCAGGGACAGAGGAACCCGGTGGGCTACAGTCCATGGGGTCACACAGAATCGGACACGAAGCAACAGCACACACATGATGTCCCCACACGTTTTATCGTTTAGGAATCAGGAAGTAAGTGGCGAAGTTTTCTAAAAGCTGAGGCTTTTGGATGCCAACAGACACAAGTGTCATATCAGCCTGGGTAGGAAGCAGGACAGGGAGGAAGACATAAAGATAAGGATGCTCCAGTCACCAGGCCAGACAGGTGGGGACAGGAAGGCCTCCACAGCCAATGATGTCCTGGCTCCATCACGGCTCCCTTCTTGACTGAGCCTGGGGGCTGGGCTCAGCGGGATGCAGGGAGCCCCCAGATCTCCATGCCCGCACAGCAACGCAACAACTCCCTAAGGCCGACAAGGGCTCCAGCTAGAGTCCCCATCTCAGTCACAGACCCCGGCTCCTCCCTGGTGGTTTCATAGAATGAGGCCACTGAGGATAAACCTAAAAGATCCAGGTGGGGGCACCTGGTATCCTCATGGCTGGGGTGATTGACAAGAGGAAGGTCAGGATGCTGCCCACTCCTAGCGTAGAGGATGAAATCAAGTCCAGCACTCTCTGCTCCTCCAAAGCAAACATTTCAATGGCCAAGAGGTCTGGTTGTGACACCGAGCCCTGGAGAAGTCAGATGGGAGACTGGCCAGTGACCCAAGGACAGTCAAGCACACAGCCTGCACCACCCTGACCCCTCCATCTCAAATCTACCGGCACACCGCTGGGCCAGAGCTGCTGCCATCATGGGAAGAAGAAAAAGAAAAAGAAGAAAGAGAAACAAAAGGCAACTCCATCTTCAAAGCCGCTGCCTCCCTCTGCCAAGGTCCTGGCTGGAGATGCAAGCCGGCGAGGCTTATCGAAACCAAACCTCAAGTTCAAAGGGAAGTTATCAGAAAACCACCTTCAGGTTCAATGTTGCCTTTCAAGTTCCACTTGATAAAACCCAAAGAAAAGAAACCTCTGTCCCTGCTCTCTCCTCCTCCGGGGCACCCCTCCCCCTGACACACAGACAGCCCATCCTCCCTTAAGCCCTCCCCTGCCTGCCCTCCTCTCTCCTCTCCCGGGGAGGAGGGGAACCTCCCCCTCAATCCCTTATCCCCCTCATACATCTTCTCCAAAGACCAGTGTTTCTCCTTTCTTCATCAATGGGTCCCACCCCTCAGCCCATCCTAGCTCAGAAGACCACCTGGACACTCTCCAGGGGCCCTTTCCCAGCATGAGGGGCAGGCACAGGTGGGTAGTATTACTGGGAGCCATCTGCCCTGGGGCCTGGGACCAGGAATAAGGACAGTCAGCACCCTGTTGCTCCCACCAAAGAAAGCCTTTCTCCCTTTCACTGTCCCATGCCCAGGCACCAGAAGAGGTGGCAGATGATCAATCAGAAAGCTTTGCAGACCCCAGTGCCAGACGCCCGGGCTGGGGCATCTGCTTCTATATTCACATGTAAGTGAGCCCCCTGAAACTAAATGACATCAAACCACTGCCCACCCCAGCCACCCCTGTGCAGAACACACCCCCTTCTCTCCACCCATCCAACCTCGGGCTCATGGGTAGATAAGAGAAGGGTGAATGGGGCTCAGTTGCAGGCTTCCCAGGCTCCACCAACTGGAGAACAGTATTTTTGTCAGGATGGGTTTTAGCACCAGAGCCTGAGCTCATTCATTCCTCATCTCCTACCCTATACCTGTTCAGCCCACAGATTTTTTTTTCCCCCAGAGGTGATCCTTCAGGGGGCACAGTTTCAGGGGAACTCTGGTCACTGTTCAGTTGCAACAGTTACAACACTGCTAGTTGGAAAGCAGTGGAAGAAAGAGGAGAAAAAGGAAGAGAAGGGACTGAGTGAGGAGGAAGGAAAGCCTTTCACTTAGCATGACGTATCCTTGGGTGACCTAGAGCAGGGGCTGGCAAACTACAGCCCATGAGCCAAAGCCAGCCCACCACCTATTTTTGTAAATAACGTTTTACTGGGACACAGAGACACCCACATCCATTGTCTATGGTGAAAGAGAGTTAAGCAGCTGCAACAGCCACTCTAATGCCCACAAAGCCTAAAATATGTGCTCTTCCTGGCCGTTTAAGTAAACACTGTGGACCGTGCAGTTTTGCACACCCATGAGGATACAGCCTTGATAGGCAGAGTGCAGGCTGATTTCACCTGCTGTTCACCTGCTTGACTGGAAATCCTTGTGCAGTCCACAGCCTGCCCAACCATACACAGCAGCCATAGAAGAAAGAAAATGTCAACTCTGCTTTCTTAAAACCAAGTCTCAACTCCAAAGAGTCTGGGGCAGCGTGCGGAGCTCCTTCCCCGTGGAAGCGGTCCCCTGTCCCTCCTCTCACCATAGCCATGGCCATGAGGAGCCAGCTGGCCGGCTGTGTTTACCAGATGATGACTCTGTCCCACATTAGCTCCCAACCTGGCATCTCTCCACCCCCAGCAACTGCCAGATTAAATGCATTACTTGACCATCTTCACCCGGCTCCCTTTGATGTTCCCTTCTCAAGCTTCAAAATACCTTTTGGAGGGAGATCAGACAGCATTAAACAGAATTACTAATTAATTAAGCAAAGTTAAATTTTAAACACTGTTTGTTGTGTTAGCCAAAAGCCTGAACAGAACAGACTTTTTTCCTCCGCTGAGATCAAAGACAGTCTCTTCCCTCTCCCCTCCCCCAGTTTAAAAAGGGGGTGGGGGTGGGGAGGAAGAGAGGGAGAAAGAAGAGAGTGTTGAGTACCTCCAGGGAGAATAGGAAATAACCTAAATGGGGGCAACTCTGATCATGGGCCCCCCATGAACCTAGTGGGAGGCATCCGAGGCTCCCTTGGAACCTCACGCTGTGAGAGCCACAGTCACTTTCTTGGGACTGTTTAGCAGTGATCCAGGGAACAGGATGGCATAGCCAACCCGGCCAGGGCTGTTGACAGCTGGCGCCGCCCAAGCGGTATGAGAAGAAGGGCTCTGAAGTGAAACAGACCCACCCGAGACCCGACCCTCCTGAGCAGGATAAGTGCCCCAGGGCTCCTCCCTTGGGTTTGGGGTCAGGGTCACTTGGGGTCATTGGGAGACTGGCTCTGAGAAGCCGACACTGTGCATGGTACACCTCGGGGGCGCCATTCACACGCCAGACATCTTCGATTGTGTATTGTTCATGACAGATGGACAGATGGCAGAAAGATGTCTTGAGGAGGGGCCCCTTTTCCCACCTTGCACAAACGCATTTGCTGCTAGCAGAGGGCTGTCTAAACTCATTCAGTCTGCAGTCCTCTCTGGGATTTTCTGATAACGATGGGAGCCTACCATGTCCACACGGCCAGAATGCAAGTTTCTCAAGAGCTGGCCCTGCTGGCTACTGCCCCGCGGCTGCCCACAGTGTACAATAGCACAGAGCAAATATTCCAACCCAGAATGACCCACCGCACCAAATCCCCCGGGTGGACAGAACACAGGCTACGTAACAAACACTATGAATTCCGGTGCGGTTGGGAATGGAGTGGAAAAGAGGGCAGTTTAAAAGGGGTAGGTCCGTTCTGAATCCCAGACATCGGCTAAAATCCAAACCCTGGATGATATCAGCAAATGCCAGCTTATTTTAACACAATCCAGAAGGGCCTGGTAGATATTAAACTTTGGAAGAAGAGACAAATTTGAAACACGGTATGATTAAGTCAGCCCCACCAAAGACCAGAAATGACTAATGCCGGAAGGCCTGGCGGACACCTCTCTTAGCCTGGTTACCAGGCAGGTTTTTCTCAGTTAATAGAACGTAAGATTTAACACAAGCCAGAGCTTCCTGGCTGGAGTTTGGACACTGGCCTTAACATACCCACAGGCCTTTCTCAATTGTCCACGTCCAGATTATCTGCCACAAATATTTTAGGCTCAGGGTGGCTTGCCAGGATGTCTCTGACTCCCCAACCCTTCAAGAGCAGCTGTTAGAGGGAATGCAGATGAATTTTAATATTAGCCTATGCCAAATATAATTAGGAGGGTAAATCTGCTGCCAGTAAAAAGAGAAAGATATCATATGTGCATTCCAGACCAAATGGTTTCTTGCATTATCTGCATGAGGCTCTCCTCGGGGCACGAGTGTCCTAGAGACACACAAATGTGTGTGTCCTTGCACACAGCAGTGGCTTGTCTGGGGGTGCTGGTGAAGTTAGTGGGTATACACATTATCCCATTATGTCCTCTTAATATCACCATGCAGGGTGTGGTAGCGCCTGCATTTTACAAGAAGGAACTAAGCGGAGGAAGGCAACTTGAGGGGACCATCTCCCAGCCCCGTCTCTCCACAGAGCCGGTATTCCCCGCCAAGAACACTCTTTCTGTCTCTCAACACCTGCTCCTCCTTCAGGTCTCCAGGTTAAATGTCCCTATCTTCTGAGAAGCATGCCCTCCTGTGCTCCGGGGCTGGGTTAGGTTTCCCTGCCCTGATTACACTACTATCATCAGCACTCGTGTGACTGGATCTTTCTGCTGCAGCCCCAGCCTGTCACCCTACATAGGAATGTATCATCATTGTCATCAAAACGCAACAACCAGCAGCAGCAGCATCAGGATGTGAGCACAGAAGGTGTAGAAACAGAACGAAAATCCCTATTTCCTGCCTCCCCAGCCACTGGTCTGTCCACTCCGTCATAGGACAATGGTTAACACCTGTTCCTGCCTGTCCCACAACCACGCTCCTCTTTCTGATAATAGCATCTGGGTTTTCTCCAGTGGGCCGCCCCTGCCCCAGCTCAATCCGTGTGGTTTATGGGGGCGCTGATCCCACGCCAAGCTTCCTGGAAGCACCCAGACCCGACCAGCTTATTTTATCCTAGTGGCCCTGTGTCCTCGCTCTAATGCCAAAGGACAGTTGTTCGTGAAGCTGACGAGGTTAAAGTTGCTGGGCCTGGGGTCCTTCCAAATTGGAATGTGTGGACGTGGTTGGTTGTTTTCGTGATGCTTTCAAAATTAGGTATTTTATCCTCGCTTGGTTAAGAATGCTGTCTCTTCCCATTCTTACTTCCCGCCCATCCCCTTGTGTCATGTGGTATTGGAGTGAACACAAGCATTTCTGGAATCGAACTAAGGGGAACTTGAATTGGGGATATATTTATTTAGGTTTAGTGAGAAATAAATGCATAGTAAATAGAAATATGTAAATACATGTATTTGTATATAAATGGTCCACAATTATGAAAGAGAATCATGTATTCTTTCCCTTAAAAAAGACAACCCCCAAACTGGATAAACTTGGGTCCCACAAAAATCTAGACCTACCCTGGCCAGTAAAGTAAGAATCAAACTTTTGCAAGAAATAATGGACTTGGGTGCTATCTTTCACCTGTGATGGCTCAGCTCATAGGATATGAGGACTCAGCAGGGCAGTCACCTTGGCTACCTTACTGGGAGACACTAACAGGGAAAACGGAGAGATGACGGAGACAGAGAGAGAAAATGAATGAATGTGTGTGTGTGTGAATGACATGGTTTGAGCTCCTGGATCAACCAGCCCTTCTTTGGCAAGATCTATCTTAGGATTTTTCAATTCTATGAGCCAGATTAAAAAAAAAAAATTATTTATTTATTTGGCTGCACTGGGTCTTAAATTGTGGCATGTTGGATCTAGTTCCCAGATCAGCAATTGAACGTGGGGACCCCTGCATTGGGAGCCTGGAATCCCAGCCACTGGGCCACCAGGGAAGTTCCTGTGAGCCAGATCGTAAGCAAGTTCAGGCTGAGTATCCAAAAGACCCCAAAGAATCCTGACTTAACTCTCCATCACTTGGAGCCCTTGCTTTTCAGGAAAAACAAAACCACCACCAACACATAATTGACCCAATGCAGTACTCTCGAAGCTGGCTTCCAGCAGTTTCTGCCAGTGGGTGTCTACCCCTTCCAGGGTCCTTTTCTCCTCACTCCTGCTTCCCCAGGTTACATTTTTCTGTAAGTAGATTTAAGGGCCAGTTGTGACTGAGGGGAAAGAAGAAAGGGGGAAAAAAAACCTTCCCAACAAATAGCATCCTGGCCTTTTTTTCTCATCAGAGCATAAGGTTGATGGCCAGTCTGCTTTGAGGTTTGAATAAGACTGAGACGGAACATCTGTTGGGGGAGGGAGGGGAAAACGCCAGGAGAGGGAGAGGGAAAGGGAAAAAAAGCCTTCTTTGGGCTAAAAATATCATGTCCCTGCCACTCTCCCCCCATCCCCGCCCAAGTTAAAACATGTGATGAAATTCAACTTTTAAAATCTAACCCCGAGCTACTTGAAGCTATGAAAGCCTCCTCGGTATCTGACACAAGTCAGAATTTCCACTGTTCAAGCTGAGCTTTTATGAAGAACAGACTTGAGAGAAACTGCTGTCACGGCTGCAGCCCGGGCTTCTGGGGGGACTGCAGTGGACTGGAGTCGGGGCGACTGACACTCGCCGGCAGGACAGGCTCTGAACTGAGGGAGAGGAGCCAGCGGGGTGTGGCCCGCCTGCCCCCTCCATCTGGGGGTCCCCGCTGCTCGGCAGTGAACTCCCCTTCCTCCCAGACTGACGGGAACCACCGGCTGCCCCATCGATTGAGAGCCTCGCCTGGGACTCCAGGGCTCTGGTGGAGCTGTCTTGGCCTCTTCCCGAGAAGTCCCCTCCCTCTTTCTGTCTTTCTCTCTCTTCCCCTGCTGCTCCCTGAACTCCAGACTCGGTGTCCATCTGTCTCCTCCACAGCCCTACCTGCACGCCACACAGGCATCTTGAAGCCAACACGTCCAAAAACAAAAGACATCGTCACCTGCTGAAACCGCCACCTCAGAAGTGAACGCTTAGTTCCCGAAGCCCAATCTCTAAGGCGTCCCTGGGATCCCTTTCTTTCCCGCACCCGCCGTCTCCCAGCCCTACCACCCCACCCCCAGGCCCCGCCACGTCTCTCCCGCCCCTCAGCCCCACTAGGTCGAGGCCATCACCTGTGCCCTGCACCATCGCAATCGCCTCCTGTTCTCATCGCTTCCCCCCCACCTCAGAATGACCCGGCCTTCACAGAAATCCCCCTGGGCTCTGGCTGCCACCTGGGCCTCCCTTCTGTGTCCCCCAAACCCCACAGCCCTCCCACCCTGGGGCTCCCCTCACTCCTCTGACTGTGCACCCCTCACATCCGCCCAGGGCGGCTCCTTCCTGGCACCTGCATCTCGGCTGAAATGTCACCTCCTCAGAGAGGGCTGTCACCCTCCATCTTCCCTCCACCTTCCCTGGGTTTTACCTCTTCACAGAACACCCCTCCCAGTACCTTGTGTGAACCGATTATCAATTCTCTACCTGCCTCCCTCGTGCCAACACCCTCACAGAAAGGCCCACCTACCTTGTCCGTGGCTGGAACCCAAGGGCCTAATAGGGCCCCACACCTGCAGTAGGTACTCAGCAAATATTAAAACGTGTTGAGTGATGAATAGACTGTCCTCAGGTCTGCTGTGTGACCTGAGACAGGTCATGCCCCTCTCTGGGCCTCAGATTTCTTACTACAAATGAAGGGGACGAAAGGCCTCCAAAGGGCTCCTTCTCTCTGTGAAGGGTTGACATTTCCCACCTGGGAGCCTCGATGGGCTGGAGGGGGGCACACGGGGCTTTCCTGGGAGCTGGACTCCAATGACTTCATGGTGTTGGCTTCATTCTTCTAGAGAGCACAGTTGGGCCCTGACTAACAATTTCTTTGACTTTACAATGGTACAAAAGTGACACACAACTGTACGTGGAATCTCAAATCTGGATCTTTTCCCAGGCTGGCGATATGCGGTACAACTCCTCTTGTGATGCTGGACAGAGGATCCCAGCCCCCAGTCAGCTACGTAATCACGAGGGTCAAGAACCCATACACTTACAACCATCCTGAACTCAGACAGCAAAGCTTTTTTTCACTTCCAGCACAGTATTCAATAGATGACATGAGCTATTCAGCACTTTATTATAAACAGGCCTTGCGTTAGATGATCTCACCCAAGTGTAGGCTAATGTAAGGTGGGCAAGGCTAAGCTATGATGCTCAGGAGGTTAGATGTATGAACGCACTTTCAACTAACGATATTTTCAACTTATAATGGGTTTATTGGGACGTGACCCCATCCTAGGGCTTTCCAGATGGTGCTAGTGGTAAAGAATCCACCTGCCAGTGCAGGAGACATAAGAGACACGGGTTTGACCCCTGGGTTGGGAAGATCCCCTGGAGGAGGGCATGGCAACCCACTCCAGTATTGTTGTCTGGAGAATCCCACGGACAGAGGAGCCTGGTGGGCTACAGCCCATATGGTCACAGAGAGTTGTACAAGACTGAAGCAACTGAGCACGCACGCACGACCCCATCCTAAGTCAAGGAAGATCTGTTTTTATTGAGCACTACGGCACGCCAGACTATGTCACGCACTGGGAGTGGAAGGAGACATTCAGAGATTCTAATAGGATTAAAGAAGCTTTGAAAATAGGCCGTCTTTGATCTGGACTAGTAAATAATTACAAACACCAGTTGGCTCTTCTTCAAGAAAGAGGAACCCACGAAACAAGAGTCAGGACAGCTCACAGACACGGGCATACTCTGAACCAGCGCTGCACTCTGGGTGTATATAAATAACCTCGCTGTCACAAGCCCTCAGAGGAAGACGTGCTATGTCTGCCCCCAACAAGAAGCTGAAGCACAGAGAAGTTAAGTGACTCTCCTAAGATCACACAGTGAGCTGCAGTACAGCCAGGTTGGATCTGGGGTCTGACTCCAGAATAAAGGGAGAAAGGTGCCTCTCGTGTACTCCCATGGGGTGGCAGGAAGATCAAGTTCGGGCCATGCCAACTGGGACAGGCCCTGAGCTCACAGTGGGGCTGCTTTGCCCTTGGATGTCAGTCCCAATGCCACTGCTCTGCTCCAGGCAACTCCAGGCACCTCCCTCTCAGGCCAGAGAAGCCGAGACCCCCGCAGACTCTGCCAGGTGACACCTGGGCTAGGCCACAGCAAGGCCTGTCTGTCAGCAGCCCTGGGGGCCTAAAGGGGGGGCCAGGCCCCAGAGGGAGGGGCTGCCTGACTCACTTTTGGTCCTTAATAAATGCACGACCAGCAGGCAGAGTTCTGTGGACTCAAACTTTCTATGGAAGATGCCGAGTTAACGCACTCTGCCCACTTTCACCTCCAAGCAACGAGGTAGAAAGACAAGAAACAGTCATGATGTTGAGGGTTAGTGGTCGGAGGCCAAGGGTGAGAGGTGGGAGTGGGCCAAGATGCTGGGCAGGGATGTGGCCAGCACTAGGTGGGGGAGAGAGGGGACGCGGGGAGAGAAGGGGCCCGTGACCACCTGCAGGTCCTTCTCCCCTGCAGAGCGCAGAGCCATAGTTCAGTCTACGCTGGGTCCAGAGGACACCCCCAGACACAGCGCTTCCTGGAGCCCCTGACACCAAGGTCCACCTCAGGCCACAAGCCGCAGGCTGCCACCACCTGTCATCCTGACCAACCAGGGAGGCGGGGGCCTCAGGTGGGCACTGGAGTGGAGGGTGGGGTGACCCTCCCCAGTCCTCAGCGCCCTGCTGGGTCAGCAGAAAGTGGCGCGGGGGATGGGGGGGTCCCTTTCCCCTCCCCCTACAAGCCGCAGGTCCCGCCTGCTACGCCAGGACAGCTCTGGAGCGCGGGACTTTTCATGCTTACTTTGTTCTCCCCACAGTTCAAAAGAAGCTCGCAGTCCCAGCCCTCACTCTGGGCCCAGCCTTAATCTCCCATCCCTCGAGCTCCCAGCTGGCCAGTTAAGGCAGTTAAGACGCTGGATTAGGGCCGGCTTTACATAACAACGCTGGAGCTAAAGCCATCCTCTCCTGGGATGGCTAAAAGACTTCTTTTTATCTTCACGCCTCAGATGGCCTTTTTTCTCCCTTAACAGCCCTCCAGCCAGCCAAGAGGCAATGAACTTGGCCAACAGGAAGACAAAGAGGAGATTCAGGATTCGGCTTGCTCTCCCTTGGCCCAAGGCTCGGAGGGATGCCCGCAGCCCCAGCTCCAGGCCAGGTGGCTGCTTCGTCGGGGCCAGGACGTGGCAGCACCCACCGGGCCTAGCCGTCCACAGCCACGTCCATCATCCTGGGAGTGCTGCCTCGGACCCAGCGGTGGCCCAGGAACCACAGGCGGCCGCTGGGGCCAGCATCCCTTCCAAGAAGCCTCAGGGGCCACACAGGCAGGCCCAGAGCAGCCCAGCCCTACTGCCTTATTCACTCATTGTTTTCACTTCTTAATTCTGTTATTAGTCTTTCGCTTCGAAGGAATACATGATCACATTCTTCCTGTAAAAGTTGAAACATTAATTACAGTTAATACTACAATCCTCTGACCACGCTTCCCAATTTTAATCTTCTCCTCCCCTGTTCAGAAGGAGCTACTCTTTCTGTCTGTCTATGCTTCTAGCTACACAATTCTATACATACATATGTGGTCCACATTCGTACACACAAGGAAATACAGAGTGCTGTCTGGTACCCTTTGTTACACAAAAGGTAATTAACATACTATCTATAACACACTGCATCTTTGAGCAACCTGGTCTCTCTTACATTCTGTGCTCTGTGTAAGGTTTTATTTGAAGAAAGGGGGCTGGAAACTTGACCACCAACAACCTAGTCTAATCCCTAGTTGGAAACTGAGTTAGGCTTGTGGCTCCCAACTCCTCCTCCCCCCGCCACCAATAGTGGTACTGATATACTTGGACGCCGTCAATGACTGGCAAGGTGCTCAGTCGAGGCACCTTCAAAGCTGTCCTCGAAGCCTGACCTGCAGCTGGTGGACCACAGGGATGGACCAAGTGCCACCAACATCCCCACCCTTTCCCTGACAGGAGCTGGGACTCTTGGGCACCTCCTGTTTATCTCCCCTCCATCAACCAATGTTTATAAGTGCCAGCCCACAGCAGTTTATCCTCTCTACAGGGTGCCCACATTCTCTGCACATCCGCAGAGCCCACACCCCCATGCATCGTGTTAGAGAGGGAGGAGCCTGGCCAAAAGCCATAGCGAGTCTCCGTGGGAGCAGGAGGGGAGCGGGGACTTGGAGACAAGTCTATGGGTTCCTCGGCCAAGGGCTCCTGCTAGTGCACCCAATAGGGCTCATACTATGATCAGAGGTTNCACCTCCAAGCAACGAGGTAGAAAGACAAGAAACAGTCATGATGTTGAGGGTTAGTGGTCGGAGGCCAAGGGTGAGAGGTGGGAGTGGGCCAAGATGCTGGGCAGGGATGTGGCCAGCACTAGGTGGGGGAGAGAGGGGACGCGGGGAGAGAAGGGGCCCGTGACCACCTGCAGGTCCTTCTCCCCTGCAGAGCGCAGAGCCATAGTTCAGTCTACGCTGGGTCCAGAGGACACCCCCAGACACAGCGCTTCCTGGAGCCCCTGACACCAAGGTCCACCTCAGGCCACAAGCCGCAGGCTGCCACCACCTGTCATCCTGACCAACCAGGGAGGCGGGGGCCTCAGGTGGGCACTGGAGTGGAGGGTGGGGTGACCCTCCCCAGTCCTCAGCGCCCTGCTGGGTCAGCAGAAAGTGGCGCGGGGGATGGGGGGGTCCCTTTCCCCTCCCCCTACAAGCCGCAGGTCCCGCCTGCTACGCCAGGACAGCTCTGGAGCGCGGGACTTTTCATGCTTACTTTGTTCTCCCCACAGTTCAAAAGAAGCTCGCAGTCCCAGCCCTCACTCTGGGCCCAGCCTTAATCTCCCATCCCTCGAGCTCCCAGCTGGCCAGTTAAGGCAGTTAAGACGCTGGATTAGGGCCGGCTTTACATAACAACGCTGGAGCTAAAGCCATCCTCTCCTGGGATGGCTAAAAGACTTCTTTTTATCTTCACGCCTCAGATGGCCTTTTTTCTCCCTTAACAGCCCTCCAGCCAGCCAAGAGGCAATGAACTTGGCCAACAGGAAGACAAAGAGGAGATTCAGGATTCGGCTTGCTCTCCCTTGGCCCAAGGCTCGGAGGGATGCCCGCAGCCCCAGCTCCAGGCCAGGTGGCTGCTTCGTCGGGGCCAGGACGTGGCAGCACCCACCGGGCCTAGCCGTCCACAGCCACGTCCATCATCCTGGGAGTGCTGCCTCGGACCCAGCGGTGGCCCAGGAACCACAGGCGGCCGCTGGGGCCAGCATCCCTTCCAGGAAGCCTCAGGGGCCACACAGGCAGGCCCAGAGCAGCCCAGCCCTGCTGCCTTATTCACTCATTGTTTTCACTTCTTAATTCTGTTATTAGTCTTTCGCTTCGAAGGAATACATGATCACATTCTTCCTGTAAAAGTTGAAACATTAATTACAGTTAATACTACAATCCTCTGACCACGCTTCCCAATTTTAATCTTCTCCTCCCCTGTTCAGAAGGAGCTACTCTTTCTGTCTGTCTATGCTTCTAGCTACACAATTCTATACATACATATGTGGTCCACATTCGTACACACAAGGAAATACAGAGTGCTGTCTGGTACCCTTTGTTACATAAAAGGTAATTAACATACTATCTATAACACACTGCATCTTTGAGCAACCTGGTCTCTCTTACATTCTATGCTCTGTGTAAGGTTTTATTTGAAGAAAGGGGGCTGGAAACTTGACCACCAACAACCTAGTCTAATCCCTAGTTGGAAACTGAGTTAGGCTTGTGGCTCAACTCCTCCTCCCCCCGCCACCAATGGTGGTACTGACATACTTGGACGCCGTCAATGATTGGCAAGGTGCTCAGTCGAGGCACCTTTGAAGCTGTCCTCGAAGCCTGACCTGCAGCTGGTGGACCACAGGGATGGACCAAGTGCCACCAACATCCCCACCCTTTCCCTGACAGGAGCTGGGACTCTTGGGCACCTCCTGTTTATCTCCCCTCCATCAACCAATGTTTATAAGTGCCAGCCCACAGCAGTTTATCCTCTCTACAGGGTGCCCACATTCTCTGCACATCCGCAGAGCCCACACCCCCATGCATCGTGTTAGAGAGGGAGGAGCCTGGCCAAAAGCCATAGCGAGTCTCCGTGGGAGCAGGAGGGGAGCGGGGACTTGGAGACAAGTCTATGGGTTCCTCGGCCAAGGGCTCCTGCTAGTGCACCCAATAGGGCTCATACTATGATCAGAGGTTGAACAAAGCCCCCTCCCCTTCCGAAGAGGACGATTCCATGGGCATTTCATGTCTGCAGGGAAAGATGCCTCAGGTGAAACCAATTACATGATTTCAGGCTGAGCCTCAGTGGCCAGAGAGTGCCTCATTTGGGGCAGTAACCAGGGACTCAACACATGACGAAAACATAGACAGATGATGAGAGGAGTGAATGACAACTGGAAGTGGTTAAGTGGCTTAAGGAGTGAGTGATAGACGAGGAAGAGATGGGCGAAGGATGGATTATGGATGGCTGGGTGGTAGATAAGGGCTGGCAGGATGGGTGATGAAAGAGTAGGTAGATAAATGAGCAGGCAGCGATGGAAGGATGAGTGGGTGAAGGTTGGAGCAAAAGATGGATGGATGAGCGTTGGATGGGTGGGTCGTGGATCACTGGGTGGATGATGAGTGAGTGATGGGTGGATGAATGGATAGATAAGTGGACAGGTGGGTACTTGTATGGCGAGGGATGGATGGAATAGATGGAAGGATGAATGAATAAGAGGATGAGCTTGCTAAGTTACCAGGTGACTGAGCAAATGAATAGAAAATGGAATGAGTGCTGAAGCCCATGTAATCCTTGTCTGGGGTCACCTTAGCCCCCAGATCCTACATCCTGCAGGCCTTCACCTGACTCCCCAGATCAACTCTAGGCACCAGGTGCTGGCATTTCTCCATGGAGCCAAGGATGACAGCTGAGGCTCAGGGAAGCCCAGGGAACAACGAGAATCAAAGCCACTGAGCCTGAGTGTAGCCATCAGATCCAAATATGCTCAAGAGAAACAGCTTAGAGTCTGTCCACGTGCCTCCTTCTCCTTCTACATGGGACCTGCTTGAATCTGAGCATAGTCTGAGAGATTCTTGGGCCCCAGGCACCCTCCAAATCCTGGGCCACAGAGTGAACCTCTCAAATAGTGCTTCTCAAAGTACAGCATGCATACAAGTCATCTGATGAGCCTATTACAGAGCAGACCAGATTCAGCAGCCTGGGTGGAGCTGAGGCATCTACATTTATCACAGCTCTCAGGCCCGATGTGGCCACAGTCCTTGGGTCTTGCCAAGGCTCCCCTCCAGAACTTCCTGGCATGGTCTACTCTCCTTTCAGGGCCCTACAGCCCTTCTAAGACCTCTATTTCCCCTCAGAGACCCCTGCCAGCCCCCTGTCCCAGTCCCAGAGAGGGCTTTACTGTACAAAGCGTTAGTCACTCAATCACGTCTGACTCTTTGTAACCCGCCAGGCTCCTCTGTCCATGGAATTCTCCAGGCAAGAATACTGGAGTGGGTTGCCATTCTCTTCTCCAGGAGATCTTCCCCACCCAGGGATCAAACCCAGGTCTCTTGCATTGCAGGCGGATTCCCTATTGTCTGAGCCTCCAGGGAAGCACATTTATTACCCAAAGGCTGCACCAGTTCAGCAGAGCTCTCCTCTGATTCTGAGTGGAAAAGGGAAATGATGTCCCTTTCAGCAAACGCTTTCATATGCTGTCCAGTCATTGTACCAGCCTAGGGAATTGAGTAGGAAGAGGCCCTCATTCCCACTCTACAAGTATAGAAACAGGCTCAGAAAGGGGACGTGGCTTCCTAAAGTCAAATTATTACACCAGTGGCCCCCGACTCTCTACTTGAGTGTCCTAATTCTTTCTACAATGCACTGCTTCCCTGAAGGAAGAAAGTAGTGAGAACTACAGAGGAAAGCGGTGCAGGGTTGGGGCTCTGTTCGTGTGTGTGCACACCTGTGCTCCAGGTGGGTGATGTGAATGGAGAAACACAAGGGTTGCTTCATACAGTGCATACTACATGACCAGCCCTGCTTGAGAAGCCTATGAGTGGCCACTCCCCCGCAGTGGGGAAGCTGAGGTCAAACAACTTGTTCAAGACCCCATGGCTAACACAGAGCAGGATGTGCGCCCGGGTGGCCTGAATCCACTGCCAGTAAGGACCAATGAGGCGCTCCACTTCCCTCTTGCTCCTCACCTCATCCACCCCCAGTGCACCCCCACAGAGAGTCCTGTCATCCTCCTCCTGGTCTGCAGATTTTCTGGAGGGCATGCAAGGCATACTGCCCTTGGGAAGAAAGTAATAGGTTCTGGTACCTTCTAGCCGAAAGTCTTCCTCTTCCTCCTCGCTGAGCGTTTCTCTGAAAACTTCACCCACAAGCTCCTAGAGGAAGACAAAGCGGGAATATTAAAGAAGTATTGGAGTCAGGTAGGAACCTGGCATCCTTACGGTCAAGGTGGCATTGTGAAGGTGTGTGTGGCTGGTCACAAAGAAGCAGGGACCCTGTTCTCATTCTTCTGATGGAAATTTAGGTCAAGTAGGGAGAGCCTAGGATACTAGTAAAGTTCATTACTGTGCTGCTTTTTAGAAAGTAAGTTTTTCTCAGCCTATAGCCTGCCACAAAACATTACACAGGCTCACACTTCCCACCTGGAAAGGGAGATCCACACTCCACCCAGGAAAACGACAAAGACAAGCTCAGAAAATGTCCCTCCTCTACCCCTCTGGGCCAACCCGATAGACTCAGGACCAGAGCCACCCTGTAGGTCCCTAGAGGAGACCTCAGTTTGGATCCTTCCTCTATGAGAGGGTCCCAGGCAGGTGTCTTGATGAGTTTATAAAGAGGGCCTGGTTTGCTGAAGGGAGCACTCCCTCAGCATAAACCCAGCTGTTAATATATACCCAAACTTGACATAATCCCTTAAAATAAACCCGACAGAACATCTTCAGCACAACATCTAGGAACCTGTAGGCTCTGCCTTTAGCTGACCTTCAGTCATGCTTCCCACATCTCCCCCTTCCAGCAGCAGGCCTGATCCTTGCACATGCCTTGCCTTGGTCTGCAGGCATGAGTTTAAAATGTCCAGTAACTCATGTCATGTAGCAGAGCTGCTCCCAATCAGCCTGGTCAGGCTGCCACCCATGTGTTGTCAGGTTGGCAAGGGAAGTTAGTTAGGGCCACAGGCTGGGAAATTTCTGGGATATCAATAAAGATCCCATCTATCTGATCCTGCTCCAGTAGGATGACTCTAGATACAGAGGAGCCCAGCCTAGTGCTTGTCAAAGAGCTTCTGTATTTATTGGTATTCTGCCAAGAGGAGTAATGAGATCAAAAGAGATTGTTTTAAACAAAGTTAAACAAGACCCTTTGGGCTCCCCAGGTGGCTCCAGTGGTAAAGAACCCACCTACCAATGCAGGTGATGTAAAAGACACAGGTTCAATCCCTGGGTCAGGAAGATCCCCTGGAGGAGGGCGTGGCAGCCCACTCCAGTATTCTTGCCTGGAGAATCCCATGGACAGAGGAGCCTGGTGGGCCCCAGTCCATAGGGTTGCAGAGTCAGACACAACTGAAGCAACTTAGCATGCATGCATGCAAACAAGACCCTTTACTGCAAGACTTACTATGGTAACAGACTGCAGAAACGTAAGTAGTAGCTTATGCTGCACCTCTAAAACCTATTTAGACCAGGAAGCTTTTTTCAAAAGCATCACATGGGATTTATGGTCCAAGGAACCCACGTTGGGAAATGTTCCTCTTTTGGGGGAGAGATGAGGTTCGGGTGTTGGGGGAAGGGTCACACTGCTTTCTCTCTCTTAATGCCCACAGTGATGCCATGGCAGTGCTTCATGAACCACAGAAAGAGGGGCAACAAAAAAGTCTCAACTTGGCAGCTCTCGCCAACTTCTCCTTTTGAAAAAAAAAAAAAAGCATAAAGAAAAAGAAAAAACATACTCCTCAAAAATTAGAAGGAAAAAAAAAATCCTGCAGTGGAGATGCTTAAGAGAAAAACCAAGAGCTTGCCTAGATTAACAAAAGAAAAACAATGCTTTGTATAGCTGATCTTATCAATTGGACACAGCTGGAGATAAGGCTCGTGTGTGTGTGTGTGTGTGTGTGTGTGTGTGTGTGTGTGTGTGTGTGTGTGTTTAAAGATGGACAGCTAACATTTTATGGATTAGAGGTGGTGTTCTCTGTTCTCTTTCTTCTTTCAAATCATTCTAGGGCATTACACACCCTTTCTTAGACGTTGTTCAAATGTGGTCATTCAGACTGCTGGTGTCCCATGGACTTCAAAACTAGGCTGCATTATTCTTCAAGTCAGGATGTCTTCTCTCTCTCCTCCTCCACCAATTATTATAATTACTGAACACTTCCTGGGCTTGTAAACTGGCTGTTTGTGTTAACAGAGCTGGAGCTGACAGGGGAACTGGGAGATGGTGACAGGAAAGGGCTGCACTCGGCTGGCATCATTAGATGGCGGGGACGCCCCGGCAGCCAATTAAAGCTGATCTTTCATGCCGGAGAGAGACGGATGCCGCTTCTCCAGAAAGGCTGGCAGGCAGCGCTTCCTCATAGGAGTGGGTGACCGTCTTCAAGGGAAGCGCAGACCCACTTGTGCGGAGGCCCAGTGGAGGCTGGGAGCCGGCGCTGACCTCTGAGCCACCCTGACCGCTCCTGGCAAGGTGAACAGAACCCGTGAGATGGAAACTTCTGGGCACTGGCATCTTGCTACTGGCACATTCGGAGGAGTTTAACGACTCCAAACACCACCAGCAACAAAGCAGCCTTCTGGAAGAAGCCCCATAACGATGCCTCGCACCCACAGTCATCACTTGGATGACAGCTTCAACGCTCCCTGGGAAGAACTGTCTGCTGAGCGGGCCTGGCTCTCTTGACATATTAAAGATACGTCTTTGCATATGAAAGCAGAGCTCTGGCAAGTTCTGGGGTTGGTCTCTTCCCACTAAACCTCACTCTGCTCTGTGTAACACATCGACAGCTCCTCAGCACTGTGGTCTGCTGACACCCAGGGCCGTGCAGCTGCTCAGCTATGGCAAACATTCATTTCCTCCACTGACCCAGACAGCCTAGGGCCTGGGGAGTGTGGTGTCTGTGGTCCTCAAACTTTGAATCACCAGGCCAGAGGCCACATAAAATGTTGAGTCAGACACAGGATCACATCCTGCCTCCGTGGCCTCCCTCGCCCTGGATGTGGGGCCAGCAGCTGCCTTCTGGGAAATCTCAAACTACTTACCTGTAAAGTGGGCACAGTGATAAACCATTAAAAAGTCAGCTGACACTTACTGTGCATTTCCTGTGTGCCAGGCACTTTATATCATCTCCCTTTATCATCATAACAGCCTTGCTCTTTCCATCTCTTGAGGAACAAATGCTCATAAAAATGACGTGTAAATTTTAAGTTGAAAGGTATAATTGTCACTGTTTTCCTACAAAGTGCCTCAACCCTCAAGGAATGAGACAGGAAAACAATGCCAATGACAGTCACTCACATCCCCAAGCCCTCATGATATATATGAGGTACTGATGAATTGAGATATCCACCAGAACCTCCAGAGAATGGGGTTCCCAACAGTCCTGTGGGTTTAGATGAGACGGAGCCTCTAAGAGGCAAGGAGACCCTGCAGTGGATCATCAGCAGAGCCAAGACTTGAGCCAGCTCCTTCAGGTGCCTGGCCCAACCTTGTCCAGTGGAATTGGGGCTCCCATGGGCACAGGGATGGAGGTGGCCAAGAGTCCTGGCACTTGCTGGGGACCAAGAATCATGCTTAAAGAAGTGCAGAAAATCACCCCAGCCAGCAGCTCCAGTGTGTCAGAGACCAAACGCTCCCCTCTGTCCTGCAGGACTCGAAGGCCCCACGGCTCCTCCTCACTAGGCCTGGGACAGGGCCAAGTCTCCCAGGAGCCTCCCTGCAGGATGGTCCTAAGGGCCTGGCCCCAAACCCTGCATGCAGGGCTCCTAGCCATGAGCCCCAGCACAGAGGATGCAGGGCACGGAACTGGTGCTGCTCAGACCTTGGTTCAAATCCCTGCTCTACGTGGGTAAAGGAGGTTTATCTCCAGTGTTCCTCAGTCTTCCCATCTCTGCATAGGGATGAGAGCAGTCATTCTGTCTCAGGGCAGGTGTGAGCCATTGCACGGAAAGTACTTAGCCTTACATCTGATAGCATGACTGGGGCTTGACAGACAGTGGTTACCGTTTATTACTTGCACTTTTACTGTCAAATGGCTACCAGAACATTGCTGGGCAAAGCTGAATGGCTCAGCAGACCCGAGGTGCCCCCACAGACACAAAGAAACAAGACGCAGAGAAACACACTCTTCTCCTGTCTGGTGCATATTTCTGGTGCTTTGCATTTAACCCCCATGGCAGTCCTTTGAGGTAATACCATTATCATCCCCACTTTACAGATGAGAAAACTGAGACACAGAGAGGTTTAGGGACTTGCCCAAGGTCACACAGCTAGTAAGTGTCAGAGCCAGGATTAAAGGCAGGCGGCATGGCTCCAGAGCCCATACTCCTCACCACACTGAGCTGGAAGAAGCCCAAGTGTAGGGGTATCGAGTGCAGTGACCTCCCTCACTGCTCTCTCCATCAGCTCAGCCATCACGCCCCACTCTCTTCTGGTCTCTAGGACAGTCAGACTCAGCCTCTGCTCCAAGTTCTGATCAAAGACCTCCCTGGATCCACACACCTCCGGCCCCACCCAACCTCGTGCCAGGCTGCCTCCTGCCCAGCAGCCAGGCTGAGTGGCCTATGGGGCCCAGACCTGCCTCCCTCCTGAGTCCCGGCGCTGCCCCTCCTCTGCCCCACACTGGGCCCCAGGATGAGAGGCCAGCTCCTCCGGGTGCTGAATGTGCAGCCAGCACCAGCCCAGAGCCCAGAATTGCAGGCACAGTGCCTTATAAGGCCTCCAGGGATGGGAACCCACATCAAAGCAAGGCCTTGGGGAGCGGGCTGGAGTTCAGTTAGGGTTTTTTCCTCTTTGTCTTTGAGACTTCATACTCCTGAGCTTAATATCTTTCCCCACCGCCTGCCCCGGCAGTTCTTTGTCAATCTTTCTGTTCTCTAAGAGCTAACAGATGTTGGTGCCACGGGGTTTCAAAGGCAACTCCTGGTACCCACAGAACATGGCACAACTTACAGATTCCAAGAATGCATGGGGCTGGGACAAGCCAAGGGAAGAGAAGGGTGGGAGGCAGGACCCAGCCACCCTGTAACCCTGAGATCCAAGCAGCCTGCCCTGGAGCTGATCCAGGAAATTCCTGGCGAGCTCCCTCTACCCAGCACACTCCACAGAGGCCGCGTTCCTACACTCAGGGCGTTTCTGGGGAGCCAGCGCTGAGGCAGGCAGGCCCCTCGGAGAGTAAGCTCTGGCTGTGCAGGGCAGGGATGCTTCACTCCCAGAACCCAGCTGGACATGAGAGTCAGGCACCCACCCACCGACCCACCCCTTGGGAGTTGAGTGATAGCAGATGCCTTACTTAACCCCTCTGGGCTCCTTTTTGCTCCTCTATAAAATGGGGATTTCGTTGTCAAAGAGGAGTCAGTAAGAAAATGCAGACCAGATACTTAGGACAGTGTCCGATGCAAATGGGGGAAGGGAACACAAGCGTGAACTTCTTCTGCAGCACCCTATTCCTGCCATGTGCTTGGAACATTCTCACATTTTATCCTTGCAAAACCCTAACACCCAGCGATTCAATGCCTCAGTGTCCACCTTGGTGCACAACACTCGTGCGTGTGCACCAGAAAGACATATTCAAATTCACTGAGGTTGAGGGCAAGGCTGTTTCTATTAGCCCACAGTCAGAAACACTCTGGACGCCCAGCAAAGGAAAGTGAACTAGATCTATGTGTGGAAAACCACACAGAGGCTCAAAAGAGACAGGTAGGTCTGCACACACTGACACAGAACCCATGCCACATGCAAGACACACAGGGTACGATTCTACTTGTATACTCAAGAAAACGCCAAACACACACATGTACCATGAGGTCGCCAACAGGAACACAATATCCACCGTTACTCCCAAGGAGGGGAGGGAGACCAGACAGGGGGAAACAGAAGTCACAAACTTCTTCAGAACGGTTCCAGTTTTTAAGGCAAGCATCCTCCTGTGCCACTTGGGTCACTAAAACACTGTTTTAGCAAAATCACACACAAGAATCTGCTTGACAAGAAAGGGGCCTGAGGCTCAGCCAGGAGACCAAGTGGCTCGTTCAAGGTCACTTAAGAAGAGAAAGTGACAGGGAAGGCCTAGGGCTCTGTGGCCCTGGGCTCCATGTCTGGAAAATGGGGCAGAAGGCCACCATGCTGCACATGGGGCCTCAAGCACAGGTTTTCTGGGTCTCCAGCCCCCCACCCAGCAGCAGGGAGACCGCTTCTCCTGGGCTTCACTCAGGAATCAAGAGTGAGAGGGCCATCCACTTTCTGAGTTGCAGTGTCCCCAGTTCCAACACGCGCCTCTAACCTTTGTTACTTCTGCCCTCTGAGAGCGTCCTCTGGCCCCCAAGTGTGCGCTACGCACACGGGCCGGGGAACACGTAGAGGAGCCGGCAGCAGCGCTAGAGGGGGCTTCTGGGAACCCGGACTCCAGTCTCAGGGGCTGGGGATGCCCTCCTCCCCAGAGATGAGAGGGCAACAGACACACTCTTTCCAGACCAGAACCCAGCAGAACCCAGCAGACCTCAAGGGGCAACTTCCCAAGAGAAATGGCACCTCCCCTCAAAGGAGCAAACGGGGGCAGAGCCCTCGGCCCCTCCCCTGAGGACACTGCAGCCTTGAGGGGCCACAGGTCACCTGGGGGATCTCTAGGTCCACCTGCCCAGCACGTGTCCTCTGGCTTCAGTGAAGCCAAGTGGAGTTGTTCCCCAGGATCCTTCTCACAGGAGCTGGTGGGAAAGATGTCTTCTCTGGTGTCGAGGCTGTGCCTCCTCTGCTCTCCAGCTGCTGGAGAAGGTCCACCCAGGAGAGAACGCCCCACCCTCACCCCCAGCCACAGGGACAGAGAGAGACCCATGCAGGAGAGGGTGCTCGTCCATGGCCTCAGGTCCAGCCGTCTCTAACAAGGAGGCCCCCCGAGGGCAGGGATCTGAGTCCATTTTGCTCTAGGACAGGGCTTGCTGTACAGCAGACACTCAAATATCTGTTGGATGAATTCTGAGTCAGACCGACTCTCATCGGCCTTTCCTGGGGACCAAACAGCTAAATTGCCACAGAAGCCACTAAAATGCTCTCCTTGTTCACACCAATTCTTACAACTGAAAACTCTGACCTCCAAAGACCCCAGCACCAAGCCCAGGATTCCCAGCCAAGCTTGGAGGCCAAAGGGAGGAAGCCGCCACCACTGGCTTCACTGCAATACCTCCAAGAGTGTCCCCAAGCCCTACCCCACTGCGGGGGCCCAGCGAGCTGGGTGGGGGATGGGAAGGTGGGCCCCGAGGGCTGCGGCCTGCAGCGCCAGCCTGCGTGTTCGGTCTATGAGGACCAGCACTCCAGGGATGTGTGGCAGTCATTAAAATTCCTCAGATTTCTCCCTGACTGTTTTTAATCTGCTCGAGATGTAATCCCTAGGCCCATGTTGCAGGGACTCCAGCCTGAGCTTGCTTCCTAGACTTGAAGGACTGCTTCTCAGGAAGGTGGACAGTAGGCAGGAGATGGGAGGGGAGGACTTCTGACCCTTGGGGCCTGACTCTTGGGCCACCATGTCCCCCTCCTCTGAGCCCCAGATCCTAGACCCTACAGAGTACAAATCACCCCCAAAGACGGGTTTGTCCCATCCTGGAGACACAGCCGGCCACAGACAGCAAGAAGCAAAGCCCACATCCTGGGCTGTCAACCTGGCAAGCCGTGGGCACCCTTAAGCCATCATCCCAACCTCCCCTGGAACTGGGTCCCACCTGAGCCACTGTGAGTACTTAGTACTTTTCTTTAAATTGGCTCGCTCTGTCCTCTTGAAAAAAAAAAAAAGAAAGAAAACCTAGAGAAGGAAATGGCAACCCACTGCAGTATTCTTGCCTGGAAAATCCCATGGACAAAGGAACCTGACAGGCTACAGTTCATGGGGTTGCAAGAGACTCAGACATGACTTAGCAACTAAACAACTATAAGACAGGGACCTCTACTCAGTGTTTGTGGTGACTTAGATGGGAATGAAATCCAAAAAAGAGGGGATATGTATATATGCAAAGCTGATTCACTCTGCTGTACAGTAGAAACTAAGATAATACCCTAAAGCAACTCTATTCCAATAAAGATTTATTTTAAAAATCCTGAAAGTCTTGCCATAAGGAAGATAATAAAATCATGGGTGTGATGTCCTAGTTGAAGCTGAGGTTTAAAAAAATATGATGCGTATGAAACCAAGATGAAATTGTTAAAATACAAGATGTCCACCACCGACCTCAAATCCCATCCCCCTAGTAGACTGTGGAACACACCCTGGAAAGGACAAGGTTTAAGGAGCCCAAAGTCGAAGTCTCTGCCTACCACCTCCACCCTGAGCCAACAGGCTGGTTCTGACAGGAGGGAAGGAGTTGGGGGAGGAAGCGGGGAGGCAGGGAGCAAGGCGAGTACCTGGTGAGGTCGGATGGAAGAAGGTTCTCCTTTGTCAAAGATAAGATGTCCACAAGCGCATGGATTTATCTCTGGGCTTTCTATTTTGTTCCATTGATATATATTTCTGTCTTTGTGCCAGTACCATCCTGTCTTGATGACTGTGGCTTTGTTAGAGCCTGAAGTCAGGCAGGTTGATTCTTCCAGTTCCATTCTTCTTTCTCAAGATTGCTTTGGCTATTAGAGGTTTTTTGTATTTCTATACAAATTGTGAAACTATTTGTTCTAGCTCTGTGAAAAATACCGTTGTTAGCTTGATAGGGATTGCACTGAATCTATAGATTGCTTTGGTATACTCATTTTCACTATATTGATTCTTCCAATCCATGAACATGGTATATTTCTCCATCTGTTAGTGTCCTCTTTGATTTATTTCACCAGTGTTTTATAGTTTTCTATATATATATCTTTAGTTTCTTTAGGTAGATTTATTCCTAAGTATTTTATTCTTTTCATTGCAATGGTGAATGGAATTGTTTCCTTAATTTCTCTTTCTCTTTTCTCATTATTGGTGTATAGGAATGCAAGGGATTTCTTGTGTTGATTTTATATCCTGCAACTTTACAATATTCACTAATGAGCTCTAGTAATTTTTTGGTGGAGTCTTTAGGGTTTTCTATGTAGAGGATCATGTCATCTGCAAACAGTGAAAGTTTTACTTCTTTTTTTCCCAATTTGGATTCCTTTTATTTCTTTTTCTGCTCTGATTGCTGTGGCCAAAACTTCCA
>SJYX01007719.1:0-11861 GCA_006410675.1 Oreotragus oreotragus | reverse complement strand
GAGAAAAGACAATCTCTTTAACAAGTGGTGCTGGGAAAACTGGTCAACCACTTGTAAAAGAATGAAACTAGAACACTTTCTAACACCATACACAAAAATAAAATGGATTAAAGATCTAAATGTAAGGCCAGAAACTATAAAACTCTTAGAGGAGAACATAGGCAAAATACTCCCCAACATAAATCACAGCAGGATCCTCTATGACCCACCTCCCAGAATATTGGAAATAAAAGCAAAAATAACAAATGGGACCTAATTAAAATTTAAAGCTTCTTCACAACAAAGGAAACTATAAGCAAGGTGAAAAGACAGCCTTCAGAATGGGAGAAAATAATGGCAAATGAAGCAACTGGCAAAGAACTAATCTCAAAAATATACAAGCAACTCCTGCAGCTCAATTCCAGAAAAATAAATGACCCAATCAAAAAATGGGCCAAAGAACTAAACAGACATTTCTCCAAAGACATAGAGGTGGCTAACAAACACATGAAAAGATGCTCAACATCACTCATTATCAGAGAAATGCAAATCAAAACCACAATGAGGTACCATTTCACAACAGTCAGAATGGCAGTGATCCAAAAGTCTACAAGCAATAAATGCTGGAGAGGGTGTGAAGAAAAGGGAACCCTCTTACACTGTTGTGGGAATGCAAACTAGTTCCGCCACTATGGAGAACAGTGTGGAGATTCTTTAAAAAACTGGAAATAGAGCTGCCTTATGACCCAGCAATCCCACTGCTGGGCATACACACTGAGGAAACCAGAATTGAAAGAGACACGTGTACCCCAGTGTTCACTGCAGCAGTGTTTACAATAGCCAGGACATGGAAGCAACCTCGATGTCCACCAGCAGACGAATGGATAAGAAAGCTGTGGTACATATACACAATGGAGTATTACTTAGCCATTAAAAAGAATACATTTGAATCAGTTCTAATGAGGTGGATGAAACTGGAGCCTATTATACAGAATGAAGAAAGCCAGAAAGAAAAACACCAATACAGTATACTAACACATATTGGGCTTCCCTGGTGGCTCAGAGGATAAAGCATCTGCCTGCAATGCAGGAGACCCGGGTTCGATCCCTGGGTTGGGAAGATCCCCTGGAGGAGGAAATGGCAACCCACTCCAGTATTCTTGTCTGGAGAATCCCATGGACAGAGGAGCCTGGCGGGCTACAGTCCACAGGGTCGCAAAGAGTCGGACATGACTGAGCGCCTTCACTTTCACTTTAATGCATATATATGGAATTTAGAAAGATGGTAACGATAACCCTGTATGCAAGACAGCAAAAGAGACACAAATGTATAGAACAGTCTTTTGGACTCTGTGGGAGAGGGAGAGGGTGGGATGATTTGGGAGAATAGCATTGAAACATGTATAATATCATATAAGAAACGAATCGCCAGTCCAGGTTGGATACAGGATACAGGATGCTTGGGGCTGGTGCACTGGGGTGATCCAGAGGGATGGTATGGGGAGGGAGGTGGGAGGGGGGTTCAGGATGGGGAACACATGTACACCCGTGGCAGATTCATGTTGATGTATGGCAAAACCAATACAATATTGTAAAGTAATTAGCCTCCAATTAAAATAAATTTAAAAAAAGATTCTCATGGCCTACAGATCTTCCTTTTCCTGTAACCACAGGCCCTCCCTCTAGGGCTTACGCTTTTGGAATGTGACTCTGGACATGGAGAACATGGCTGATGCCAACAGAAAATGGCAAAACTTAGCATGACCCAGAATGCGCCCTAACCTCCAACCTCTGGGATTTCAGGCTCTTCTGAGGAGATGACCCGACGCAAGGCAGATGGTCTAGGGCCGGGTGGGGTGCAGCGCTCGCTGCTGCGTGACTGGAATTTTCCTACAAGTCAGTGTTCAAAGAAGTTTCTACAGTGGAAACCAGGATCTGATGAGCTTGCTGGGGCGTGGGAGTAACTGAGGTCATGACTATAAAGGACTCAGTGATCATCGTAACCAGCGTCTCTTTGGTAAGGGCTGGCCTATGCCAGAGCTCTGCTCAGCACATCCAGTGCACGGCTAAATGCTCCAAACAGCCCCGTGGGTTGGGCGCTGTTGTCACCCCATTTCAGCCGCCAGGAAACTGAGGCTTAGAGAGGGGAAGTGACCATCTGATTTTGACCCTGGCTCCGCTGCTTTTGGGGCTTCCCAGGTGGTGCTAGTGGTAAAGAACCTGCCTGCCAATGTAGGAGACATAAGAGACGTGAGTTCGATCCGTGGGTTGGGAAGATCCCCTGGAGAAGGGCATGGCAACCCACTCCAGTATTCTTGCCTAGAGAACCCTACAGACAGAGGAGCCTGGCCAGCTACAGTCCATAGGGTCACACAGAGTCAGACACGACTGAGGTGACTTCACCTGTCTGTGCCTCGGTTTCCTCATTGGAACATGGAAATAACGGCAGAGAGGCACTAGGAGGGCAGGTGGAAGCGTGCAGCACATGCCAGGCAGTCAGCATGTCATCAACACAGCTGTGCCTTCTCTCTCTCTCTGGGCCCCCTCTTTCATTCTCTGCCCTCCCAGCCTCTCTTCCAGCCCTGCTGTCTTCAGGACATCATACAGCTGATCAAAGCGGGACCTAGGGAGGCCTCAGCCCACCCCACGAGGCCTGAGCAGCAGGCCCGGCAGGCTGCCTGCACTCAGCACCTCTTAGCGTCTCTGCCTCTTGCCTGGCCACTGGCCAGTCATTCCACTGCCAGCTGACCCTGCCACACGACCCGTGTGCCACACCCATGGCCTGCCACGCTGAGGACCAGCCATGCCACCAACGTGCCACACTGCTCGTCTGCCACGCCCCTCAGCCAGGTGCTGATAACAGGACAGGCCAAAGGGGCCAGGGTGCACCTCTGATCATTGAACAGCTGGGGCTGCCGCTGCCAGCAGCTCCTGGCCTTGGGACAGGCCCCAGGTTGGCTGCCAGGGTCCAGCGCGTGTGCCCGGCTGAGCAGGGTGGCAGTGATCCAGGTTGCTTGTGACAGACGCACGGCATCTGTGGACCAGAGAACGAGGCCCCCACAGACCACAGGCCGCCTCTTTGTGTGGAAAGGATGTGCACCCCTGCCCAGGGCCAGGACCAGCTCAGTCAGGGGGCCCGAGCGGCCAGGGGACCCGGGTAAGTGTGGTGTTTCTCTCACCCTTGAGAGTAAGAGATTTCGGCTTCTGGCTAATGTAAATAAACAGATGGAGTACGTTCCTCTTGTTTTGAATATCCAAAGACTCCTCATCAGTTTCATGAGAGAACCAGAGAACAATGGTTTGGGCTAGACTCTAGGACCCTTCTGCTACACACAAACACGCACAAACACACACAAACACACACACACACACACACACACACAGAGCCCACAGCATCTGGCCTTGAAGCTGTTGCAGAAGTTATCTTCCTGCCCCTCTGATGCCAGCTGACATTAGGCCTCCTTCCTCTCTCCTGATCCCCCTCCCCACCACCCCTAGCCTCATAACCCAGCTTTGACACCTTTGCCCCTGCTGGACTGCCTGCCTCAGAGTCTCCAAATCCCATCTGTGCTCTTTTTTCCACTGGGAGAGCCCTCTCCCCTTGATGGCTGGATGAAGTCTTAGCCCTGCTCTGCTCTAGTGTGACTGCTGACTCCCAACACCCACCCCTCCACCACCACCAAACTAGAACAGAATCAAGGGTTGCCCCTCTGGGCTCCCAGAAGACGCAGTTCATTCAGGATTGTAGCTAATGCTGTGTCACCTGATCTGGACCTCAGTGTCCACATCTGTAAAATGGGCCTGTGACTCAGGAGTGCCCCAAGAGTCACATATGAGGTGGCCGTGAAAGAACAGAAGAGTTCAAGATACTGTCTGGGAGTGAGTGCCGTTAGGTGGGCAGGCAGGTGCAGGACAGCCGATCCCATTTTGTTTATAAAGTAGAGTCACATTCTCTGGAATACTTCTGGAAGGACACACAATAGCTATTCTTGGGGAGCTGAGGCGCTGTCCTTCCCACTGTCCAGGTCTGTAGACTGCCTGGGTCCTCTGTTGTCTCTCCTCTTTCTCTTTTTTAAATCAAGAACATGTAGTGCTTTTACACTAAAAAAGAAATTAAACTTTGTTCCACGAAGAAGAATGACACAGCTCCCTGTTTACCCGAAGGTTCCATCAAGCCCCTGGGCTGGCATCTCAGACCACACCGTCCCAGCCCTGCTCCAGATTTCTTTCCTGTGTCCAACTGGGGCAGCTCCCTCCTTCTTGTTGTTCGGGCCAGAAACCCAGGAGTCCTCCTGCCACGTGTCTTCAACCCTTCTGATCAATCCACAGTGCATCCTGTTGGCTCTGCCTTCAAAAGGTACCCTGAGACCACGTCTTCCCTCCCCTGCACGCACTGAGCGCTCCAGGCCAGCGCAGCAGGACAATGACAACCCTTTTCTATTCTCCGCACCCAGCTCCCACCCCATTCTCCAAGGTCCTCCTAATGCCCCACAAAGCCCCACCCAATCTGTTACAACACCTCCCTGCCTTCATCTGTTATTTCT
This sequence comes from Oreotragus oreotragus, assembly GCA_006410675.1. NCBI lineage: Eukaryota > Metazoa > Chordata > Mammalia > Artiodactyla > Bovidae > Oreotragus > Oreotragus oreotragus. The sequence continues at coordinate 7,338 of SJYX01007719.1, read as the reverse complement.
CTCACTGCCCCAGCCGCCCCAGGCCCCTTGCTATTGCTCAAACACGCTTGGCACCACCTCAGGGCCTTTGTCCTTTCTGTTTCCTCTGCCTGGGAATTTTTCTTCAAATATCCTCTCCTTCCACTCCTCCAGGTTTTGGTCGCCTCATCACCTGGGTGAGATCTTCCAAACACCCCTATTTAAACTTGCAGCACCACCTGTACCCCCTCACCCTCTTCCCTGCCTAGCTGTTCTCTGGGGCACTTACCACCCTCCGCACGCACAGAATTTCCTGACTGAGGAGGCAGGCCATGAACACGTGCTGACGACTAAACACGGCTCTACAGTTACTGACTCAGAAAGACATACCCCACGTCTTTGTCAAAGAGAAAAGCAGTTGCCAAAGAGCAGAGGGAATCCGATTGCACCTGCCAAAATCATCTGCATGTTTCCGTGCCGTGTTTCTGAGAGGCCCATGTGGAGGGGCCAGCACCACACCAGCACACTCCCAGGGATTTGCCCTGGGTGCTGGACTCAAGGTCAGCAGTTGCTTGCCATGAATGTGCAGGAGGATTTCTACAATCAGAAGGAGCAGCCAGGCATTTGGGAGAAAACAAAAACGGGCACCTGAGCTGGTTCTAGAAGGAATGGCGCATGGGAGACTGCCCACGGGGTCTTGGATCCAATGGGTGGTGAGGTTTACAACTCTCCAGTGACATGGGGTGGAGAAGGCGATGGCACCCCACTCCAGTACTCTTGCCTAGAAAATCCCATGGATGGAGGAGCCTGGTGGGCTGCAGTCCATGGGGTCGCTAAGAGTCAGGTGTGACTGAGCGACTTCACTTTCACTTTCATGCATTGGAGAAGGAAACTGCAACCCACTCCAGTATTCTTGCCTGGAGAATCCCAGGGACGGAGGAGCCTTTTGGGCTGCAGTCCATGGGGTCGCTAAAAGTCAGACGTGACTGAGCAACTTCACTTTCACTTTCACTTTCATGCATTGGAGAAGGAAACGGCAACCCACTCCAGTATTCTTGCCTGGAGAATCCCAGGGACGGAGGAGCCTTTTGGGCTGCAGTCCATGGGGTCGCTAAAAGTCAGACGTGACTGAGCAACTTCACTTTCACTTTCACTTTCATGCATTGGAGAAGGAAACGGCAACCCACTCCAGTATTCTTGCCTGGAGAATCCCAGGGACGGAGGAGCCTTTTGGGCTGCAGTCCATGGGGTCGCTAAAAGTCAGACGTGACTGAGCAACTTCACTTTCACTTTCACTTTCATGCATTGGAGAAGGAAACGGCAACCCACTCCAGTATTCTTGCCTGGAGAATCCCAGGGACGGAGGAGCCTTTTGGGCTGCAGTCCATGGGGTCGCTAAAAGTCAGACGTGACTGAGCAACTTCACTTTCACTTTCACTTTCATGCATTGGAGAAGGAAACGGCAACCCACTCCAGTATTCTTGCCTGGAGAATCCCAGGGACGGAGGAGCCTTTTGGGCTGCAGTCCATGGGGTCGCTAAAAGTCAGACGTGACTGAGCAACTTCACTTTCACTTTCACTTTCATGCATTGGAGAAGGAAACGGCAACCCACTCCAGTATTCTTGCCTGGAGAATCCCAGGGACGGAGGAGCCTGGTGGGCTGCCGTCTATGGGGTTGCACAGAGTTGGACACAACTGAAGTGGCTTAGCAGCAGCAGCAGTGACATGGGGGCTTTTTCAGTCCTCGCTGGGAGAGGTGGAAGCCCTGGGCTTCTCGGCACCTCAGACCCCGCTGCTCCCTCCCACAGCCATGCTGAGCTCGCAGACCATAAAAAGACCACTGCTGGAAACCCACCGCTTCTCACTTTCTTTGGCTGCGTACACATAGGAAGTCAGGGGCTGGCGAGACCCCTCTTTGTGGTTCATGTAATGCAGACAAGGTTTTGATTCCAGAAATGGCACAAGGCCAGCTGAGCATGTGAAACTGGGCTGTCACTGGGAGTTGGGGAGGGTGACAGCTGCCTGCCCCCCTTCCCCGAACCCACTGCACACCAAATTCTGCAGTTTCCATTCACAGGCAAGGAAGGAAGGAAGGGAAGAAAGAAGGGAGGGAGAGACAAAAAATAGGTTTTGAGGATCAGGAAGGCAGCCCCTATCTGGTCTGGTCAACCACCTATGTTTACGTCACCCAAGAGTGGTCCTCTGGGAAGCCTGTGGAGGTCTGGGAGATGCTGTGTGGTTAGCATCCAAGATCTGAGGATGTTCTGAAGCCTGGGGGAAAGACAGCATCCCCGACAGTGACTCCATCCATCACAGCTATACTTTGTTCCATCACAGTCCTTGGGTCTTCTGACTCACCCAACAACCCTGGGAGGTCACCAAGCTATCATCCCCTTTTACAGATGAAAAGCCCGAGGCTCTGAAAGGGGAGGCAACAAGGTGGTGCAGTGGGAGGGCCAGGGCCTCGTGGGACCAGCTTCTAGGCGGGACAGGATACCTAGTGTGAGTCCACTGGGCAGTGGAAGGCAGGCGTGTGGTACACGCACACTCAGCCTCCCAGACCACAGGTGCTGGGGCCAGACCAGCAGCCCGGTTCAGGAAGGCCCATACCCCTCCAAAGTGTCCCCCCAGAAAAATGCTGCACAGACAAAATCGCACGGTGAGCCTTTTCACAAACTTGAGGTTAAGGACTCTCAGAGTACAGATGGAGAACCGAAGTCCTCAAAAAGCAACAGGATCTGCTGAGAGTCACAGAACTGAAGAGTAGCAGGGCCATGATCAGAACCCAGAGCATCCAAAGCAGGCAACAAAAGACGAGGCCTCACAGGGGTTGAAATAAAAACCAGAGTCTCTCAACTCCACTGGAGGCCACTGTGGGAGCACTCTGACCAGACTCTCCAGGTGCCAGGACCAGTGGCCCATGCAGTCCGGGGAAGATCTGGGGTTCTGCTGTGGGACTTCTCAAGCCTTTATAGACTGTTCTCATTAGGAACCCCTGAGGTGCCCACAACATGAGGGATTTCCCCATCTTCTCTAGATTCTTAGATGTAGACTCACCCCTCTGTCTCATTTACCATTTCCGCCTCCCCCCAGCCCCCATTCAGCATGTAGTCCCTGCCATCAGCCCAAACCAGTGAAGTTTCTCCAGAGAACAATCCCTAGTGCTTTGGTGGGAGAGTCAGGGAACCCCAAGTCTGCCCCCTCCACCCTCCACCAGGTGGCCCAGGCCAGTGGCTGCCTGGAGCAGGGGAACGAAAGCCCAGCTTCCATGCCTTCTGTGGGGACTGACTCTGGGCCACAACTTACAGTCCAGAGCTACCCACAGGGTCAGGCTAAAACCAAGACTCTGCCTGAAACTGCACCTTGCCTGCTCCTTCCCCCCTCTCCCTGCCTCCCCCTCCCCACGCCCGCCCCACTGCTGATCTGTTCTGGGAGAGCATCCTCCAGAAATCACTGACACACAATCCTTGTCTCAGGCTCTGCTTCTGTTTCTGTGAACCTAAGCTATCTCTCCACTGAACAGCCTGGTAGCTGGAGGAATCCTGACACATTTGGTGAATTCACAGGGAACAGACAGGCTGATTAGTCTCAGACAAAGGCATCACCCCATGGCCAGGCCAGCGAGGTCAAGGACCAAGGGTCTTCATGCCAGGGCTTGGACCTGAGTGGCTGGCAGGCAGGTAAGCACTGACATTTTTTTGGTAAGATTTTTTTTTAAATGTGGATCATTTTTAAAGTCTCTATTGAGCTTGTTACAATATTGTTTCTGTTTTATAGTTTTTGGTTTTTTGGCTGCCAGGCATGTGGGAGATTAGCTCCCTGACCAAGGATTGAGCCCACACCCCATGCATTGGAAGGCAAAGTCTTAGCCACCAGACTCCAAGAGCAGTCTTGAGAATGGACATTTCCTCCTACCTACCACCCACCCTATCCTGACTTTGAAAAAGCCTCCTCTTCTTTGAGGCCTAATTCAAGTACAGGAAGGCCCCTCTAAGCACTTCAACTGGCACCCCCCACCCCTCCACCAGACTTCCCTCGCTACTATCCACAGCTCTCAGACTGCCTTCACAGACTGTGTCTTCGGGGGGTGTCCAAGGCTGAAGCAAAGCTCTTGGTCCCTTTCATCACCTCTGCAGTGGGCACCTGTGACTTGGACAACATCCCCTCTTCCCTCAGCATCCACTCTTCCGTTTTCTGGCAACCATGTAATTTTCCTTAGAAAGCCACCCCTTCACAGGCTTGCCAGATTTTACAAATAAAAACCACAGGACACTGAGTGAAATCTGAACCTCAGATTCAGTCATTGTTTAGTATAAGCCTATGCCATGCAGTACTTGGGATATATCCATATTTTTAAAGAGGGAGTCCCAGATGGCCTTACTGGTAAAGAACTTGTCTACCAATGCAGAAGACATAAGAGATGCAAGTTTGATCCCTGGGTCTGGAAGATCCCCTGGAGGAGGGCATTGCAACCCACTCCAGTATTCTTGCCTGGAGAATCCCACGGACAGAGCAGCCTAGCAGGCTACAGTCCGTAGCATTGCATAGATTTTAAAATATGTTCTTTATTTGAAATTCAAATTGAACTAGTCACCCTATATTTTATCTAGAAATCTTCCCCTCCACCATTTTCATCCAAGAGGTGTGGACAGGACTGATTTCTCCCCCTAACCAGACAAGGAAGGACACACGTCCCCAGATCTGACCAATGAGAACTCTGTACATCCCTGGTCACAGGGATTGGCCAAGTATGGGCACATGGCCCAAGGTCAGTCAGTCAGTTCAGTCGCTCAGTCGTGTCCAACTCTTTGCGACCCCATGAACTGCAGCACACCAGGCCTCCCTGTCCATCACCAACTCCCCGAGTTCACTCAGACTCACATCCATCGGGTCGGTGATACCATCCAGCCATCTCATCCTCGGTCATCCCCTTCTCCTCCTGCCCCCAATCCCTCCCAGCATCAGAGTCTTTTCCAATGAGTCAGCTCTTTGCATGAGGTGGCCAAAGTACTGGAGTTTCAGCTTCAGCATCATTCCTTCCAATGAACACCCAGGACTGATCTCCTTTAGAATGGACTGGTTGGATCTCCTTGCAGTTCAAGGGACTCTCAAGAGTCTTCTCCAACACCACAGTTCAAAAGCATCGATTCTTCGGCGCTCAGCTTTCTTCATAGTCCAACTCTCACATCCATACATGACCACTGGAAAAACCATAGCCTTGACTAGACGGACCTTTGTTGGCAAAGTGATGTCTCTGCTTTTGAATATGCTATCTAGTTTGGTCGTAACTTTCCTTCCAAGGAGTGAGCGTCTTTTAATTTCTTGGCCCAAGGTCAGAGAGATNACCATAGCCTTGACTAGACGGACCTTTGTTGGCAAAGTGATGTCTCTGCTTTTGAATATGCTATCTAGTTTGGTCGTAACTTTCCTTCCAAGGAGTGAGCGTCTTTTAATTTCTTGGCCCAAGGTCAGAGAGATGCAATCCTGAGGACATCTGCTCTCTTTCTGGTGACATTAATGAGAGGTGAGGGCACGGATCTGACACTGAGGAAGACATTTTACCTCCTTATAGGGGGAGTCTGTCTAAGGAAAAAAGCCATCACAGAGGGAAAGAGAGCCAGGAGGTAAAACAAAAGAAAATATGCCATGACAACACGGTGCATCTGGATCAAACTATGCCTGAAGCTAGAGCTTCTGGACTTTTCAGTTATATGAACAACTAAATTTCCCCTTCTCGCTTAAGCCAGTTTGAGCTTGTTCTCTGTTATGAAAAAGTTCTGCTCAATTCAGCCTCCTCTCACCCCACCCACCCCTGGGACAACAGTGGGCACAGAACCCACGCTCAGAGAGTCTTTCAGCTGCAGATGTCTGTAACTTCACACCTCACTGTGCAAGGCCGTGTGGGATTATGGGAAAGCCTGGGCTTTCGAGTCAGGCAGGCTGTTCCCATCCCAGCTCTGTCTCGTCCTTCTTCCAGGACCTTGCATGAATAACTCAACTCTCGTGAGCCTCAGTTTCCTCACTGGTAAAACAAAGATCCTCGTACCTAGACCTGGCCTGCCCATATAATGTCACTGCCCAAACCAGGAGCCTTCTGAGAGTGAAAGGGGGCAACTTTAAGAACCAGGCCAAGACAATAGGAGCAGCTGGAACTGTCTTGGGTAAACAGGCCAGGGGTAGCATGGACCTACAACTGACCTTGCCCACCTCCTCCTGAGCCATGGTCAGTGTGTACCATCCTGTCCACCCTCCCTCTGCCCAGGACACTCCCCCGACTCTCTCCTTCTAGCTACTTCCACCTCAGCTTTAATGTCCCCTCTTGGAGGCACTATCCTGTGGCACTCAGACTCAGTACGGTCCCCACTCTGTGCCCTGGCCACCTGTGACACCCTTGTCCTCAGGAGTCTTTATAACTCCTCCTTGTGGATGGCCAGTCTCCCACAAGGCTAACTCATCGAGGACAGGGACTGTACATTTCTTCTTCATTCCTGAAGGCCCTACAGACCTGGCCCAGTGCCTGGAATATAGAAAAGGGCAGCCAAAAAAGTAAACAGCTAACCCTCCTTTTCCTCCTCTCTACAAATCCCGTATTTTCTTCGTGTTGATAAACCCAGCTTGGGTGAGCTGTCAAGCGGGGCCAAGTGGGACGAGGATCACAGAGTGGGAAGGGTGTGGGGCAGGGGTACAGCCTGCCCCCAGCCGGCCAGGACACGCTAATAATGGTCTCAGAGCCAGTGACTCTGGGGACGGCAGCCCCAGGAGGCCCCGCCCAGCTCAGCAGTCCCTAGGCGGCAGCGGCAATGCACTGGCCCCACGACAGTTTTCATTGATCTGGGGCCAGCGGAGACTGGACCCAGGCCGGCTGCCTATTCCAGAATCAAGCCCTGGCTCCTACTCAAAACACAGGCCCGGCGTCTCCCCATGGCCCTAGCCAGCTTTGTCCTCGGCAGCCACAGCCAAGTCACTGCCCAGAATGCAAATCGGGCAGGTGCAAAGGGGCCTCTCCAACCTGAGACCAAGGCCGTGACATCCCACACACAGCCCCAACCCTTCCACCCATGAGCAGACAGCGTCCCTTCAGATGTTCAGCCCCTTCCCACACAGCAATCCTGGCTTACCCTAGGGAGACCTCACTGCTTGAGTTCTTGGTCCAGACAGGCTCCCGGCCTGAGGTCAGCTACCTGGAGAACACTTTGTCAGACCAGCTGCTTGACTTGCACCCCATCCAGATGCCACAGTGCTACTTTATTTCCACAGGCTTCCTCCTCTGCTCTATGGGCCTCAATGGCCCCCTCTTCCTGACCAACTCAAATCCCTCTGTAGCCTTGCCCTCCCTTCCCCGCCCTGCTCATTGGGAGACAAGTGGTTCCAGGGGTGGA
>SJYX01007717.1:0-16022 GCA_006410675.1 Oreotragus oreotragus | reverse complement strand
TTTTTTTTTTTTTTTTTAGTATGTGGTTAAGTGCTATGAACATTTGGTCCTTTTTTAAGATTTTAAGTAAACTGAAATGAAATTGTTAGCACCAGGGTTGTGTCAGAAGGCCCCGATGGCACCAGGCTTCTTATGTGGCCCCATGGGGGTGTTATTTGTGAACTGATACTGTCAAGAACGTTCCTGGGAAAGATCAGTACACACGTGAAACTTCCCAGAGACCCCAAGTTCATTATAGATCTAACTTTTCAGAGGCAGCAATGCAGAGAAGATTCGGCTAACTCGGTGACCTGAGCTCCAGAAGGTGCCCGATAGCAGGCCTTTAGAAGAACCCTGAAGGGTCCCGCCTGCCCCTCACCCCACAAGCCGTCTTATCTCCGTTTTCCAACTCTTTCCTGTTTCCCGCACCATGCTGATCTCTGTCCAATCCAGTTCCCATTTTCAAACACTGGAATTTATGTCTTGGTCTACATACATTTCCAGTGGTTGCCACCTATTGATAACTCTCTTCTTCAGTTAGAACACATACCCCTGAAAGGAAAGAGGCATGCCTGTCCTTTTGATCTGTACCGTTTTATTTGGGCCCCCTCGCAAAATGTCCCACATGAGCTCAAAAACCGTTGCTGACTTGACTGGTAAGAAGACCTTGTCTCACTGGAAAGTCTGCCTGATGCGGGCACGCTTTTCAGACTTTGTCACCTCGCCACACATGTGCAGATGCCCCGAACAGACTCATGAGTTGAAAATCAGTTGACAAATCTTCCAGAACAAAAGGAAAGAAAAGTTAAAGCTGAGAAGAGAGTTTAGATTGAAGACCCTCAGCTATCAGGGGCTTATTATAGTTTGCACATTTTTTTCCTATAAAAATGAGAGTGAAGATTGTGTCTCTGATCTGTCAAATAATTGGTATAAAACTTCCTATGAAATGGGCAACAGACTTTCATAGAATAGCATCTGGAAAATACTTGAATTACTTCCATTTCTGTTATAGCCACTGTCTCATTCAGTTTCTCTGGCTGAGAAATCAATTAAGATTAGATTGAACTTCCGTTTGTCCCATTGAAAACCTAAGTCTGAGCCAGGTGGGAAGAATTGTCTCTGATCTGTCAAATAATTGGTATAAAACTTCCTATGAAATGGGCAACAGACTTTCATAGAATAGCATCTGGAAAATACTTGAATTACTTCCATTTCTGTTATAGCCACTGTCTCATTCAGTTTCTCTGGCTGAGAAATCAATTAAGATTAGATTGAACTTCCGTTTGTCCCATTGAAAACCTAAGTCTGAGCCAGGTGGGAAGAACCAAGACCTTGGTGAAGCTGATGCCTGGAAACCTGGGTGTGCTCGCCTAGCCTGCCCAGTTACTTTGTTCATACACACCTTCACTTTGCCTTGGCAGGGTGGATTCTGGTGACGGCAGGCTCCCATAACCCAAATTCACTAACAAGCAGCGGTGAATAAAAATACACAGTGCACTCTCCCAGCCAAATGGACCAGAAGAGCAACTGCAGCCAGCACGAGAGAATCCACATTCTAGGTCTTCAGACGCCCAGACTCCTAAATCTTTCATAAAAGTCAGAAGGAAGATCTCCAAGAATAGAAAAGAGTGGGGTGAGATGCTCTTCAAGCCAGCTGAGAAAGCCAGCAAGATTTGCCACGGAGCAGACTCATGAGTATTTGGAAAGTATCTCTGCCAAAGAAACCACCTGTGCACTGAAATCCTGGTCTTTGTAATAAAAAAGTTTTGCCTTTTGGAAAGATGGATATCATCTGCAGATGAATATGTTCTAGGTCTTCTTTCTAAATGATGTCTTCTCTCTAAATGCTGCACAAGGTTGCAGTCACAGCCACAGAATGAAAATGGCGAAGCGTGGTTGGTGCCCATGAACGTTCAGTGGGTTGCTTCTGTTTTCTGGGTCTAGTCTCCTCCTCTTCGGGGGGGCTTCCATCACTGGAGACACACAAACTGGTTGCAAGGCTGAATTCTGCTTAGTCTTACTAGAAGAATGCAGGGCACAGGGGGAATTCCAGGGTGAGGACATCTCCACAGGGGTAAGCTGCAGACGGACCCACTCACCACCTCTACCAATGCTGTCCTGACCCAAGTCTCTGTCATGTTTCACCTGGATGTTTGTGTCAGCCAGTAGGTCTCCCTACTTCTTAACCTTCCTTCCTGCCCTCGTCTTCAATACCAGAGCCAGAGTAACTTTTTTACCATGAAAATCGAGAGTGTCAAGTTTCTCAACTCCCACAACAGGTTAAAATAGGGGATGCTCAGTTAAATTTGAATTTCAGAGTGATAATGAGCCATTTTTTTTAGCATAACTGTCACAAAAGTTGCACGGAACATATTTATACCAACAATAATTTCTTTGTATTGCTTTCCTGTTGCTTCTGCAAATTTAATGACTTAAAAACCCCACATATTTATTATCTTACAGTTCTGGAGATCAGCAGCTAAAAATCAAGGTTTTGACAGGTTTGAGTTCCTTCTGGAGGCTCTAGGAGAATTTGTTTCCTTGTCTTTTCTTAAAAAAAAAAATCTTTTATTGATTTATTTCCGGCTGTGCTGGATATTCTCTGCGGAGAGCGAGCTTTTCTCTAGATGCGGCTCCTCTCGAGCTGCGGTGCTCCGGCTTCTCGGTGGGGTGAGCGCGGGCTCTAGCTTGTGGGCCCAGTAGTCGGCCGCATGGGCTCAGTTGCCCCACGGATCTTTCCAGGCCAGGATGAAACCCGACTCCCCTGCACTGGCAGGCGGATTCTTAATCACTGGACCACCAGGAAGTCACTGCTTTTTCTAGTTTTTGATGCAGCTTGAACTCCTTGGCTGGGGATGCCTTCCTTCCTCTTCAAGGGTGATAATCACACCACTCGAACCTCAACTTGGCTCATCACATCTGCTTTTCCAACTCATCTGCTTTCCTCTTCTGTTTCTCAGGAGTCCTTGCGACGAGCCTGGGCTCACTCGGCCGATCCCAGATAACAGTCTTATCGCTAGACCTTAACATCACGTCTGCAGAGTCCCTTTTGGTATTTAAGGTAACAGAGTCCATGAAGGTCCTGGGCAAGAAGATGTGTATATTTGGGGGGAGCCATCGTTCCTCCTGCCATATTGCTTATCAGTAATTAAAGTTTCACTGTTATCCTGTGTTCCTGTTTATTACATCCGCCCCCTGCCTGCCCCTGGCCAGCCCTTGGCTTGCATCTTACCCGGAGGAAAGAGTGCCCCTCTCCGCTGGGCGCACGCCGCGTCCCACGTGCTCTGCCTGCCCTCTCCCTCCTTTCTGGCTGCACTGCCTTCGTCTGCGCCTCGAACACTTTCTGGCGTCTTCCTGCTGAGAGCTTTCTGTTGGCATTCTCTCTCCCCCGCTGCACCCATGCCGTCCCCGCGTCCCGCCGCCTCCCTGCCTTCGGACCCTTGGAAATGTCACCTTTTCCAAGACGGTTTCCCTTCATTCTCTCCCTGCCAACCAGGGGCGCTCCCTAAGCTCCCTCCCTTTGTTTTTCTTCCTAACACGAACCGCTGTCTAAAGGACTGTGCACTTTTCTTTTTTGGTTTATGGATTGCCTCTGTTTTTCCTCTACTCTTTGGCCACCAGTAGAATGTATGTTGGGATTCCCAGGTGGCTCTGTGGTAAAGAATCTGCCGGCCGCAGGAGACGCGAGTTCGATCCCTGGGTCAGGAAGATCCCCTGGAGCAGGAAATGGCAACCCACTGCAGTATTCTTGCCTGGGAAACTCGATGGACAGAGGAGCCAGGTGGCTAGAGGCCATGGGGTCACAAAGAGTCAGACACAGCTGAGCGAATGCGCACGTCAGGATATCTGTTCAGAGAGCTTTTTACCTCCTGATGTATCATCTCTCATGTAGAAAGAACCCATAGGGCATCAGAGGAGCTCAATAGGTATTTGATGGATGAATGAATGAATGAAAAAAGGACATATTTCTGGAGTGCATGAAGTGACTGCCTATCTTTTCTTGCCAGATCTAGGAAGTACTTGGCTGCTTGTATTTAGTGCATTGAAGTGAAGCCTAAACAAACTATTTTAATAAGCTCATCTAAAAATAGGAGTGATTCCTGCCTTGTGACTTATAGGAATCTACTAACGATTAGGTAAGATTGGAAGGTAAGCAGCGATTATTCCTTTTGCAGCAGCCGCCCTTCCCCTGCACTGATACCCTAAAGCAGTTCCAAGGCATAACTGTCACATTTCTCATTTTAGTGGCTAGGCTTCGTTCCAGAGAATTACAATTTTCATGTGGTCTTTGTGATTAAACTAATAGCAAACAAGCCTCAAGAAGCAACTTTTCAAAGTCTTCTAATTCCGTTTTTTTCTTAACTGTGGGGTGCTTCTTTATTAAATCTACCGACTATGAAATTTTTATAGATTTGAATGGTACTCTTCTAGAGAAATTAAATGAACCTTTTTCTTAGAGTCAAGGGCCTTAGGGAGAATTGACAGAGATTAAGAAGAGAGAGGACTGAGTTTTTCCTTCAATATAAATCTTTCTGAGAATATATTACTGCGAGCCTGGATTCCATATTTGGTGGCTCATATAGGAGTCATGTAACAATAGAAGTCTTGCTGTTTGCGTATTCGGAACCAACATTTTTAACAATCAGACAACAGGTCTTCCAAAAATAACAGCAGATTTCAGAATACTCTTAAAGAGAGAAAATGATGACAAAAGATTATAATAGAAGTTATATAGTTATACAATAGAAGTTATATATTTTTTATAGAAGTTTTTGGAATATTTGCTACTTAACAAATATTTAAATGAATGAATAAATGGTTAAATGGACACATCCATGAATAAAAGAACTCAATAGCAACATTTCTGGTTACCCCTGGAAGTCCAGCATCTGCGACTCTTCACGTGTACTGTGTCTTGTCTCTGTTACTATTTCTAACATTGTCTTTTATCTCAGAATATAACCAGATGGAAACCCTCTGGCCCAGACAGTTTTTAGCATGCAGACACTAAACATTTATGGAGGATGCCCCATTCTCTGAATTGCTCTGTGATTTATCTTAGAATCCCAAGCATTTGAAATGAATGCATATTGTTTTTCTTCTGCTGACATGGGAGGCAAGTGAAAGATCTGTTGCCTGATATTTGACAGAGAAACAGAGTTCTGTCAAAGTCACATGCCTTTCTCACTTCCTCCAACCAACAGATCACTCTCTGTATCAAATTCTTCAGCATTTAAAAGGTGGAATTTGGCATTTTGACCCTTCATTACATCCTATTATGTATTTTCTCAAAGTGTAAGTCTTGGGTAACGAAAAAGACAGTACAGAGTTGTGGAAAGGTCTAAGACTTTGGAGAGTGAAGACTGGTAGGCAAATTCTGAATCTTGCTATTCAGTGATGCAAGTTAGTTATTTTTTCTGCATCCCATTGTATTACATTTCTACCTATAAAATGGGAATAATAATCCATGCTTCATGTAGCAAAAAGGACAAGACAACGTGTGTTGAAAGGATTAACGGTGAGCCGTGATGTAATTTGTACTCAGGGCATATTTACTTTTCTCTCTAAAGCACAAAAACAGTGACCCATTACCACTCACAGCTTAGGGCCAGGCATGGAGCAAGTGCTCATAAGTAAGGGGTCATTATTGGATCATAATTTGATGGTTGAGCTTGGAGAGTGTTTCAAACTTTTGATTTCCTGCTGCTGTTGCTGCTGCTAAGTCGTTTCAGTCGTGTCCGACTCTGTGCGACCCCATAGACAGCAGCCCACTAGGCTCCTCTGTCTCTGGGATTGATTCCTTATCCTTAGTCAAAAGTCAACTACAGTTTTACCTTCTATGAAGGGTCAGCCCATGAACTCTAAATAAGATGACCAGGAAGCTCCTCTAACAAGTAAGATGATTTTAGAAAAGATGGTTTTTCTAGACCCTCTAGAGTCTGCCTGCAATGTAAGAGACCTGGGTTTGATCCCTGGGTCGGGGAGATACCCTGGAGTAGGGAATGGCAACCCACTCCAGTTTTTCTGCCTGGAGGATTCCATTGACAGAGGAGCCTGGTGGGCTACATCCATGGTGTCTCAAAGAGTCAGACACAACTGAGCAACCCACACTTTGACAGACCATCAACATGGAGGACATTTCCACCACTAAACAGCCTTAAAAGGGTGTGTTTCTTGCAGTATGCGATTTCTTCTTCAGGAAGATACCATCTTTTCCCCTTTCAAAGCACTTGGACAAAACACGTAATAGATGTAAACATACCTGGGTTTTCATTTACAGAAACAATCAGAAAGGAACTTGCCAAAATTAAAATAATGTTTTCTCACCAGCAGGGAATGTTGTGTACCTAAAATAAAATATCTTCCTGTCTTGCTCATACCCATATCTAAACCTGCACAGCCTCGGCATTTCCCTAGGCACCTCAGCAGCACCAGCTACAGGGAACAAGGAACATTTGTGCAAAATGTGGGTGGTGTGCAAAGGTGTCCCCAACGTTCAGCATTTGCTCTTTTTTACAACTGGGCTGGAAGATGGGCTTCTGCCCTTCTGTAGATTCAGAAGTGGGGTCATGCGTGGGTGTGCCACTCATGACAGCAGATTTCCCCAGTGTATCTGCCTGTTTTTACAAACCAAACAGTTGGTGACTGGCCATGGTGACTGACGTTTATTACCACCTAGGGCTTTTCCAGTGCCTGCACTGCTTAAACACCCACATGTACTATTTAAAAGTCAGATCATGTTTCTGTTTTAAAACAATATAATTCAGTCTGGAGGCCCACCTTATTCACAACTTCAGCTTGAAATGCCTTTGAGGGTTTAAAGAATAAAGATTTACCATCATGATGTTTTAAAAGGGCACAATATAAGGTCATCATCATTATTATCACCATCATCTCTGTCTACACTCACATAAGCCATTACTGCATGACAAGCATCGTAATTACTGAATTAAGTGAATTAATTGATGTTATTACTTCATTTCCATGGCAATCCTGTGAAGCATGTATTAACCTGTCTGGCTTTATTCCCATTTTGCAGGTGAGGCTACTGAGTGCCAGACAGGTTAGGGAACTTGTCCCGAGGTCGCATGACTAGTACTTGGTGAAACTGAGAAAGAAACTGTATGAGTTTCCTAAGACCGCCAGAAGGAAGTACAATGAACCGGGAGGCTTAGAACAGCAACTGTTACTGTCTTACAGTCCTGGAGGTTAAAATCAAGGAGTCTGAAATCAAGGTGTCAGTGGGCTGTCTTCCATCTGAAGACTTTAGGAAAGTATTCTTTCTTGCCTTTCCCAGCTTCTGGTTGCCCTGGGAGTTCCCTGGATTATAGCTGCACAACTCCAGTCTCCACCTCCATCTTCCCACGGCCTTCTTCACTCGATACTTACAAGTCTCTGGGTCTTCACACAGCATCCCCGATGTGTCTGTGTCCAAATTTACCTCTCCTGATCATGACGTCACTCAGATTAGATTAAGCCCACTTGCATGACTTCATGCTTCCTAGGCGGCACTACTGGTAAAGAACTCACCTGCCAACTCAGGAGACATGAAAGACACGGGTTGGATCCCAGGGTCGGGAAGATCCCCTGGAGGAGGGCATGGCAACCCACTCCAGTATTCTTGCCTGGAGAATCCCATGGACAGAGGAGCCTGGTGGGTTCCAATCAGACAAGACTGAAGTGACTTAGCACAGCATAGCACAAAGACTTCATCTTAACCTGATTACATCTACAAAGATTATTTCCAAATAAGATGATATCTCATCCAGTTTCTGGGGAATAAGAGTGGTGAGTAGGGACACATTGCAGTCCATAACACAAATCCAGGCTATCTGGCTGGAGAATCCTTTTTTTCTTTTTAAGTGAGTTCTCCTGTGAAGGCAAATTGTGAAAAGGTTTTGCTCAGTGGGAGTGGACAGACTCTGAAGGGATGCACTCTGCAGAGAAAGATGCTCCTTTAGGTACAGGGTTTCCGATCCGTTTATCAATCACTTGACTCTATAGAAACGTTCAAATCCACCGACAGACCAAGACTCTTCTAGACAAAGAAAATAAGTCTGTTTCAAATTCTGACCTGGGGTTCTTCTAGCTCCCCAATTTTCACCAAGGCTCCTTGGTCCCTGTCAGTCCTGGAACAACAGAAAGCAAAGGCTTCCTCCTGCGGTTTGTTGCTGGGAGACCTCTGGGAGCCGGGCAGTTTCTAGAAAGATACATGGCTGCTCTTTGCCGGGCAGGGGCGAAGCTGCTGAATCGACAGGGTTTGGGCGGGGCAGCCGGGGAGTTCTTCACCTGTCTCAACTCCTCTGGGCACAGACCCCTGCCACTAGATTGCTGGGGTAGCCAGACTGGAATCTTTTTAAAGGTTAGCAAGTTTCGTCTGATGCCATCTGTTTTGTGTGTGTGCGCTCGCTCCTGATTCTGTACAATGTGCAAATTTAGAACTTCCCTGGAACAATGCTGAGGGAACAAGCCTCAACTCTAGCTTTTGATCACCCCGGAATCCAGGCGCACTGAATTCCTGAGGTGTGTACATCTTAGGAGGGGCAGGGAATGATCGGAGCAGTAACATGAGTAACTGGGACAATATTTTACAAAATATGAAAGGAAAAAGGAAAGTGAAATCGCTCAGTCGTGTCCGACTCTTTGCGACCCCATAGACTGTAGCCTACAAGGCTCCTCTGTCCGTGGGATTTTCCAGGCAAGGGTACAGGAGTGGGTTGCCATTTCCTTCTCCAGAGGATCTTCCCGACCCAGAGATTGAACCCGGGTCTCCCACATTGCAGGCAGACGCTTTAGCGTCTGAGCCACCAGGCAAGCCTACAAAATGTTAAGGGACCCTTAATTTTTCTGCTGGTGAGATTGAGGACTATAGAGCTGAGTGTACGACCCTCCTGCGTGCGTGTTCAGTCGTGTCTGACACTTTGTGATTCCATGGACTAGAGCCCACCAGGCTTCTCTGTTCATGGAATTTGCCAGGCAGGAATACTGAAGTGGGTTGCCATTTCCTTCTCCAGGGGATCTTCCCAACCCGGGGAATGAACCTGTGTCTCTTGCGTCTCCTGCACTGGCAGGCGGAGTCTTTACCAGTGCAACCTCCTGGGCAGCCGGAGTGCATGGCCAAGGTCACACAGCTAGTTAGAGGCAAGGCTGACCCTGAGCCTCAGGTCTCTGATTTCCAAACTAGGGATCTCTTCAATGAATCAGTACATTTTATAAGCCTTTTCATTTTCAAAGGGCTTTTAAAAAGCATTTCATTTTCTTCTCTCCACAATGGAGAAATAAGAGCATTGATCTGACTCCATTAAGAGGAGCTCTGCACCAGGTATATGCCCTTCATCCAAACTAATCTGGATTCAATTCTGCAAATGTTCTTTCTCAAGTCTCATGGGTTTGTGTTTATTCTTTTTGTTACCTTTGTGTTCTGTTCAGGGTTAGCAAAGTTCAAAATCTTTTTTCCACCCAATGGATGGTGTGGGTCCTGATAAGGATTCCATGCTCTTCAATGCTTTTTGGAACTTTCTACAGTAATGGATCAATAGACCCCAAGGCAGCTGCCCATGTGCTTATGCCTGGCAGTTGCTGCCTTTATTAATTTAGAATCTTTACCTCCCTCTCTGTTTCTCAGTTCAGTTCAGTCACTCAATTGTGTCCGACTCTTTGAGACCCTATGGACTGCAGCACCCCAGGCCTCCCTGTCCATCACCACCTCCTGGAGTTTACTGAAACTCATGCCCACTGACTCAATGATGCCATCCAACCATCTCATCCTCTGTAGTCCCCTTCTCCTCCTGCCCTCAATCTTTCCCAGCATCAGGGTCTTTTCCAGTGAGTCAGCTCTTCACATCAGGTGGTCAAAGTATTGGAGTTTCAGCTTCAACATCAGTCCTTCCAATGAATATTCAGGACTGATCTCTTTTAGGATGGACTGGTTTAATCTCCTTGCAGTCCAAGGGACTCTCAAGAGTCTTCTCCAACGCCACAGTTCAAAAGCATCGATTCTCTATTTCTAGGCTCATCTTTATACCCCTCCTGGTTGTGCCTTTTGTCACTGTTCTGCCGTGTGTTGTGCTGTGTTTAATCACTAGGTCACGTCTGATTCTTTGCAATCCCGTGGACTATAGCCCACCAGGCTCCTTTGTCCATGGGGATTCTCCAGGCAAGAAGACTGGAGTGGGTTGCCATGCCCTCTTCTAGGAGATCTTCCCCTACTTAGGGATCCAGCCCAGGTCTCCTGCATTGTAAGTAGATTCTTTACTGTCTGAGCCGCCTGGGAAGTCCAAGAATACTGGAGTGGGTAGCCTATCCCTTCTCCCGGGGATCTTCCTTTCCCAGGAATTGAACTGGGTTCTCCTGCATTGCAGGTGGATTCTTTACCAGCTGAGCCACCAGGAAATAAGGTATCCCAGAAGAACACAGGCTTTGGGTCATATAAACGTGGGTTTGAACCTGGTTCTGTCTTTACCTGAGCATGTGACCACTGTGTTCAGGTACAAAATGCAGCAAAACACGGGGCGATAGGCAACCTTTCTTAACAAGGTGTTGTGATGGCTAACAGGGCGACAAAGTTTGAGTGCCTAGCACGTGGCAGGTATTCTGTGAATACTAGCTCACTTCTCAGAAAGCACAAGGCAAGGCTGTGTTGATGGGCCGTGCTCCTTTACTCAGCTAATGTCTGAGGTTATTCAGATTATGAAATGCTAGAGGCATGTGTCGTATCAGCGTTTAGATGACTGATTTTGACACTCCAAAAATGAGGTGTGTGGAAGGGGCACATACACAGCAAAAAGCCCAGCCAGACTGCATGATGTCTCAGGACTCTCCCAGCTCTGACACCACATGATGCTAGGTGTTACTTGTGAACATTTTTCAGAAGAGCCTGAAAGAGATTAAGAGATCAAGGAGAAAGCTGGGCATAGTGGGAAAACTGTCTGTCGTTGACTAAAAGAAAGAAAGCTGAATTTGTTGCACATCTTTTATATGCCAGATCCTTCTTACCTTGTGTTTCACAAACCTCACCCCATGGAGGGTTTGGAAGAACCCTGTCACATAGGAATTGTTTTCCCATTTTCCAGACGACAGAATCCAGGCTCCACTTAGCTCCGCAACTCATGTGCGTTGATGTGATGCAGAGAAATCTGAATCCAGGCTTCACGTTCCTCTGTGTCTCTGGGGAAGGGCTGAGCCGTGGGGCTCACTGGGAAGCTTTGGGTAAAGGATTCAGGCAAAGCTGAGGGGTTGCAGTCACTGCTCCCTTCACTTGAGCAGAACAGGGGCCCTTCACCCCTCCTTGGGTATTTGTCTGCAAAGAAAAGTGACATGAGGAGGCTTTTTTTTGGCAAAAGGATTGAAATCAATAAGCCAGATGTCCTCACTGGATGGCGTGGCCAGATTGCACCGAGTCAGTATTCCAGAGGGCCCATGATACACTCCTCCCTGACCATCAGGATAAGCCCTGAGAGTAAATGCAGAGTAGATGGGCACATATTTGTGTCCACGATGGCTTATAAACAGCCCATTGGGGCTTTATAAACTTATGAACTTATCCGCAGGGGCTGAATTAGACAAAATGGCAATAATCATTTGATAATGAGAGAAAATGATTATGTACAAAATTTATTGCTTCTTCAAAATGATTTGATCTTCTTTACTGTCCATGTAATTTATTTCTTTGAAATTTGGTGTGTTTTTCTAAAACAAACAAACCTAAAACACAGAAGTATTTATATCTAGAATTCTTGAAAGAAAAATAATGATCATCTCAGAGTTATCCGCTACACACAAAATTGAATCTTTATAGGTAGCTTTGGAAAAGTCATGTTCTAACTTGGTATTTTTACTTCTCAAGTGACCTGTTAAAATATTTTTGATGCATTTGAAATTGGTAATTTTATATATTAAAGGTCTTGGAGTCTATCAATGCTGACTTTAAAACATCAGAATTATTGTAACTGTGGAAATATCGAGATGAGTCTTTTTATACCTAAACAACTCACCTAAACTGTTGCCAATTTCCTTCCAGCCTAAACTGGCAATAACTTACACCTGAGCTAAGGAAACCTTTACCCTTGGTTTGTAGAGCCTGGCTGAAGACCAAAGGTTGGCCCGAACCACTGAGTCCAGAAGATGTCACCTCTAGATGAACTATATTTCTTGAGCTTTACCGTTAGCCCTGGATGGGTTAGTTCATATTTTTCTCTACCAAGGGAGAAACTGTTTCAAGACCCAAAGTAGAAAACGTCTATTTTTTTTCTCTGCCTTTCTTTTGTTTCCATTTTATCAAATACCATCTGGAAAACATGGAGAGATATAATGCATGTGATATATGAATGTGTTCAGCATCATCGTTGGAATGAAGAGAGAGTTTAAAGCACAGTAAAGGGAAAATTATAGGATGAGCTGGTGGATTTTAACAGGCTAATGATAGGATCATCAGTCAGTTCCAAGTATTCCCTAAAACTCTATGTACATTCAGCTGTTTTTGCTTTATTATTTGTTGGATTTTAGGATTTATGTATGTATGTTACAGAAAATACAGAAAGATACCCTAGTAATTAAAGTCAGGCTAGATTTATCATTTCAATAGAATTTATACAGCAAGTGATTATATTATAGGTAGTTGGCCTAGAGATTAATTTATTCTAGTTCCATATACATGAGTGCTTCCAAGTTGCTGTTATTTTAACCCAAGTCCCTCCTGGGGATTGGAAGGAAAGCAAATGGCTGTTTGTTGATACCCCCATGCTATATTATTGTGGCATTTGTCATCAGCTAGGAAGATCTTGTCTTTTGCCAAAGTACCTCTAATGGATTTGATCACAAAAGCCAGCGAATTTCTTTGAGACTGCCTGTTTTATAATCGTGACAGTTTGAGGATAAGAGGACAACCAATATTTAGTTGTCACTTAGAAGGGCTTGGACCGCTGCAAAACTTTGAAAGATCACATCCGTCTTGGGCTTTGAATGTTTACTTCCTGGGGTGTTTGGGGGCTGACCCTGGACAGCACCCGTGCTTATTAGTTCTTGGTGTTCTTGGGAGGCATTTGAAGTCAGCTGGCGCCCTGCTGATGGAGCTGCTGAGTACAGCATTGCGTCGACATAATTTCATGATGTGTTTGCATCAAGGGCTTTAGTGCCCTCTCTGAGTAAAGTAAGCACTTTTGGAGCCTGTGTTGATGAAGTTATCTGCTTGTTACCTACTTTGCTGGATGCTTTCTCTTCTACTCCCTGGAAGTTTTTCCCTCCTAGTTTCTCCACCAGTGATACCTTCTAACGTGCATTATGGGTGCTTATGATGCAGTGGTTTGAAAGTTGAAATGTAGCCAGAGGGCTGAGATTTTCTTTCCAAATACCATTCATGATGTAAACCAGAGGGCTTCCTGCAAGAAGATATGAAGTATTCTTTACTAAAAAGGTGGAGTTGATGGTTTCATTAAACTAGTTTATTTATCTCATTTATCTAGGGACACTCGAGATTTCTGTGGATTGCTTTTTTTTTTTTTTGGCTGCCTGGCACAGCATGTGGAACTTCCCCATGGAACCTGTGGTCCCTGTTGTGGAAGCACGGAGTCTTAACCCCTTGGTCACCAGAGAAGTCCAATTTAAAAATTTTTAAAAAACTTTTTGGCTNTTTTTTTTTTTTTGGCTGCCTGGCACAGCATGTGGAACTTCCCCATGGAACCTGTGGTCCCTGTTGTGGAAGCACGGAGTCTTAACCCCTTGGTCACCAGAGAAGTCCAATTTAAAAATTTTTAAAAAACTTTTTGGCTGTGCTGCATACCACATACCACATGGGATCTTAGATCCCCAGCCAGGGGTGGAACTCATGCCCCTCTACATGGAAAGCTTGCAGTCTTAACCACCCAACCACCAGGGAAGTCCCTTCAGTGGATTTCTTGATAGTCATTAATAAAGTCAACAGTTTCCCCTGCATTTATTTGAAGAACTGCTCCTTTAATTAAAATCCTGAGCACTTGTGTCCTCAGTGGGGAAACCGTTTCAGCTTGAGAGCACAAATCACACTGGCATGAGAGGGATGCCTGTCCCACTACTAGAGGCTGATTCCATCCCAGAAGCACCAGGCTCAGTGAAGGAAAAACTGCCCTCCTTTGCCACCTGAGAGAGAGACTTCTTTCCTTCAGCCTTTATCTTTCTGGTAGCAGATCCAGCTTTGTGGGTGCCCATGAAGTCAGCATCCCAGGTCTACTGTGTCCCATGTCCAGATGGGCAAGTTTCAGATTGGTCTGAATCTTGGCTCTTTTTAAAATTTTTGTTTGCAGAAGGTTAGTTCCTTTCTCTCCAGCCCAAGGTGAGGATGTGGTGAGATGAATGGAGGGGGTCTGGCACAGTTGCCAGCCCTCACATGGCGCTCCATCCAAGTCAGTCTCCCGTTTCCTCTAGAGAGCAGTCCCCGTGACTAGCGTTTGAGGACCATCACGAAGCAGCCTCCTTCCGGGAAGTCCCCTCCACCTTAGACCCACCCTCTAGGTGTGCACACCCGGAGGTTGTCTCAGCTGCCCACCTTGGAGTCTGAAATTCTCCATCCGTGATCTGTCCTTTGGTGGATGGACTCAGATGGCATCACGGTTCAGCAATAGCCCTTTCTTCTTCCGGGAGGATGACGAAACTTCAGTGTTCCGTTGAGATCGGGCTTGGCCAGTGACACGGGAAGGGAAATCATGTCACTGTCACCTCTGGGCAGAGCCCGAGGAGCCAGTCTGTGCTTTGCCATGCTCTTTTCTTCAGCCACATTCGCAGTTCATTTCTAGTCCTTGCTAGTGGGGTACCCCTCGTGCAGTTTACCTCCCTCAGCAGATCGTCCTTTCCCCATGGATTCTCACTGGACACTCAGTGTGACTGGTAAACCCCTGAGATTCGGGACCTGTTTGTCAGCAGCATGTAACTCAGATATCCTGACCAATGCAGATGGTAATGATGGTTATTGGGGCTTTAAGACATTGTGTTAGAATTCAAGTCGTCTTGGAAAGAGTAGACATTTCAGTCTTTACCACCTGATATCCTAGAGTGAGAAGGGATTAAAAGATCAAGGAAACACCAACTGGCATGAATGGGACACAAATAGAAATGTAAAGGCTGGAAGTACCGACAGGAGCTAGGAGAAGCTGTGAAAAACAGAGTGTGCACGCTTCTGCCAGCGCTGCCGGTGACCCACAAGGGCAGGGGCTGTGCCGAGTATCGAAAGTAGAACTGCCGAATATGGACCAGGAAGCATAGATTTCAAAAAGGCTCTGGGGGTGCTAAGTAAATTGATTCTGTGTAACTTTAGTTTTAAAAAAACAGGTCTTAGTCCAGTTGTTCTCAAGCATGAGCATCACCATCATTGGGAAGGGCTGTTAAGTCATGGGCCACTGGGTACCAATCCAGGAGTTTCCGGTTCTGGAGTCCTGGGGTGGGCCTGGTATTGTGCGCTTCCAGCAAGTTCTCAGGTGGTATTGATGCTGCTGGTCCAGGGGCCAGCCTTTGAGAACCATTGCCTTAGACCCCCCAAAGGGAAACCAGGGGTCTCCACCTAGAAGTGAGACAGGGAGACAGCTGGGAGGGAGTGGCCACCTTGCTCAGTATAAGCCTGCCCTCCAGGTGACTCTGGGGGAGTTAGTCCAGCTGGGCCCACTGTGCTTCCTAACCAGGTTGCTCCAAAGGGCATTCCCGAGTGTCTCTTCACATTGTTTGGAGGCTTTCCTGGTGGCTCAGACTGTAAAGAATCTTCCTGCAATGCAGGAGACCTGGGTTCGATCCCTGGGACGGGAAGATCCCCTGGAGAAGAGGATGGCAACCCACTCCAGTGTCCTGGCCTGGAGAATCCCACGAACAGAGGACCCTGGTGGGCTACAGCCCACGGGGTCCCAAAGAGTCGACCATAACAGACTGACTGACACGTTCACACTTTTCACATTGTTTGAAGATGTGTCTCAGTATCATCTCAGAAGTGTAATGAAAGGGAGGAATAGGTGACTGGCTCAAGCTTAGGACATTTTAAGCATAATAATTCAAACAGAGAACTGAGGAAGAGGGATTTTTTTTTTTTT
>SJYX01007716.1:4294-107351 GCA_006410675.1 Oreotragus oreotragus | reverse complement strand
ACTCTGTGTGACCCCATAGATGGCAGCCCACCAGGCTCCCCCGTCCCTGGGATTCTCCAGGCAAGAATACTGGAGTGGGTTGCCATTTCCTTCTCCAATGCATGAAAGAGAAAAGTGAAAGTGAAGTCGCTCAGTCTGTCCAACTGTTAGCGACGCCATGGTGCTAGATGGAGGGAAAAGTTCACTGCCAAAGTTGTCCAGAGCACCTTTGGTTTGTACAGGAAACAATGGCGGCATGGTAAAAGAATTGAGTCAGTTCTTGTGTGCATGGCCTTTCTCTGTCAAGTGTGAGCTGTGTGATTTATTGTTTTTATTGAGTTAAAATTCATGTAACATAAAATTAACCATTTAAATCATTTTAAAGGGTACAATTCAGTCAATCTCAATACATTTACAGTGTTGAACGACCATCACCATTATCTAATTACACAACATTTTTATCATCCCAGAGGGAAACCCTGTACCCATTAAGCAGTCACTCCCCATCCCTTTCTCTCCCTATTAACTGGTGACCACCAGTTTGCTTTCTTTCTCTATGAAGTTGTTTATTCTGGACATTTCATATACATGAAATCAGAATATGTGACTTCCTGTGTCTGGCTTCTTTGATTTAGCATGATGTTTATAAGGTTCATTCATGATGTAGCATGTGTTCCTTTCTTTGAATAATATCCATTCCTTTCTTTGAATAATAATTCCGTTGAATGGATATACCACATTT
The DNA here is from genome assembly GCA_006410675.1 of Oreotragus oreotragus. Lineage (NCBI taxonomy): Eukaryota > Metazoa > Chordata > Mammalia > Artiodactyla > Bovidae > Oreotragus > Oreotragus oreotragus. The sequence continues at coordinate 106,630 of SJYX01007716.1, read as the reverse complement.
TGTTTATCCGTTATCAGTTGATGGGCATTTCCATTGTTTATACTTTCTGGCTACTGTAAATAGTGCTACCAAGAACATTTGTGTGCAAGTTTTTACCTGAATATCTGTTTCAGTGCTTTTGTGTATATACCTGGAGTGGAATTGCTGGACCATATGGTAATTCTATATTTATCTTTTGGAGTAACCACCTTACCGTTTTCCACAGCAACTGCACCATTTTACATTTCCACTATCAGTGTTTGAAAGTTCCAGTTTCTCCATGTCCTTGTCAACACTTGTTATTTTCTAGGTTTGTTTTGATTTTGGTCATAGCCATCCTAGTGGGTGTGAAGTGATATCTCACTGTGATTTTGATTTGCATTACCTTAATGCTGTGCATCTTTTAATGTGTTTTTTGGCCATTTTACTGGATAGATGTCTTTTCAAGTTCTTAGCCTGTTTTTTTAATGGGTTGTCTGTCCTTTTGTTGTTGTGTAGTTAAGAGTTCTTTATATATTCTGGTTACCAGACCTTTGTCAGATATATGATCCTTCAGCAACTACCAGGAGTCTTCTATTCTATTAATAGTGCCTAGTGAGTCATGGGAGAAGGCAATGGCACCCCACTCCAGTACTCTTGCCTGGAAAATCCCATGGACGGAGGAGCCTGGTAGGTTGCAGTCCATGGGGTCGCTAAGAGTCGGACATGACTGAGCGACTTCACTTTGACTTTTCACTTTCATGCGTTGGAGAAGGAAATGGCAACTCACTCCAGTATTCTTGCCTAGAGAACCCCAGGGATGGGGGAACCCGGTGGGCTGCCATCTATGGGGTCGCACAGAGTCAGACACGACTGAAGTGACTTAGTAGCAGCAGCAGCAGCAGCAATGAGTCATGACTTAACTAGAGGACTAGGACTCAGCCAGTCACAGGACCCCAGGTGCAAAAGATATTTGGATAGGTTGTACCCATACAGAATTGAAAGCATTTTTTTCTTGTTGAGCATGTACTTGTCAAATTCTGTTACTCTTCCTCTCAAATTTAAGGATAGCTGTTCTAGGTATGTGAGTCATAGTTTTCAATATGAAAGATTTTTCAGGCATTGAAGGAGAATGAAAGCAGTTCTTTTTATTGGACCAAGAATTTCACATTTAATTGTACCAACTTTAACCTTCTAAAATTAAGACTATTTCCTGAATCAGTGGTTAGTGATTTCATTCACTTTAGTCAACAAATACTTATTGAGTTATCACTGTGTGCCTGGCACTTTACCAAATACTAGAGATACAGTGCCTTGTGATATAAACCCAGACTCTCTTGACCCTCCTCTTGATCCTTCTCCCCATCTGCTCGTCTCTGTTGTCTCACTTACTGGGAGACAGTTAGGTTCCTTTCCACCAGTCTCTCTTGAGTCAACACTTTACCTTCAGCATTACTGACTCCAGTGAGTAAGTTTTCAGTCTTTCTCTTGCATGACCTTTCAACAGCATTTTGCATAATTGTTTATTCCTTTCTTTGAAATACTTTCATCATTTAGTTTCCAAAATACTACATTCTCTGGATTTCTTCCTACCTTACTGGTGATTCTTTCTCAGTCTTTTTGCTCATTCCTCGTCATCTTCTTGACCTCTGAAAGTTGGAGTGCTGCTTACTCCTGAAACTTCAGTCTTCCTTATCAACCCTATTTCCTTTTCATTTTACCCAGTCTCATGATGTTACATACATACCAAAGACTACCAATTTTTTCTCCAAGTTACACCTCTCCTCTGAACCTCACATTTTGTTATCTAAGTGCCTACTTGATCTGTCCATTTGGCTGTCTGACAGGTATCTCAAAACTGAACTCCTGATCTTCCCCTATAAAACCCACTCCTCCCACAGCCTGTCCTGTCTGAGTAAATAGCAACTCCATTCTTCCAGTAGCCCAGGCTAAAAATATTGGCATCATCTCTGACTCGCTTCTCTTTCACCCCACATTCAGTCTATCAGCCAACTCTCTTGACTCTGCCAAGAGAATGCATCTAGCATTGGTAACATCCTAATATCTCTACCGCTTCTACTTTATCCACACCACCATTGTATCTCATCTGGATTATTGCCATAGCCTCTTTTCTCCTCCTTCTACCCTTGCTCTCCTGGTAGCTAGAGGGACCCCATTAAAAGTAAGTTCTCGGACCTGGCTTCCATACGGCCTGAGGTGGGGGCGTTCCACTTCAGGACCCTTACGGTGCCTGAGGTCGACTGAATGTTAACATATTAGTAAAGGCTAATGTTTTTTGCATACTTACTACTTGCCAGGCACTGTTCCAGGTGCTTTCCTGGATGAATATGAGACCTATGCAACAACCCTACCAAGTGGATTCTTTACTACTGAGCCACCTATTGGAAGACAGAAGAACACAGGCAGGAGAGCAAACCCTGAGCCTTTGGAGTGGGAGCACTGGCTCCAAGACCTTAGATTACGAGAGAACTAACCCTATGGAGTATCAAATAGCAATAACTCACACAAAGGAAACCACTTGAATACAAGACCCGGCATCACCTAACCACCAGTGAACCCTATGCAGGACACTCATCTAAACAACAAACAAAACAAAAATACAAACCAAATCAGCAGACAGGATTAGCACCTCACTCAGCCTTGCCCATCAGAGGAAAAACAAACAAACAAAAGCTCAGCACAAATCTCACCCTATAGGAAGCTTACACAAACCACTGGACCAACCTTAGGAGAGCAGAAACCAAAAGGAAGAAAGAATTCAACCTTGAAGCCTGGGAAAAGGAGACCTCAATAAGTTAAAAAAAATAATGAAAAGGCAGAGAAATATTAACAGAAATGAAGGAACAAACTAGAAACACAGAAGTCCAAATAAATGAAGAGGAAATAGGCAAACCACCTGAAAAAGAATTCAGAATAATGATGGTAAAGGTGATCAAAAACCTTGAAAACAAAATGGAGAACATGCAAGAATCAATTAACAAAGACCTAAAAGAATTAATGGCACCCCACTCCAGTACTCTTGCCTGGAAAATCCCATGGACGGAGGAGCCTGGTAGGCTGCAGTCCATGAGGTTGCTAAGAGTTGGACACAACTGAGCAACTTCAGTTTCACTTTTCACTTTCGTGCATTGGAGAAGGAAATGGCAACCCACTCCAGTGTTCTTGCCTGGAGAATCCCAGGGACAGAGAAGCCTGGTAGGAGGCCGTCTATGGGGTCACACAGAGTCGGACACGACTGAAGCGACTTAGCAGCAGCAGCAGCAGAATTAAAGAATAAACATACAGAGACAACACAATTACTGAAATTAAAAATACTCTAGAAGGAATCAATAGCAAAATATCTGAAGCAGAAGAACAAATCAGTGAGCTGGAAGATAAAATGGTAGAAATAACTTCTGAAGAGCAGAATAAATTAAAAAGAATTACAAGAAATGAGGATAGTCTCAGAGACCTCTGGAACCATATCAAATGCTCCCACATTTGAATTATAGGGGTCCCAGAGGAAGAAGAGAAAAAGAAAGGGTATGAGAAAATTTTTAAGGAATTATTGTTGAAAATTTCCCCAACATGGCAAAGGAGTCAGTCAAGTCCAAGAGGCACAAAGAGGCCCATACAGAATAAACCCAAGGAGAAACACGCCAAGACACATACTAATCAAACAATGACTAAACACAAAGAAAGAATATTAAAAGCAGCAAGGAAGAAGCAACGAGTAACATACTTACTTAACTTATGCTTAACAGCTGATCTTTGTGCAGAAACTCTGCAGGGCAGAAGGAAATGGCAGGATATATTTAAAGTACTGAAAGGGAAAAATCTACAACCAAGATTACTGTACCCAGCAAGAATCTCATTCAGAACTGATGGAGAAATCAAAAGCTTTTCAGACAAGCAAAAGTTAAGAGAATTCAGTACCACCAAGCCAGCTTTATAACAAATGTTAAAGGGGCATATATAGTCAAGAAATACAAGAGAAGAGAAAAGATCTACAATGTCAACCCCAAGCAATAGGAATGTGTATATATATATATATATATGTATATATATATCAATAATTACTCTAAATGTAAATGGATTAAATGCTCCAACCAAAAGACACAGACTGGCTGAATGGANTAACAAATGTTAAAGGGGCATATATAGTCAAGAAATACAAGAGAAGAGAAAAGATCTACAATGTCAACCCCAAGCAATAGGAATGTGTATATATATATATATATATGTATATATATATCAATAATTACTCTAAATGTAAATGGATTAAATGCTCCAACCAAAAGACACAGACTGGCTGAATGGACACAAAAAGAAGACCCATCTATATATGCTGTCTACAAGAAACCCACATCAGACCTAAAGACACATATAGACTGAAAGTGAGTGGATGGAAAAATATATTCCATGCAAACAGGAAGCAAAAGAAAGCTGGAGTAGCAATCCTTATATCAGACAAAATAGATCACAAAATAAAGAATATTACAAGAGATAAGGAAGGACACTGCATAATGACCAAGGGATCAATCCAAGAGGAAGACATAACAATTGTAAATATCTATGCACCCAACAGGGGCTTCCCTGGTGGCTCAGAGGTTAAAGCATCTGCCTGCAATGCAGGAGACCTGGGTTCGATCCCTGGGTTGGGAAGATCCCCTGGAGAAGGAAATGGCAACCCACACTCCAGTATTCTTGCCTGGAGAATCTCATGGACAGAGGAACCTGGTGGGCTATAGTCCACGGGGTCGCAAAGAGTCGGACACGACTGAGCGACTTCACTCACTTATGCACCCAACATAGGAGCACCTCAGTACATAAGACAAACACTAATGGACATAAAAGGAGAAATGGACAGTAACACAATACTAGTAGGAGACTTTCACACCCCACTCACACCAATGGACAGATCATCAAAACAAATTTAATAAGGAGACACGTATTAAATGATACATTAGATGAGGTGGGTCTCTTTGATATCTTCAGGACATTCCATCCAAATGTAGAATACACCTTCTTCTCAAGTGCACATGGAACATTCTCCAGGATAGACCACATCTTCAGTCACAAATCAAACCTCAGTAAATTTAAGAAAATTAAAATCATATCAAGCATATTCTCTGACCACAATGAGACTAGCTATGAGACTAGATATCAATTACAAGAAAATAAATGTAAGAAAAACACATGGAGATTAAACAACACATTTCTAAATAACCAACAGGTTACTGAAGAAAACAAAGGGGAAATAAAAAGCTTTCTAGAAACAAATAACAATAAAAACATGACAACTCAAAACCTATGGGATGCAGCAAAGGCAGTTCTAAGAGGTAAGTTTACAGCAATACAGTCCTACCTCAATAAACAAGAAAAACATCAAACAGACAACCTAACTTTACACCTGAAACAACTGAAAAAAGAAAATTCCAAAATTAGTAGAAGGAAAGAAATCATAAAGATCCTAGCAGAAATAAATGAAAAAGAAATCAAAGAAACAATAGTAAAGATTAATAAAACTAAAAGCTGGTTTTTGAGAAGATAAACAAAATTGACAAGCCCTTTGCCAGACTCATCAAGAAAAAAAGAGAGAAGAGAAGAATCAAATCAACAAAATTAGAAATGAAAAAGGAGAGGTTACAACAGACAATGCAGAAAAACAAAGGATTATAAGATTATTATGAACAGCTATATGGCAATAAAATGGATAACCTGGAAGAAATGGACAGATTCTTAGAAAAGTTCAATCTTCCAAGACTGAACCAGGAAGAAATAGGAATTATGAACAACCCAGTTACAAGCACTGAAATTGAAGCTGTGATCAAAAATCTCCCCAAAAAACAAAAGCCCAGAACCAGATGGCTGCACAGGAGAATTCTGCCAAACATTTAGAGAAGAGCTAATGCCTAGCCTTCTAAAAACTCTTTCAAGAAACTGCAGAGGAAGGAACACTTCTAAATTCAATCTTTGAGGCCATCATCACCCTGATACCAGAACCAGACAAAGACAACACAAAAAGAGAAAACTACAGGCCAATATCACTGATAAACATAGATGCAAAAATCCTCAACAAAGCTTTGGCAAACAGAATTCAGCAATACATCAGAAAGCTCATACACCATGATCAAGTTGGGTTTATTCCAGGAATGCAAGGATTCTTCAATGTATTTAAATCAATGGGATACACCATATTAACAATTGGTGATAACAACTGAAAGATAAAAACCATATGATCCTCTCAATAGATTCAGAAAAATCCTTTGACAAAATTCAGCACCCATTTATGATTAAAACTCTTCAAAAAATGGGCATAGAAGGAACCTACCTCAACATAGTAAAGGCCATATATGATAAGCCTGCAGCAAACATTATTCTCAGTGGTGAAAAACTGAAAGCATTCTCCCTAAGATCAGGAAGAAGACAAGGGTATCCACTTTCACCAATATTATTCAACACAGTTCTGGAAGTCCTATCTACAGCAATCAGAGAAGAAAAATAAAGGAATCCAGATCAGAAAAGAAGTAGTAAAGCACTCACTGTTTGCACATGACATGATACTGTACATAGAAAACCCTAAATACTGTATCAGAAAATAACTAGACCTAATCAGTGAATTTAGCAAAGTTGTAGGATACAAGATCAATACACAGAAATCACTTGCATTTCTATGTACTAACAATGAAAAACCAGAAAGAGAAATTAAGGAAACAATCCCATTCACTGTTGCAACAAAAAGAATTAAATATCTAGGAATATACTTAGCTAAGAAGACAAGAACTGTACACAGAAAATTATAAGACACTGATGAAAGAAATCAAAGATGACATAAACACATGGGGAGCTATTCTATGTTCCTGGGTAGGAAGAATCAATATTATGAAAATGACTACGCTACCAAACACAATCTACAGATTTGATGCAATCCCTATCACATTACCAATGGCATTTTTCGCAGAACTGGAACAAAAAATTTCACAATTCATATGGAAACACAAAAGCCCCCAAATAGCCAAAGCAGTCTTGAGAAAGAAGAATGCAGCTGGAGGAATCAACCTTCCTCTCTTCAGATTATACTACAAAGCTACAGTTATCAAGACAGTATGGAATTGGCACAGAAACAAAAATACAGACCAATGGAAAAAGATAGAAAGCCCAGAAATAAACCCATGCACCTATGGGTACCTTATTTTTGAGAAAGAAGGCAAGAATATACAACGGGGCAAAGACAACCTCTTCAATAAATGGTGCTGGGAAAACTGGACAGCTATGTTCTATGAAATTAGAACACTTCCTAAACCATACACAAAGATAAACTCAAAATAGATCAAAGACCTAAATGTAAGACCAGAGACTGTAAAACTCTTAGAGGAAAACATAGGCAGAACATGCAATGACGTAAAGCAAGATCCTCTATGACCCACATGCTAGAGTAATGGAAATAAAAACAAAAGTAAGCAAGTGGGACCTGATTAAACCTAAAAGCTTTTGCACAGCAAAGGAAACTATAAGCAAGGTGAAAAGACAACCCTCAGAATGGGAGAAAATAATAGCAAATGAAACAGCTGACAAGGATGAATTTCCAGAATATACAAGAAGCTCATACAACTTGGTGCCAGAAAAACAAACAACCCAATCAAAAAGTGGGGAAAAGACTTAAGCAGACATTTCTCCTAAGAAGACATACAGATGGCTAACAAACACATGAAAAGATGCTCAACATCACTCATTATTCAGTTCAGTTCAGTCGCTCAGTTGTGTCCGACTCTGCAACCCCATGAATTGCAGCACGCCAGGCCTCCCTGTCCATCATCTCCCGGAGTTCACTCAGACTCACGTCCATTGAGTCCGTGATGCCATCCAGCCATCTCACCCTCGGTCGTCCCCTTCTCCTCCTGCCCCCAATCCCTCCCAGCATCAGAGTCTTTTCCAATGAGTCAACTCTTCGCATCGGGTGGCCAAAGTACTGGAGTTTCAGCTTTAGCATCATTCCTTCCAGAGAAATCCCAGGGTTGATCTCCTTCAGAATGAACTGGTTGGATCTCCTTGCAGTCCAAGGGACTCTCAAGAGTCTTCTCCAACACCACAGTTCAAAAGCATCATTTCTTCAGCACTTAGCCTTCTTCCCAGTCCAACTCTCACATCCATACATGACCACAGGAAAAACCATAGCCTTGACTAGACGAACCTTAGCCGGCAAAGTAATGTATCTGCTTTTGAATATGCTATCTAGGTTGGTCATAACTTTTCTTCCAAGGAGTAAGCGTCTTTTAATTTCATGGCTGCAGTCACCATCTGCAGTGGTTTTGGAGCCCCCAAAAATAAAGTCTTACACTATTTCCGCTGTTTCCCCATCTATTTCCCACGAAGTGATGGGACCGGATGCCATGATCTTCGTTTTTTGAATGTTGAGCTTTAAGCCAACTTTTTCGCTCTCCTCTTCACTTTCATCAAGAGGCTTATTAGCTCCTCCTCACTTTCTGCCGTAAGGGTGGTGTCATATGCGTATCTGAGGTTATTGATATTTCTCCCGGCAATCTTGATTCCAGCTTGTGTTTCTTCCAGTCCAGCGTTTCTCATGATGTACTCTGCATATAAGTTAAATAAGCAGGGAGACAATATACAGCCTTGACGTACTCCTTTTCCTATTTGGAACCAGTCTGTTGTTCCATGTCCAGTTCTAACTGTTGCTTCCTGACCTGCATACAGATTTCTCAAGAGGCAGGTTAGGTGGTCTGGTATTCCCATCTCTTTCAGAATTTTCCACAGTTTATTGTGATCCACACAGTCAAAGGCTTTGGCATAGTCAATAAAGCAGAAATAGATGTTTTTCTGGAACTCTCTTGCTTTTTCCATGATCCAGCGGATGTTGGCAATTTGATCTCTGGTTCCTCTGCCTGTTCTAAAACCAGCTTGAACATCAGGGAGTTCACGGTTCACGTATTGCTGAAACCTGGCTTAGAGAATTTTGAGCATTACTTTACTAGCATGTGAGATGAGTGCAATTGTGCGGTACTTTGAGCATTCTTTGGCATTGCCTTTCTTTGGGAGTGGAATGAAAACTGACCTTTTCCAGTCCTGTGGCCACTGCTGAGTTTTCCAAATTTGCTGGCATATTGAGTGCAGCACTTTCACAGCATCATCTTTGAGGATTTGAAATCGCTCAACTGGAATTCCATCACCTCCACTAGCTTTGTTCGTAGTGATGCTTTCTTAGGCCCACTTGACTTCACATTCCAAGATGTCTGGCTCTAGATTAGTGATCACATCCTCATGATTATCTGTGTCGTGAAGATCCTTTTTGTACAGTTCTTCCGTGTATTCTTGCCATATCTTCTTAAGATCTTCTGCTTCTGTTAGGTCCATACCATTTCTATCCTTTATCGAGCCCATCTTTGCATAAAATGTTCCCTTGGTATCTCTAATTTTCTTGAAGAGATCTCTAGTCTTTCCCATTCTGTTGTTTTCCTCTATCTCTTTGCATTGATCACTGAAGATGGCTTTCTTATCTCATCTTGCTGTTCTTTGGAACTCTGCATTCAGATGCTTATATCTTTCCTTTTCTCACATGTATCCCATTGTTCATTGCAGCAGTATTTACAATAGCTAGAACATGGAAGCAACCTAGATGTCTATCAACAGATGAATGGATAAAGAAGTTGTGGTACATATATACAATGGAATATTATTCAGCCATAAAAAGGAACACATTTGAGTCAGTTCTAATGAGGTGGATGAACCTAGAACCTGTTATACAGAATGAAGCGAGTCAGAAAGAGAAAGATAAACATCATATTCTAACACACATATTTGGAATCTAGAGAAATAGAGAAGGCAATGGCACCCCACTCCAGTACTCTTGCCTGGAAAATCCCATGGACGGAGGAGCCTGGTAGACTGCAGTCCATGGGGTTGCTAAGAGTCAGGCACAACTGAACAGCTTCACTTTCACTTTTCACTGTCATGCATTGGAGAAGGAAATGGCAACCCACTCCAGTGTTCTTGCCTGGAGAATCCCAGGGATATGGGAGCCTGGTGGCCTGGTGGCTGTGGTGTTGCACAGAGTTGGACACGACTGAAGTGCCTTAGCAGCAGCAGCAGCACAGAAATGGTACTGAAGAATTTATGTACAGGGGCAGTGGAGAAACAGATATAGGGAATAGACTTATGGGCATGGGAAGAGGGGAGGAGAGGATGAAATGTATGGAAAGAGTAACATGGAAACTTATATTACCATATGTAAAATAGATACGGGAATTTGCCGTATGGTTCAGGAAACTCAAAGAGGGACTCTATATCAATCTAGAGGGATGGGATGGGCAGAAGATGGGAGGGAGGTTCATAAGGGAGAGGATATACATATATGTATGGCTGATTCATGTTGAGGTTTGACAGAAAACAGCAAAGTTCTTTAAAGCAATTATCCTTCAATTAAAAAAAATTTTTTTAAGTAAGTTCTCTGATCAGAGGTTTTACACTTACCTACAAGGCTCTGCAGAATTGAAACCCCCTTTTACTTCTCTGATCTCATCTACTACTACTCTCCCTTGTGCTTACTTTGTCCCAGTCACCAGTGTACCTTGTACTTCCTTCAACAAAGCAGGTACATCCCTCCCTCAGGACCTTTGCTTTCCCATAATGTCCACAAAGCTTCTTCTCTTGGGTCTTTGCTTAAGTTCAGTTTCCCCAGCATTCATTTCCCTTTCAAATACTTCTTCCTCCCAGAGCCCTCGGTAGTCTGAGTGTTCCTCCCAACTCCCAAGATCGAGCACTGAGGCCATTTCTCTCCCATCTGTTTGTTGATCCATCTTTAGGCTTTCTTTTGAACAAGTCCCCCATTTTAATTTTTTAATTTTTTATTTTTTAAGCAGTTTGAAAACTGCTTGTCTGTGAGGTTAAAAATAAAAAGCAGAGATTAGTGTCTGTGAATGGGTTTGTCATTATGAACTTAGAAATCATAGCAAAAGCACTGAGCCCTTCCATTTTGTGATCACAGACATATTCCCTATTTCACAGCCTTAAGGATGGAGCCCTTTATTTTCTTGGGTTCCAAAATCATTGCAGATGGTGACTGCAGCCATGAAATTAAAAGACGCTTGCTCCTTGGAAGAAAAGCTATGACAAACCTAGACAGCATATTAAAAGCAGAGACATTACTTTGCCAAAAAAGGTCTGTCTAGTCAAAGCTTTGGTTTTTCCAGTAGTCATGTATGGATGTGACAGTTGGACCATAAAGAAGGCTGAGCACTGAAGAATTGGTGCTTTTGAACTGTGGTGTTGGAGAAGACTCTTGAGAGTCCCTTGGACTGCAAGGAGATCCAACCAGTCCATTCTGAAGGAGATCAACCCTGGGATTTCTTTGGAAGGAATGATGCTAAAGCTGAAACTCCAGGACTTTGGCCACCTCATGCGAAGAGTTGACTCATTGGAAAAGACTCTGATGCTGGGAGGGATTGGGGGCAGGAGGAGAAGGGGACGACCGAGGATGAGATGGCTGGATGGCATCACGGACTCGATGGACGTGAGTCTGAGNAAACTCCAGTACTTTGGCCACCTCATGCGAAGAGTTGACTCATTGGAAAAGACTCTGATGCTGGGAGGGATTGGGGGCAGGAGGAGAAGGGGACGACCGAGGATGAGATGGCTGGATGGCATCACGGACTCGATGGACGTGAGTCTGAGTGAACTCCGGGCGATGGTGATGAACAGGGAGGCCTGGCGTGCTGCGATTCATGGGGTCGCAAAGAGTCGGACACGACTGAGTGACTGAACAGAACTGAAGGGAACATCACTTCCTGGGAGGCCGCCTTCTTCACACAGGAACCTTTTTCCTGACAGCAGCCTAAGGTAAGCCTGTTGTGAGGAGGGTTGTCAAGACCATGTGAAAACCTGACCAAAGCCCAACGTTGCTCTTGTTGGAACAGATAATTCACTCTTTTACAATCTGACTGGGACTGTAATGATAATACAAGTGAACACCTAAGAGACAGGAAGGAAGGGGGCAAGGCACAAGGATTAAAAAGAATGACACAACCATTAAGAAGAACAGAATACCACAAAAACTGGTTAGAACCTCCTAGGCCCGAGATGGTGGAAGATTCGCTTTCCAGTGGACCTTGAGCCTCATTGTACGCTCACTATAATACATTAGCATATACTAAATGACTCACTAGAATATTCCTCCCACTCATGAGCCTGTGAAATTACCCAGCCCATAAAAACTTACCACCCCCACACTTCGGGGGCCTTTTAAGACACTCCAGACAGCAGCATTCCTTCTGTGGAATGTGTTTCTCCCAGTGCCTTTTGAGAGGTCCGGACCCACTATCCTGGGGCTATAGCTCTTGCCTTCTGTGGTGGCCCGTTCTCTCTCTATGGAGTGGATATCTCACTCAATAAGACTGTTTTCCCTTTACTGTGGCTCACTCTTAAATTTGTTCCTGCACGAAGCCAGAGAGACTGCACTTGGAGTCCCGAGCTGAGGAGTCCAGCTCCATCGTCTCGCGCCTTGTTTTTTCCTACAACACCTAGAGAGCGTCTAATGCTATCTCACCATGTCCCAAGCTCATTTCACAGATAAAGCGATGGGTGAGGCACAGACCAGCTTACCTGAAGTCATAGAGCTAGTGAATGGCAGAGCTGGAGTTCACACGGCTGGCTCCAGAGATGGTATTTCTAACCACTAGACTAGGCGAATTGATTTCCTTTATGGGCTCAGCCCTTTCCCAGAAGAGGCCTCCGCCAGCTGCACAGGGATTTTCTTTGCTTCTTTCCTGAGCCAGACTCTGGTGTCTTTCAAACACTAAGTTAGAAGCCTTTGTTCCGATGCCCTGTCCTCAGTTTATGTGGCAGCCGGTTTTCATTTTGTGTCATTTTGTTATATGGGCTCAGCCCTTTCCCAGAAGAGGCCTCCGCCAGCTGCACAGGGATTTTCTTTGCTTCTTTCCTGAGCCAGACTCTGGTGTCTTTCAAACACTAAGTTAGAAGCCTTTGTTCCGATGCCCTGTCCTCAGTTTATGTGGCAGCCGGTTTTCATTTTGTGTCATTTTGTTTTCTTTTCCGTAGGATGTTTTTTGTCATGTTTAAGAACTAATTTGTCACTGAGTAACTTTTGTAAAACTATTCATACCGGTAATGTTAGAAAAATAATCTTTATTAGCTTCCATGTCCTAGTTTGGGTTTGGACAAGTGCAAATGTGTGACCAGAGAGAGCGTGTATGGGATTGGACAGATCTGTTTCAATACAAATCCTACCAAGGACCAGCAGCATATCTTTTTAAAAAATTCCTTCGTTTGATGTTTTTCAAACTGTTTCAGTAGTGCTTATACAAGCTTGATATAGCGTGTGAAATAAGTGAAATACCCATACAGGCGGGATAATACAAGATATAGGGAAGTGAAGTTGGTCATCTCCTCCTTTAGCTCTGTCCTTCTTAATCAGTGTTAGAAACTTTCTTCTACTGGGCAGTTTACGTGGCCTCTCCAAGCTTGTTTTCTTGTCAGTAATACAAGGATGATGCCCCACTTTGTGAAGGACTAAGCATAATTTAAAGAGCTTCCCTGGTGGCTCAGACAGTAAAGCATCTGCCTGCAATGCAGGAGACCCGGGTTCGATCCCTGGGTCGGGAAGATCCTCTGGAGAAGGAAATGGCAACCCACTCCAGTATTCTTTCCTGGAAAATCTCATGGACGCAGCCTGGTAGGCTACAGGCCATGGGGTCGCAAAGAGTCAGACACGACTGAGAGCATGATTTATGTGAAAGGTTCTCTTTAAATGGTAGTTGTTTGTGGAACCTAAAAGAATGATACAAAGGAACTTATTTACAAAACAGAAATAGACTCACAGACATAGAAAACAAATTTATGATTACCCCAGGGGAAAACAGGCTTCCCTGGTGTCACAGACAGTAAAGAATCTGCCTGCAATGAAGGAGACCTAGGTTCGATCCCTGGGTAGGGAAGATCCCTGGAGAAGGAAATGGAAACCCACTCCAGTACTCTTGCCTGGAGACAGAGGAGTCTAGTGGTCTACAGTCCACAAGGTTGTAAAGAGTTGGACACGACTGAACGACTAATACACATTGAAAAGTGGGGTGGAAGTAGGGGTAAGGGGGATAAATTAGGAGTTTTGGATTAGCAGATATACACTACTATATATAAAATAGATAGCAAGGACCTATTGTATAGCTCAGAGAATTATAATCAATATCTTGTAATAATCTATAATGGAAAAGAGTGTGAAAAGGAAATTATATATGTGTGTGTGTGTCTGTGTGTGTGTGTGTGTATAACTGAATCACTTTGCTGTGCACCTGAAACATTGTAAGTCAACTATATTTCAATGACATAAGCAAATAAAATGGTAGTTATTATGTGTTGGGAACATATGTCCATTTGGGCTGCAGTAAGTTGCATTTTTGCCATGAAAAGAAGGGTTCATCAACTTTCCCGCTCCCTCAGTTTCTCCAGTCTCTTATCTTGCAGCCTGTGGCACAACCCAGAGCTCAGGAGTGGGCAGCTGCTCCTGGGAACCCCTAGCCAGGCCCAGAAGGCAGGTGGAGCTCTCTTCCCCAACTACGAGCAGTAGTCAGAGTGAGTCTGGGTCTGAGTTCCAGGCCTTCTGATCCTGGGACTGGGCTTGTGTGAGATTCAAATGAAGTTAGAGGACTGCAGAGGAAGGAGAGCCTGCCTTAATTAACTCCCCCCTCCCTCCCCCTCAAACCTCAGACAGCTCCCTGTGCTTCTCTCCTGCACATGCACCTCTTCCTGCCTTCTCCACCTGGATGCACAGGTCTCTCCCCAGCCAGGTGGTGTCTTGCCTGGGTGCTAATAATAGACAGGAGTAAATCTGCCAGGCAGTGCATTCAGGAGACTGTCCCAGCTCTGCTTTTTCACCGTGATCCTGGCAGATGGGCAGGGCTGACTTGGTAAATAGCCCTTGTGAGCAGAATAAGCCTTTGTGTGTCCTAGAAACTCCTGCCGTCCCACCCTGAGGGCAGCACCCTCCTGGAAGGGTGATGGGGATGCCTTTGCCCTGGAAATCTTAGGGAAACCTGGTTTCCAAGAGCCCTAGACTTCCAGGCCATCTGGGGGCTGGGAAGGGACACTGCAAGACAGCTACTTTTCATAGATCTACTTAAAAGGCAACACGACATGTTTATGTTAGTCCTTTTCGAGGCTCTAAAGCAGAAATCAGAGTGAAAGAAGAAAAACAAAAGATCTACAGTTTTCCTATTAAAAAAAAAAAGAATCCCCAAAGCCTGCCTACCCAATGCAGTAGATAGTTCTTGTAACTTGCTTGTATAAACTTCTTTAGAAATTGTTTCAGCACCCCTCTGGGCAGCTACCTTAAATTCTTTTTGAATTTCAAGGTAGGATATCCGTCCATTAATGGATTAAATGAAATACTTCCAGACTTGGGGGTTATTCTGCAGGCACTTTTGCTAGATACCTTGCACTTGGACGATGTTTTGTGGTTTGCAAAGCACTTTCACATCTGTTTTCTCACTTAGTTGTCACAATAACCTTGGGAACCAGGCAGGGCATGTCTTGTTATTATCCTTGCTTCACAGATGAGGAAGCCATGGTTTTGGAAGGTTGAGTGGCCTGCTCAAGGTCACACGGTGGGTGGAGAGGGCCCTAGAACTCAGACTTCTCTTAATTGGCCTGCTTCCCACTGAGATGGTTCCTGGGACCCGGGATCTGGGTTGTTGGGGGGATGGAGTTAGGGGGAATGCTCTTAGATTAAATTACTTCATAGTTCTTCTTTATGAGTGTGTGGACTCGCTGGTTGTGGCTACTTTTTTGCTTCATTAGAATTTGCAGGTAAGCCAAGATGGCTGACTTTGTGTCAGGCCGTGCACAGTGGCATGAATTAGCATGGGCATGTCCATGACTCTCCTTTCTGCATTGTTTTACACATCAGAATTGCCCGGCAGGTAATCATGAGTTAAAAGACGGTACACAAAAGGCATCAGGCAGCAGCCAGATGTTCATTTTAATAAATGGAAAATATGACTCAGAACTGGGGCCACTCTGACCCTCCAGGCAGGCAAATTAGCCCTTGAGAGTAAAGTCTTTGTCTTTGGATCGATTGTAGAGGATGTGGGAGCAAGGGGCCCAGGGTCAGCTAGTTTTGTTTATTTCTCCCCACTTCTTCTGTTTGGCCTTGCTTAGAATCCTCTGGGCAGACTTGACAGAATATTCTACCAAAATTCTGCAGAACTGTGGGCAGTAATAATAAACAAGGCTCAGAAGGATGAGTTGGGGAAGTACTCAAGTGGAAATGTAGCTGAGGGGATAAACTGGAGGAGCCAGAGTTCAGCGCTCAAGAAAGCTTTGTAAGGACTTGATTCTAGTTGATGGTAAAAGGCTGCCTTTGCATAGTGCTTTGGAGTGTCCTGAGAACCTTCACCTTTATGCCTTGTTCCATATCACTCTCACAACCAAAGATGTGAGCAGAGCAGTTAATAATATCCCCGTTTTATAGGGGAAGTAGAAACCGAGAAGCAGGAAGGTTGAGTAATTTGCCCAAGGTTCCACGGCTAGTAAATGGCAGAGCTGGGCCCAGAGCCCCGGTTGTCCTACCCTTGCTCAGTTGAGTATTCTTTCCAATCTACCATCCAGCCTTCTTCCCCCTCTTCCTCCCGTCAGCTGCCCAGGGCTCCTGACCATCTGTCTGCTTAGAGGTAAGGGAAGTGATAGTGAGAAGTTTTCCAGTGCTGAGATGTTTCTGGAAAAGAGTGGACCTGTATCTTCATCCTGATCTGTGCTTTTGGGGGGTAATGGGGCTGAGCCTTAGACACTCTGCTCTGGAGAGTGCTGTGCAAGCATTTCCACGTGTGGCCGGGCTTCTTGCACACTGCTAGTGGAAAGTAGTAAGAGTTCCATTTTCCTGTTTCAAGCGAGCATTTCCCCCTTGGGGTTATAGTAACCACTTCCTCCTCAGCACCCAGTGGAACGTGGTAAACACCAGTTACAGCAGAGTATTCCCTTCTGAGAGCAGGGTTCCTTTATTTCCTCTTGTCTTGAAATACACACAGGGTCTGAAGGATCAGTCTCCTTCCCCTCTGATATAGGGCTTGGGAAGTACAGAAAACCCACATGCAGGTCAACTGCAGGTCTCCCGAGGTGCTTTGTCATCCTGCTTCATTTTGGAGGAAACTGGGTTGGCGTTCCACCTAGTAGGAATATGGAGCCGTTAATAATCAGGAGTTGGGGGGAGCACACTGCATCAAGTTGCTAGGAATGAAAAGGAACAGACCCTGCAGGGTTTTTTTTTTTGAAGACTTTCAGGGGAGCAGAGCAGAACTTGGTGGTTAGGTAATGATGAAAAGGAAGCAAATAGGGATTCTAGAGAAATGAAAAGAGTGTGGGGGATATAAGGAAAAGATCAGTAAAGAATGAGTAAGATGTTTGAAGAGGGGCTGTTGATTTTAGATATTTTTAAACTAATACTTAAAAATATATATTTATAATTGCTGGATGGCCATACACTTGGTATAAGAACTTCTGAATCCACCCCAGTCCTTCATAGAGCCTTGAAGACCATGGAATCCCACCCCCAGAAAATGCTTGTGATATAGAGCTGATCACACAGACTTTGGAGGGCGGCAGCTGAGATGGAGCGGCCTGTGGGTAAGCTTGAGGCATGCGTGAACCATAAAACCTCCTGATTCTGTCCTCCGGTTATGCAGTGACTGAGCCAAAGAAGGGGAAAAAGTAAAACCACTCTTTGTGAATTTGTGCTTAATCTTTATGCATTATTAAACGGAACAATAAAAGAGCACGTCTCTGAGCCTATCTGGAAGAGAGATCTCAGCAGAACAAGTGGGAGCTTCCTGCAACTCTGGTGGGTTTGCAGGACAATCCAGATATAGAAACTTAAATTGCACACAGGCTTGTAACACTTCCCACTTAGTGCAGATAGATAAAAAAGCCGAAAGGCCAAGAAATAGAAATATATGACATACATCTCATGTATATGATGTGCATTATGTATCAATCTATGCTGTGCTATATTCTGTGCTCTGTAGGTGCCAAAGGTCTATCAAAATTTCCATATATCTTGAAAAGTTAGAAGAATCCCTTGATAGGTAAGGGTTGAGACTTCGGCTAGAGGTTGGGAGTTGGCTGGAGTCACAGTTCCTGGGATTGTGTTGAGGCTGCTGAGGTCTCTGTGTTGGTCTTCTTCATGTCATCCCTACTCCTCAGCAAGACTGAAGTTGTGTTCACAATTGCTCCGGTGCTTCCCTTTTTAAAAACAGGAATATCTAGAAAAACATTCTGGCTATACGCTTGGCACAATTTAAAGCACATTCTCCATGTTCTCCACTTGTCAGAAGCAGGTTTCTGGTTAGGAAGGACCAGTGTTCTGAGGGTAGTGGGTATTTCTGATCACTGGAACTGGGGGGACAGAAACCAAGTGCAAGCTCTGTCCCCCAGACCGTCTTCCTGTTTGTCTGCCTGAGTTCACACCTCTCATTAGGAGCTGCAGTCTGGAGTGAGATATCTACAAAGTGAAAGTGAAGTCGCTCAGTCGTGTCCGACTCTTTGCGACCCCATGGACTGAAGCCTACCAGGCTCCTCCGTCCATGGGATTTTTCCAGGCAGGAATACTGGAGTGGGTTCCCATTTCCTTCTCCAGGAGATCTTCCCGACCTGGGGTTTGAACCCGGGGCTCCTGCATTGTAGACAGACACTTTACTGTCTGAGCCACCAGGAATATCTACACCCCTTCATCAAACCTGAAATTCCTTTCACCTCCCACACAGGCACACCCAGGGCAGCACCCCTCACCAGCCCACAGACAGGTTCTTATCTCTGGTCCAGAATTCCTTCCTATTTCCATGTTGTCAGGATCCCAAGGCCTTTGCAAGCACCTCCTCTGCACAGGGATCTCGCCTCCAGGCTGGAGTGGGCATGTGAGTCGTGATCTCACACCCAGAGATAAAACGGTCATGGTCCAAAGCAGAGAGCTGTTTGGTGTGTATTTTTTTTTTTAATCCATCTTCCTTTCTTACCTGGACAGTCATACAACCTAAAAACTAATCTCTCTGCCCTGCTTTCTCTTCCCCAGGTCTGCTCTTCACACAGGCTGAATGAGATCTTTAAAACCCAAAGCTGATCACAACGCTCCTCTCCCAGAACCCCCATTTCCTTCCTATATCTCTCAAGTAGAAGCCAAGATCCTCAAGGCAGGCTAAGGAGTGCTGCCCGAATGGACCTGTTTTCTTTTCCCATCCCCCTTTGCTCATTCCATTTGGCCGCTTGTATCTCTTGCTGACCTTTGATCCTGCCTAGCACACAGTGTCTCAGGCCCCTGAACTGGGCTGCTCTCTTGACCTTGGCCAGGACCAGGCCTTGTGCAGGGCTCAGCTCCTCACTTCCTGCAGGAAGGCCTTCCCTGAGCGCCCGGCCCAGATAGCAAACCCTCCCCCTGCCCTGAGCCACACCCTTTCCTCTGCCTCCCTTTATCTTTCTTCAAAACACTCACTGCCATCCGATGTACCCGGTATTTATTTATAAGATGTACCATTTATATATTTATGCCTTTTTCCACTGGGAAGGGAGGGGCTTTGCTGTGTTCACTGCTGTAGCCGCTGTGCCTGGGACCCAGCATGTGGCAGATACTCTATAAATATTTGTCCAAAGGCCAGCAGAGAAATGAACCCACCAGCAGCAGCATTTATTGAGCTCTTGATTGGGCACCGTGTTTGTAGCAAGGGGTACAAAGATGATTCTCACGGTCCTGCTCGCACCATCTTGCTCTCGTCTCTGTGGGAGGGAGTCACACATAGCTCTGTCCCTCACTATGTTCCTACCTGCTCTTTCTGAATATTGGAAAGGCCGCTCACCCTGTTATTCTAGCTGTTATCCTCCTCTAATGTCCCTGGGCTTCCAGAGTTCCGTGGGGCCCCATTCAGGGAACAGTGTCCAGTCTGGATCTTGAGGAGCCTGCCCAGCGGGGAAGGAAGGCTGCTTCTCCCTCAGATGAAGGGGCATTTCGGAGGGTGGCTGTGTTTTTGGATCAAATGCAAGGAGCAGCACTGAAGGTGCTGGAGGAGACAGAACAGCAGGACATGCATGTCACGTGTGTGTGTGTCTGTGTGTGTGTGTGTGTGTGTGTGTGTGTCTGTGTGTGTGAGATCTGGGCTTCCCAAGTGGTGCTAGTGGTAAAGAACCTGCCTGCCAATGCAGGAGACGTGAGACGCGGGTTTGATCCCTGGATTGGGAAGATCCCCTGGAGAAGGGCATGGCAGCCTACTCTAGTATTCTTGCCTGAGAATCCTATGGACAGAGGTCGCAAAGAGTCAGACACGACTTAGTTTGCTTGTGACCTCTACATTTTTAAAACTGTAAAAGCCAACTAACGGTATCACAGACCTTTTAGAAATAAAGGAAAAGAACCTAATAACCCAACTATCATCATAGCCTTAAATTTTAACCAAGTCTATTGATTTGTTGATTATTAATTAACCGGTTAATTTATATTCCATCTTCTTTTTTAAAAATTTATTTATTTAGCTGCATNTTTTTTTTTTTAATCCATCTTCCTTTCTTACCTGGACAATCATACAACCTAAAAACTAATCTCTCTGCCCTGCTTTCTCTTCCCCAGGTCTGCTCTTCACACAGGCTGAATGAGATCTTTAAAACCCAAAGCTGATCACAACGCTCCTCTCCCAGAACCCCCATTGCCTTCCCATATCTCTCAAGTAGAAGCCAAGATCCTCAAGGCAGGCTAAGGAGTGCTGCCCGAATGGACCTGTTTTCTTTTCCCATCCCCCTTTGCTCATTCCATTTGGCCGCTTGTATCTCTTGCTGACCTTTGATCCTGCCTAGCACACAGTGTCTCAGGCCCCTGAACTGGGCTGCTCTCTTGACCTTGGCCAGGACCAGGCCTTGTGCAGGGCTCAGCTCCTCACTTCCTGCAGGAAGGCCTTCCCTGAGCGCCCGGCCCAGATAGCAAACCCTCCCCCTGCCCTGAGCCACACCCTTTCCTCTGCCTCCCTTTATCTTTCTTCAAAACACTCACTGCCATCCGATGTACCCGGTATTTATTTATAAGATGTACCATTTATATATTTATGCCTTTTTCCACTGGGAAGGGAGGGGCTTTGCTGTGTTCACTGCTGTAGCCGCTGTGCCTGGGACCCAGCATGTGGCAGATACTCTATAAATATTTGTCCAAAGGCCAGCAGAGAAATGAACCCACCAGCAGCAGCATTTATTGAGCTCTTGATTGGGCACCGTGTTTGTAGCAAGGGGTACAAAGATGATTCTCACGGTCCTGCTCGCACCATCTTGCTCTCGTCTCTGTGGGAGGGAGTCACACATAGCTCTGTCCCTCACTATGTTCCTACCTGCTCTTTCTGAATATTGGAAAGGCCGCTCACCCTGTTATTCTAGCTGTTATCCTCCTCTAATGTCCCTGGGCTTCCAGAGTTCCGTGGGGCCCCATTCAGGGAACAGTGTCCAGTCTGGATCTTGAGGAGCCTGCCCAGCGGGGAAGGAAGGCTGCTTCTCCCTCAGATGAAGGGGCATTTCGGAGGGTGGCTGTGTTTTTGGATCAAATGCAAGGAGCAGCACTGAAGGTGCTGGAGGAGACAGAACAGCAGGACATGCATGTCACGTGTGTGTGTGTCTGTGTGTGTGTGTGTGTGTGTGTGTGTGTCTGTGTGTGTGAGATCTGGGCTTCCCAAGTGGTGCTAGTGGTAAAGAACCTGCCTGCCAATGCAGGAGACGTGAGACGCGGGTTTGATCCCTGGATTGGGAAGATCCCCTGGAGAAGGGCATGGCAGCCTACTCTAGTATTCTTGCCTGAGAATCCTATGGACAGAGGTCGCAAAGAGTCAGACACGACTTAGTTTGCTTGTGACCTCTACATTTTTAAAACTGTAAAAGCCAACTAACGGTATCACAGACCTTTTAGAAATAAAGGAAAAGAACCTAATAACCCAACTATCATCATAGCCTTAAATTTTAACCAAGTCTATTGATTTGTTGATTATTAATTAACCGGTTAATTTATATTCCATCTTCTTTTTTAAAAATTTATTTATTTAGCTGCATCAGGTCTTAGTTGGGGCTTGCCTTGGGGGCAACTTAGCATGTGAGCTTAGCTGCCCCAAGGTATACGGGATCTTAGTTCAGGCCCCAAGGTATACGGGACCTTAGTTCCCTGTCCGGGGATCGAACCAATGTTCCCTGCACAGCAAGGTGGATTCTTAAACACTGTATCAACAGGCAGGTCCCTGTATTTCATTTTAATTGGAAGAGATTTGAGAATGCTTACAAGCTTATATGTAGTACAATAGACTATAATAAATAACTAAGAAATCAGAACAAAGGCTTAAATAGGTTTATGGAAGTCAATATAAACTTAATATGCAGAAATGCATATTGATGTAACTATTCATATAAATTCATGTATTTCCTCCTGGCCTTTTAATTATGCACATTCTTCGTAGACTATTCTGCTTTCCCCCCTGCCACCATTTAACACTATACCAAATTTTCCAGGTTACCGTCTAACTGTTATTGTTCAACACCGAATGATGAATCCCAAGGACTACCCCTAATTTATTTAATCATTCCTCTATTGTTAGGTCTTGGGTTATTTTCAATGCTATTGTTAAATAAACAATGGCTTAATTAACATCTTTGTGCTTGTAAGTTTTTCCATATTTTAGAGTATTTCCGTAAGTAGATTTCCAGAGGTAAAATAACTAACGAAAGCTTCAGACATTTTTATAGCCTTTAAAACATATTCGTGAACTGATTTCCCTAAGGTCCTATACACTTGGGGTGTCTCCAGCAGCCTTCCGCTGTGCTCTGCTCCTCACAAGCACTTGTATTGATTATGTCTCTGTTTTTTTGCTAACTTAATGGGGAAATCTTATATTGTTTTTTTCATTATGTGTTGGTTGAATTTATGTTGCCAAGTTATCTATTGGCATCTTAGAGGTTTTTTTCACCTATTTCTGTGAGTTCTTTATGTACAGAATGTGTTAACCCTTCCATCATAGTGTATTCTGTAAAATATTATTTCCAGTTTGACTTGTACTTACATTTGGGGGTTGCTTTGCTCTTAATACTTGGAAGTCTTACATTTGGGATAGTCAAAGCTCTGTTAATTTCCTCTGTCGTTTCTTCCCATTTCCCTAGAGACTATAGTCCAAGTTCATTAGCCCAGCAGTCCAGGTCTTAGTGATCTTGGCTTGGTTCTCCTCTTCCAAAGCGTCATCTTCTCTTCTCCTCTTGAAACCGTCCTGTCAGAAAGCTGAACCAGTGGCTAATCTAGCATATCTGGCACGTGGCATGGATTTGTTTTTTAAACACTCTTCTGTATGACAAAGTTATTTTCAGTGATAATAAAGAAGTAAATAACAAAAATGGCAGGAAAGATTTGCAGACAATAAAACTTTTCTACTATTGAATTTTGTACATATGATCATGCCAGTCAATAAAAACTGTGGTGGTGCCGGTGGTTGGGGGTCGGGGGTAGAGACAGAGATGAGTAGTGGATCTAATACTTGCTAAAGACAGTAATGCATCCTTTGGGAAACGGGGAAAATTTGCACTTACATATTGGTCTGTAGCTGTAATAACATTATAGCTCCTATTTCTGTGGCTATTGTTGTTAAGTTGCTAAGTTGTGTCCAACTCTTTTGCGACCCCGTGGACTGTAGCCCCCCAGGCTCCTCTGTCCGTGGGATTTCCCAGGCAAGAATACTGGAGTGGGTTGCCATTTCCTTCTTCAGGGGATCTTCCCAATCCAGGAATTGAACCCTCATCTCCTGCACTGGTGGGTGGATTTTTTACCGCTGAGCCACCGGGGAAGTCTTCTATTTCTGAGGCTTGTATAAATTTGTCAGACTTCATAAAAACTGACCCTCCTTCACATATTCATGTTAGGTAGACAGAGCCAGATTTCTCCATCTGTCTTCGCTTGTAGTTGGTTGTAGAGAATTTTTTATTCATCTTAATTTTGAAAGTTTTTTCAATTGAAACGTCAGGTATACAAGTAGAAAAAAATCTTAAACATAAAGGTATGTTTGGCAGAAATTCACCAATTTCCCATTTCACAGTAAATCCAGAAACTGTAACACTGTCCTTATCTGTCTTTCTTTAGGGTTGATTGTATGTCTCTGCTTTTGAAAAAATTTAAACATTAAAAAAAAAAAAAAACTCCACAAGTGGTCTTACCAGAATGTCAGGGAAGCCAACTTCTGTGTAGAATACAATTTATTAAAAGATAAGTAATGGGCTTCCCTGGTGGCTCAAACAGTAAAGAATCTGCCTGCAGTGTGAAAGATCCAGGTTCGATCCCCTAGGTCAGGACAATCCCCTGGAGAAGGGAATGGCTACCCACTCCAGTACTCTTGGGGCTTGCTTGGGCTCAGAGGGTAAAGGATAAGTAATAAATCTGAATTTGAAGCTTACATATGTTATTTAAAATGAAACAGTCATGTGCTCAATCGTTTAGAGTTAGATAAGAGACTTGGAGGAATTAGACAGAATGTTAGGTTAGGAATATTTTCAATCAGAATTGCCGGCTTGTGGTGATAATAAAAGGCTGATCAGTTTTATTGTCGTTGCAAATTCCCAGCAGACAGTTAACCCTCTTAATTGCTTGCCTCTGAGGCAAACTGCCCCCCTTTGCCACGGCTGCTTGCTGTTCTGTGTGTGCTTTTATTTCTGTTTTGCTTATGTCTTTCCCAGGGCTGAAATCTTACCTGAAACACACACATACCCTCTGCACCTTCCTCATCTTCCAGGATGTAGCTTAAATGCCACCTTTCCTGTAGAGCTTCGTTAAATGTATTTCCCCTGATTCCCAACTAAGCTAACTTCCTATAGCCCCTATCTGCATCTCTATAAAATCACCAACATTTTCTACCCTCTAATGTAGTGTTTTATCCCCCATAAAGGACTCAGCACTGAACCTAGGACATAGTATTGAATGGTTGGTGTACTTTGCTGACTTGGAATGGGTACAAACTGTCCTGGATGGTAGAGGGCAAAATGAGGAGAAATAGGCAGGAGGTATCACGGGATTTTGGATTTCACAAGCAGGGGAGGTGAGTGGAGGCTGTTTTTGTCGGGACAGGGCCAAGGAGAGAGCAGAGCTCGACTGTTTGCTCTCAGTCAGGATAGAAGCTTCTGGAGAGGACGCCCAACAGAGGGAGGTGGCATACTTGTGGAACCAGCTTTGGCCTGGGTTTGTAGAAACCTGGATTCTTCTCTGTGGAGCTTGTGATCTGGGCAGGTCCCTTCCCTCTGGGCATTCTCTGCAGTGAGGGACCTGCACAGAGTGGCCTGAACTCTAGCTGCTTCTTGCTCCAGTGTTCACAAGGTGAACTTTAGGTGCCTTTAGGGCCTCCTAAAGGGTTTAGGGTTCACACAAGGTGCCTTTAGAGGCTCCGCCTTCCTTTTGTGTCCAAGTCCCTGGCCAGCTGTGCCCTGGGTCTGTAGGAGGAAGCCAACCCCTTCTGGGAGTTATGTGCAGCCTGGACCAGCCTCTGATGGGGATGGGAGAGGCCAGGGAGCCTGCTCAGGGTGACCTGTCTGGGTCCTGGGTCTGGGGTGCTCCCTGAGGGGCTGGCCCTGGCAGCGGGACCTCATGAAGGCCTCAGAGGCTGCTGCCTCTGGTTCTTGACTTCTGGGTGTGTGTGAGGCTCCTCCTTCTGCTTCAGGAATCATAGCTTTCAGCCAGACTCCACAGTGAGGACTGGGGTTTCTGGAGGAGTCCCCCTCTTGCCTTCCCAAGCAGCCTCTGAGTCCAGGAGGGCACTAGCCCTTTAGTGTAACGGGCACTGATTGCTTCTTGACTCTGGGAAAGTCATGCGCTAGGGCCTAGGGTTTCAGCTGTTCACTGACCTTACGGATTGCTTGTTGTAGTTTGAGTGACACCCATGGTACAACCAGATAGTTTGATTTTACTCTAAAGGGAGCTGCAAATGAACATGCAGGGTGTGGAGGAGCAGTTCTCCAGGGAAGGAAGCGATGAGCTTCTTCATGTGTTGGGCAAGGGGTGTGGTCTGGGGAAGGGCAGAGAGGAGGTGATAAGTGAGCAGGTTTTGAGAGAATGGAGACCAGCTCTCTGGGCAAGTCAGGAGGGTGGCTCTCCAGGCAGAGAGGGTGCAGCATGACAGGCTCAGAAGCATGAAGCCACATGATGTGTCTTGGCGGAAAGGTCAGATTTTCTTCTTCAGCACAGGGGGTGAAGAGGCGTGGCCAGGCCAGGGCTCTCAAGAGCCCCTCTGAAGGAGTTTGGTCTCTGTCCTGAAGACTCTGAGGAAGCTGTTGAGTGTTTAAAGCAGGCAGGGGTCTGCTGAAATTGGCGAGATGAGCTTTACATTGTAAGAGATGCAGAGGGGGAATTGGAGGAAGGCACACCTGGAGAGGGAAGGCCGTCTAATCCAGGAGAGATGGGAGGAACACAGGGTGGGGCAGATGAGGATCGGAGAGCTGTCGGGGAGATAAAATCGGGAGCCTTGGACCATCTGCGCCGGAGTCTCGATCCCCAGGTCTCCCACATAGTTTGTAATCCTCAGTTCCTGTCGGGCCTGCTGAATGGGTGTCAGGGCAGGACTCTGCCCAAAGCCCCTTAAGCCCCCAGCCACCAGGAAACCAGTGAGGTATGTGGGCAAACAGTGGGACTCCCGTCTTCTTGATGCTCTCTGAAGGAGCTGGTTGTCTTGGGAGCAGTGAGCAATTGGGCTCTGGCCTCTGAGAGCCTCTGGCTTTGGAGGAGGCACCCTGATTGGGTAGCTCGGTCACCTCGGCGTCCCCAGCCCCCAGCCATAGGCACTCTGGCCACAGGATCCCATCCGGTGGTCCCTGCTCTTCTCGTTGAATAGCCGGTCTCTCCCCAGCCTTCCCTGCAGATAGCATGTGCTTCACGCATCACCTTTGGAAGGACTGCAGGGTGGACATGAGACCAAGGCATTTATCGCTCACACCTCTCCTTATCCAGGAGAAGCCCCTTGGTGACTGGCCCTCTACCAGCCAGTTTATCACTTTATTCTCATTTTCACAAGATTTAGGGGAAGAGAGAGGTTGGGCAGGAGGTTTGGCTCTGGTGTGGGCCTGTACCTAAAAGTGCGGCTGGCACTGCCCTGGGAAATACGCAGAGGCCACGGGACCCTCTGGTTTCTCCTAGCATTCTTTTTAAAAAAATTTTATCGGCGTATCTATGTGTGTGTTAGTTGCTGAGTTGTGTCTGATTTTTTGTGACCCCATGGACTGTAGCCCACCAGGCTCCTCTGTCCATGGATTCTTCAGGCAAAAATACTGGAGTGGGTAGCCATTTCTTTCTCCAGGGGATTTTCCCAACCCAGAAATTAAACCCAAATCTCCTGCACTGCAGGTGAATTCTTTACCTTCTGAGCCACCAAGGAAGCCCATACTTAATCGGAATATAGTTGCTTTCATTTCAGTTCAGTCCAACTCTTTGTGACCCCATGGACTGCAGCACTCCAGGCTTCCCTGTCCATCACCGATTCTCAGAGCTGACTCAAACTCATGTCCATTGAGTCGGTGGTACCATCCAACCATCTCATCCGCTGTCATCCCCTTCTCCTCCCACCTTCAATCTTGCCCAGCATCAGGGTCTTTTCCAATGAGTCAGTTCTTCGCATCAAGTGGCCAAAGTATTGGAGTTTTAGCTTCAGCATCAGCCCTTCCAATGAATATTCAGGACTGATTTCCTTTAGGATTGACTGGTTGGATCTCCTTGCAATCCAAGGGACTCTCAAGAGTCTTCTCCAACACCACAGTTCAAAAGCTTTATAAAGTTATATTGGTTTCTACTGTACAGCAAAGTGAATCAGCTATACATATATCCACCCCCACTTTTTTGGATTCCCCTAGCATTTTGAGTGTTAGGTTTTGTGGCTAAGACATTAAGGTTCCTCCTGACCCACTGTGGTGATGCCATGGTGAGCGTCTCCTCCCCAAGGCTGGGCCACAACTGGTGGTCCCAAGTGCCAGGCACCCCTGGTTCTAAATTCTGCTCTGATTTGAAGCCCATCAGAGCCTATTCCATTCAGCCATGACCCAGTGATGTCCCACCTCTCTGGTTAGCTTCAGCATGGTTGTGTGGCTCAGAAGTCCTGGGTTCTCCTTCAGCTTCCCCAAGTAACCACTGAGCCACCTCTTGCCTCCCTCTTCCTGGCTACTAATCTAATCAGAGAGGGCACCTTTCTTCGAGTGTTTTATTTTATCCTTTAGACCTAAATGGCCATGTCTCACCTTGTCTGTGGGGTGGGCAGTGTTCAAAACATTCCCCTTGTTCTCCCACATCATCCGCCCTACAGTCCAAGAGTCAGGGTGGTGCTGTGCACTGTCTGCAGATGGAGAAATGGAAACTCAGGGGGGTAAGTGACTTGACCGTGTTGCATGGCAGTGAGTAGTCCTCTTGGAACCAGTTGAGGTCCTAAGGCATCCTTGGAGCCTGATCCCCTTCATCTGTCATCCAGAAACTCAGCTTGAATGCTGTCGGAGGCCAGGCAGGTAAAGCAGTGAATCCCCGGTGACAGGTGACAGAAGGCCCATCTCAAGGTGTGGAGTTTAGCTCCAGCCCACAGACGGTCATCACCCCAGATGGGGCGGGGGGAGGGGCGCGGTGTGAAGCACAGTATTTCAAAGAAAGCTGGAAATCTGGATGTTTGTGTGAAATGTCCTGATTTTTAAACGTTGGCAACTAGTTTCGAACAAAACAAATTGTTGGCAAAGAAAGCAAGTCTGCTGCTCACTGGCTGGAAGCGCAGCCCTGCGTCCTCCGGCCGCTCAGTGGCTTTTCTCTGGGTCTGGTTTGGGGCTGAGGGGGAACTCCGCCGCCTGACTTCCCCAGCCAAGGGTTTAGGAAGTTGGAGAAAAGGAAACCATCCCAGGAGCTGCCGGTCCATCCATGCCCTGCTGGCCAAGCACCCTGTAAATAGTTCATCTGCTTGCATTCCCAGGGCAATACTTTCCATTTTCCTCTTGGGTCACCGTGAATTCTGGGGATCTCTGGCAGTTTATTGCCTCGCTTCCTTTTCCAAAGATTGAAATGACGGCGGCTTGAAAATATTTTCTCCATTTGGGTTTTTCCTTGGTGACCTCACTCAGAGACAGATGTGCCCTAATAATAGCATCAAAAATTGAGGGGGATAGATGAGCCAGCTGGTTCTGTTCCCTAGAAGTTATGTTACAGTTCCCAAATGTGGGCTGTCCCCAGGGACCTGGGGTGGAGGCAGAGCCTGTGACAGGGCTGGGGTCACCATGAGACTCCGGAGTGCCCCCCTCTCTGGGACAGAGTCCCTGCGGCTGTGTTGAGGCTCTCACGCCTAGTCCGGGCTCCCAGCTCAGCTGCTGGGCTCCTGGCACACAGCAGGTGGACAATGCAAAGGAGGTTTGCGCTTGGCCTGGATTGGCAGACAAAGCGCTTTCTCAGCTCCTGCCTTTTCCCTGTGCCCAGAGGCTTGGAACTTGGCGAGACCTAAGCCCAGTCTGTCTGGAGCAGCCAGTCTTCCAAGGGTCTCTCTGGTTGCTTTGGCTCAGGCCTGCTGGCTGGAAGGACCCTCGGTCATGAAGCCTGTTTCCTAGCTTCTGCCATCTGAGAATACGTTTTCCAGACAACCCACTTGCATCTCTCAATAACGTTTCACTTCCCCCAACTTAGTTGGAAGGGGCTGGCAACACATCTGAGGGAATCAGAAGCATTCCGTTAAGCCGTGTCAGCAAGGAGGGGGACTTTTGTAGCTCAAGCTTTGAGGCAGAGGGTAGGTGTCCCTTATATAGAAAACCCTTTACCATCCATATGCAGGTGCTGATGCTGGGTTGTGGGTTAGCTCCTCTGTACATCTGAGGGAGAAGCTGGGAGAGACTGGCAGAAGCTGGCTTTCAATTCAGTCGCTCAGTTGTGCCTGACTCTTTGGGAGCCCACGGACACCAGCACACCAGGCTTCCCTGTCCATTACCAACTGCCCATGTCTTCATACAGGAGATTCCCAAGGCGGTGTTAGGATCCGTTCCCTGTGTAACTTAATTAGCCCAAGACCTGCTGTTAAATACTTCAGTGTGTTAATGCATTGTAGCCTAAAGCAGAAAAGTGAAGGAGACAATTGCGGGCTGTGTGGGAGACCTCCCTGAAGTTGGGCATGTGAGGGATGCCAGGGCTGCCAGGGATGGGAGTTGGGGTAGGAGCCCGAGGTCTGTCCCCTGATCGGGATCCGAGCCTGGCTGAACCCCTTGGCCCCTGGGGGCTGCTCAGGGAATGAGAGGTGCCCTGGGAGGCTCCTGCTGTGCAGTAAAGTGCAAAGTAAGCGCTCAGGGCTCCAGTTGACAGAGAGGCATGGGGATGGGCGATGAGTCACTCTGTTTATGAAAATCACACATACCGACAGACGTCAGGATGACCCGGGGGACAGCTGCACTCTGATAGCTGACACGTCTTGCTCATACTTGGGGGTTCACTGGTGTGTCTTTCTGGCAACCCGTTTCCTGTGCCTCCAGCAGTCTGCACGTGAACAGATGCATGACCGCCTCACTGAGACAGGCCTCTACCCAGAGCAGCCCTGGTTGGGAGAGGGAGGCTGGGTGACTCAGAGCTCTGCCTCAGCTCTGTTGGGCAGGGCGGCTGCAGTTGGGTTCCGAGCCTCTGCAAGCCCGCCTTCCTATTTGCTGAGCGCCGCTCAGCCACAGGCAAATCAGTGTCATCTGTCAGAAACATGAATTGCACCCGTGTGTCTTGCTTGGAAATATTTTCTAAATATAGCTAAATATTTGATACTGCACATGATTTGTTCTCATGTGGTAATCACGCTCTTCCTGAAAAGTTTCCTTGTTTGAAATGCCTTCAGTGGGAGTTCCCCCAAAATCTGACTTTGGAGTCAGTCCAGAGTATCCCCTTTTGACCAACACCCTTACAAGTGCTTTCTGGGGTCTGAGAAACTACTTAAACAGTAGTTTTTAATTTGTGAATGTTCTTCCCTAGAGACGAAAACTTTTATCAAGCTGAGGAGTGAGGAGTTCTTGTCTCTTCTAGTAATCCTATGTACACAGTAGGATCCTCAGGTTCTTAAGTTTATAACCAGAAGATTTCAGTCTCAGAGCATCTTTGAGAAAATACAGGGAATCTCTGAGCTGCTAACGCAGGAGAAGGTTGTTTCCATAAGCAGCACTGTTGTGCTTGTGAGCACTGGAGGGAGAAAAGAGGACATTTTCCATTCTTCCACATTTTGCAGAAAACTTTCTTTCCAATTCCTGGCCTTTTAAATGTCATCTTCTAGAAAGGAGAAGGGGCTTCCCAGGTGGCACTAGTGGTAAAGAACCCCCTTGCCAATCAATGCAGAAGACAGACGTCAGAGACGCAGGTGCGATCCCTGGATTGGGAAGATCCCCTGGAGGAGGGCATGGCCATCCACTTCAGTGTTTTTGCCTGGATAAATCCCATGGACAGAGGAGCCTGATAGGCTACAGTCCACAGGGTCACACAGAGTCAGACATGACTGAAGCGACTCAGCATGCCAAAAGGAGAAGGGGCAACAGAGGATGAGATGGTTAGATGGCATCATTGACTCAGTGGACATGAATCTGAGCAAACTCTGGGAGACAGTGAAGAACAGGGGAGCCTGGCGTGCTTTAGTCCACAGGTTGCCAAGAGTCAAACACGACTTAGCAACTGAACAACAGCAGAGCATGGGGTGAAGAAGTCTGTTTCCACATGGGCCACCTGTTGGAGCTGCCTGGGACCTGTTGCCTGGGAACAGGCAGAGTGACTTCTTTCACACCTTGGGTCCCTGGGGGAAGACGGGTGGTGAGAGGGGAGGGTCAGCAGTAAATAGAGGAACTACTGGTGGTTGCTGGGCAAGGCTGCCTCTCATACCCGTCCTAGAAGGGCTCCTGGGAGTTCTGGACTTCCAGGAAGTCTCTGCTTAAGGAAAGAGTCGACCTGTTCCTGGGGCCCACTGCCTGATGTCTGTGGCCTTCACCCTCTGCACTTTCCTCTTGGAAAGGTGGCCTCTGAAGGCCAGGGCTTGGTGGAGAAGGAGGTGATCAGACCCTGCTGAGCCAAAGCAGAACCTCCTTCCGTGTGCTTCATCCCATGGACGGGCTTCTGTCCTCAAGAGGCTTACAGACCAGACTGGACACACGAGAGGTTTGCAGTGCTCATCTCTCCTGAGGGCTTCTCCTGTAGCAGGCACTGCGTAGAGAGACTTTAATGCTGAAAATAACCCTGCCGGGTAGGTGGTATTCCCATTTTAAAAATAAGGAGGAAAGTGAAGCTCAGAGTGGTTTGGTAACTTGCTTAATACCACCAGCCAGAAATAACGGGATCTAAACCTGGGTTTATCTGGCTATAATGGTACATGTTACAGATGACCAATGAGGCAGCGTAGCAGAAGGATGGTCAGCTTGGACCCTGAAGCCAGACTGCCTGGGTTCAAATCTTAGCTTTGCCAGTTACCATTTGTAATTGGGCAGGTTGCATTCTTGGGCAAGTTGCATTCTTGGGCACGTTGCTTAATCTCTGTTTCTCAGTTTTCCCATCTGTGAAATGGGCTAATGAAATGACCTAGGTGACAGGTTGAGATACTTGTATTGTGTATACATAATACTTACAAAGCACTTAGCATTGTGTCTAGCTGCCTAGAAACACTCAAGCATGCCTGCATGCATGCTCAGTCATATCTGACTCTTTGCAACCCCATGGACTGTAGCCCCCCAGCCTCCTCGGTCCATGGGATTTTCTGGAGAAGAGTAATGGAGTGGGTTGCCATTTCCTCCTCCAGGGGATCTTCTCCATGCAGGGATTGAACTAGCATCTCCTGTGTCTCCCGCATTGGCAGGAGGATTCTTTTACCTCTGAACCACCTGGGAAGCCTAAACACTAGAGACATACCACGTATTTGTGTGTGCTCTTGGCTCCACCCCACTGCCTGCCCAACCTTACATCCCAGAAGCTGAGAAGGAGGGACTGGGCTGAAGGAGGGGTGTTGGAGCTGTGGTTGTCCTGACTGATCCCTGTGAGGAAGTGGCTCCGGGAGGGGCACTGGGGGTGCTCAGCTTCAGTGCCAGTTGTCTGTTGACCAGTAAAGACCTCAGTAAATTTCCACCCTCTGCAACTTGGCCTTGTTTTTTGCATTTTAACCAAAGTAAAAATAAAATCTCTGGGGAGGGGTGGACGAGGCAATGGGAGGGACGGGTGGGAAGGGACCTGTGTGTTGCGGGGCAGCCCCCACCAGCTGGGCAGGGCCCCGGGTGCCCTTTCCCAGAGGAAAGGCTGAATCTTTCTGTCCTGTGAGCTTTGTCCATTAGGAAGTCAGCTGCTTGAAGCTGCTACCCCCACCCCCAGGGCTCTTCCCCGGCCCCCTGACCACTCCCTGCTTCCTGCAATTGTTGGCTCCCCCCAGCCTCTGCTTCTGCGGCCCCAACAGGCTCCTGATGGGAGAGGTGGGCTAGGCCCCTGTGCACCAAAGCATTTCCTATGCTTTCAGCTGCTTCCCCCGTCTTGCCTCTTTCCTCTAGCGCTCCATTATTTTTAGTTCTTAAGAGGATGAAGTCCAGGAGGGAGGAGGAAAGAGGAGCCAAGCCCATGACCTTCTCAATCTGAGATGGAGCATTTGCTGGGGCTGCCTGGTAGGGAGTGTTCAGAGCATTTCCATTTTGGGTGAAGGATACCTCCATTCCTGGGTAACAACAACAAAAAAAGGGTGATTTGGCAAGATTGTGAGCCCCTTGATTGCCAGCTCCTGTAAAGTTAGGAAGAGGGGAGGAGGGTGGATCTGAAAGAATTATTGGTAGAAGTGCTTTCTTCAGGAACCACAATGAAAGAACATCCTCCAGACCTTGATGAGTGCATGTGAAAAGGCCCCTGGGGCCGGGTCTGCTGTGCTGGAGCCTGGTGGTGTGTAGTGTACCCCAGGCAGATTGGACAGGAAATCCCCACAAGTATGCCCCCTGGAGATGTCTCTAGAAAGATCCAAGCTCAAGCATGTGAGTGTAAAGAGGTAGGAGCTGGTTTAGGTCTGTTTCAGCCCCTACGGGACTTCCCCAGTGGCTCAGTGGTAAAGAATCTGCCTTCAGTGCAGGAGACACAGGAGATGCAGGTTCGATCCCCGGGTCAGGAAGATCCCGTGGAGGAGGGCACTGCAACCCACTCTGGTATTCTTGCCTGGAGTATCCCATGGACAGAGGAGCCTGGCGGGCTGCAATCCATAGGGCTGCGAAGAATCGGATACGACTGAAGCGACTTAGCATGCGTGCATGTAGTTCCTAGGAGGTGGGATGTAGCAGAGCCTCAGCCCTTGCCGTGTGGCTGGGTCTGTGAACTTTTCTCATCAGTCACATGGCTGGTTGTATCCTACTCTGCTCTGTCCAGCCTGGGGGGCATCTAGCAGTGTGAAAACGCACTCCCGGTTCTCCAGAAGCGTACCCTCTGGTGGGAGACACAGTACAGCCCAAAAGAATCCTGAAGCTCTCAAAACCTATCCTGCTAGGAGGAGGCTTCCTAGAATGGTGTGCCGCTGGTCTAAGAAGCTTTATGGAGAAGATAGGGCCGGCTCACAGATTCTAGCACTGTCGGCTGGAGCCACAGGTCAAATGTGGGTCAAGGAAAGGAAGACAGAGAGCTTTGTGGGCAGGGCACCTGCGTGAGCGAGGACCTCGGGGCTGGAGCAGTTGTGGGACGAGAAGATGGCCCTGGGGAATCAGAGGGCGGTCAGGAGCCTGAGTGTGGGCAGGGAGGGCGCACAGGTGTCTGGGGCGGCCGCCTGTGCCTGGGGGCCTTGACCCTGCCTGCAGGTGTTCAGAGAGTGCTTGGTGGGACCTGCCCTGGCCAGCTGGGCCTGGGTAGCCTTGTCGGGCAGGGACTCTGGGTGATGGTCAAGGAGGGAGAGTGGCCGTGAGGGCCGACCTCTGTGTGCCACACCAGGTGCTACCCTGGTCCCCGAATCTGGGCTTCCGGTGGCTCAGGAGAGAACAGCTGGGCCACTGCTCAGGGTTTTCCTGGCTTTGGCCAGAACGTGCCACTAGGAGTTGACC
Organism: Oreotragus oreotragus; assembly: GCA_006410675.1. Classification (NCBI taxonomy): domain Eukaryota; kingdom Metazoa; phylum Chordata; class Mammalia; order Artiodactyla; family Bovidae; genus Oreotragus; species Oreotragus oreotragus. The sequence continues at coordinate 71,632 of SJYX01007716.1, read as the reverse complement.
GACTGAGGTGGACATCCCTCAGGGAGGGCCAGGCCGAGCTGCACACTCCTGTCGGGAGCTCTGGGCCCTGAGCAGGACCTGCCCTCCAGACCCGGAGCAGAGCGGCCCTTGAGTCGGAGCAGGATTGGGGAGGGCAGAGCACTCCCCCGGGAGCACGGAGCCGGAGCCCGCCTCTCGGGCGCGCAGGAGCCAGGGGGTCCGGGCCCGCCGAGGCCGGCGAGGACCGGCTGTTCTCGTTCTCCTGCCCTAGAGCGGCCGTTGGTTCTGGGGGAGGTGCTCCACCCACCCCACCCCTCAGCGTGATCCTCACCCTCTGCTGTGGGCTTTTTGCAGGACAGGTGAGGAAATAGTGTGCCAGGCATAGACCCTGTGAAAGGTGTTCTGAACCACCCAGCTTGTGGGAACATCATGTAGGGGCAGGAGAGGGGTACAGATTAAACTCAACACTACTTGGATCTTTCTCAAAAAGTGTTTTTGCATTTGGCATTTAGGGGAGTTTTCTGTTTGTTAAAGGAGGAAGACGATTAGTCTTCAAATCCAGATCCTTATTTTTAGCCGGAGCTACCTGCCCTGCCAAGTCCTTGGGCTTCATTTTTCCGATCCTTGGTGTCTAGGTTTTGAAAGGCCTTCCCTCCTCCCCTCCAGGCTCCCGGCTCCCTTTGGCAGGGGCGGGTTTCGCTTTTGGCCCCAGCCAGGTTTCTAAGCAGGGCTTCGGGACGGAGCTATTGAGCCAGGGGCCCCTACCTGCCTGGGCCTGCACCCAGCTGCCGTCACAGGCGGGCTCTGCCAGGGCGAATACAATGAACAAAGTTGGCTGGCCTCAGCTCTGCCGCCTGGGAGAAGCACAGGCTTTTCCCCAGCGGAGGAAAGAATGATCACTAGGGAAACCCAAGCTGCTTTTTTAGAAAGACCAAAAGAAGAAAAGAAAGAACAAAAACGCATTTCTTCCAAACATGGACAACTCAGTGCTTTTCGCTAAGACTTCTGCGAGAGCAGAACAAAGGCACTGACACAGAACGAACCTCCCGGGGCAGGGGCGTCTTCACCCACTCTCAGTGCTTTGTCACTGTGCCTTCCCGCAGTGTGTGTCAGGGAGGCTGTTCTGGGAACAGCTTGGAAAGGAGGGCAAGGCAGGTCTTTATTCAGACCTGCTCCATCTGAAAGGTCACTCTTCTGATAAAGCACTTGCTGTTTATCCGAGACTATTTTTTAACTGGAGGAGAGACGATGGGGGCCCAGTTATCCTGTTGGCTGAAACAAAACAAGATCCTTGGAGCACACCAGGAAGCTGTGTGACCTTGGGCAAGTTACTTAACCTCTCTGAACATGTTTCCCCATTTGCTGCTGCTCCTGCTAAGTCGCTTCAGTCGTGTCCGACTCTGTGAGACCCCATAGACGGCAGCCCACCAGGCTCTCCCATCCCTGGGATTCTCCAGGCGAGAACACTGGAGTGGGTTGCCATTTCCTTCTCCAATGCAGGAAAGTGAAAAGTGAAAGTGAAGTCGCTCGGTTGTGTCCGGCTCCTAGCGACCCCATGGACTGCAGCCTACCAGGCTCCTCCATCCATGGGATTTTCCAGGCAAGAGTACTGGAGTGGGGTGCCATTGCTTTCTCTGATTTGCAGAATGGAGATAACTGGATGCATGTAGTGAGTGAGGATTACATGAAATATTAGCATGGTACCTAGTGACATGTTAGTCATTTAACAGATGATTTCTCTGCCTCTTTTCCCAGACAAGCCAGGTTATCATCACTAAGCAACACACACATGCACAGGCATACTTGCATGCACGTGTATGCAGCAAGGCAAAGGATTATGGCTGTATTGCTTTGGAGAGTCGTGGGGTACAGAGATAATTTCCCTTTTCTGATATTTTAGAGATTTTCCTTCATTTCTTTCACTCAGAAAAAAAAGATACTCTTTATAATTATCTGAAAATAAAAATTAGCCAGGTGATCTACTTAAATGAAAAGGGAAGTGCTGGAGGAGAGAGTAGAATATTGAGGGAACAACTCAGGTGAGAAAGGGGTTAAGAAGAGTGTGCAAACCCCAGTATAAAATGAAATCCGTTCAGCAGTCTCACTGTTTATTATTTTCTTCACTGGAGCCTAGCAGAGTTACACATGTGTGAAATGGGGTTCTTTGGGAAGCTCTTCTTTCTCTTTTTAGCAATGTCACTGACTTTGTGAACCAGAAACTGGTGTCAAGACACCTGGGCACTGGCCGCCTCTGCTTTCCTGAGTCATGGAGCTCGGAGGCCCTGGGAGCCACCCTGCGGGTTCCCAGCTACCTCGAACATCCAAAGGGAAGTGTTGTAAGCAGTTAATCACACAATTAGCTCATCTTCTTGCCACTGGCAATGATTTAACCCTCTAGAAGTGCCCAGTGGATTTTTTGCCAGTCTCTCATGCCTCGGAGGAGAAAACCATTCAATTTTGTAAAAGAAGGAAAGAAAGATAAAAGCTTGTACACAGAAGTACAAGCAAAGTGAACATCTCAGGTTCACCTGTTCCATGACAGTCTACAGAGCACCCAAGTATATGTGTTACAGCTTCTTCAGTTCTCTCTCTAACCTGGTGGGGTGGCCAGCGGGAGGTTATCATGCCCAGTTTACAGATGAGAACACTGAGGCAGGAGAGGTTCGAAGACTTGCTCACAGTTGCAGCTGGGAAGCAGCAGAGCAAGGGATCATTCTAGCTCCAAAACCTAGGTTGTGTGCCTTCTGGAAACAAAATCCAGTTCTGTGGCCTGCCTCAGAGGTAGAGGACTTTGGACAGACTCAAGGTGGAGGGGAAGAATACAGAGAATATGCAGGGCGGAAACAGCAGCAGGCCTGGCAGGGCCAGCGGGAAGGGAAGCTGCAGGAAGGCTGGCTGCCGTGGATGAAGTGGGGTTGTGAGGAGCTGTCTGCTTGTCTGAGACAGTACAGACTCTGCCGGGGCTGTTAGGAGGGGAGCAGAGCCCGCAGAGGCCTGCAACTTCATCTTGCCTCGAGCGATTTTGACCAGGTTCCTGATGGGTGACGTTGGATGTGGTCGCCCTCCTGCTGAGCCATGGGGGACCTCTCACAGCTGCAGGCCTAGCTAATGGTGGTGGCCTCTCCCGGGCACCCTCTCAGCAAGCACTGGCTGAGTATCTGGTGGGGCCAGGTGCAGGGACTCCTGGGTCTCTGGAGGGTTACACTCACCCAGAGGAGAAGTGGGGAGCAGGTGTGCCCAGGGCACCTTGGGAGCACCCTGCTCAAACAGAGGAAGGGCTTCTGGGGAAAGGGGTCTCTGAACTGCCTAGGGTTAGCGGAGTCCTTTGCCTCTGTACCCATGCTTGTGAAAAATCCCTGGTGGCTGAAAGTGTTGAGGGCAGGTGGGGAGGGGTTTATGGAGCCAGGAGTTGCTGGCGGAATCTCAGTCCTGAGAAGGGGTGTGTGTGTGAGTGTATGCTTAGTGGCTCAGACGTGTCTGACTCTTTGTGAGCCTATGACTGTAGCCCTCCAGGCTCCTCTGTCCATGGAATTCTTCAGGTAACTGGAGGGTGTTGCCGTTCCCTTCTCCAGGGGATTTTCCCAACCCAGGGATCGAATCCAGGTCTCCAGCATTGCAGGCAGATTATTTACCGTCTGAGCCACCAGCAAAGCCCTAAGGTGTGTTTAGTGATCTGCAGATACCTCTGTGGTGGGGGAGGGGCACCAGGCCTGGAAACCTCCTACTACGTGTGAGGCAGTCCTCTAGCAAAGGGGCATCCGCTCCCCCAGGTCACTATCCCTTTTTTCTCCACCCATCCCGACTTCTGTGGAGAGACACAGTGTTGGTTTGGAGGGGCAGGCAGTGGCTCCAAAGAAGACAGGAAGCAGGCCCCGGAGGGCAGTGTGGGCTGAGCTGAGGAGAAGATGGTGTTGACCCTGGGCAGCCCGCCCTCCTGTTGTGGGGGCTGGACTGGTACTCGGCTCCGACGCCAGTGCCAGGCCCATTCCCTACTCAGTGGATGAGAAAGAGGTCATGAGCAAGCGGAGAGCAAGGCCAGGCCCTGAGGAACGTGCAGAGGGTAAATGAGGGGGGAGCTGAGGACATCATTCCCCTCTACGATTTTTGGGGGTATACTGCTGGGAGCCCCCCAAGGAGAACCTTAAGTACCTTCAATCTCCAGCCCTCCCATCCCAGCAGACTGTGGCCATCGGCAGAGAGGGAGCAGGTCAGGAGCCGGAAGGCTTTGCAAGCCCCAAGTCACCTGCTGCTACCTAACAGCAGGGCTATTTCCATGCCAGGAGGCAGGGCTGGCCTCCCGGGGGAGTGAGAGCATGCAGTCCCCGAGGGCCCTCAAAGGGGCCCCACGCTTGGTGCATGCCATGCCTCCCCATCCTGATATTCTTAACAAGTTCTGGACCCAGGGCCTGAATTTTGCTTTGCACTGGGCCCTATGTATCATGCAGCCGATCCTGACGGCAGCTGAAGCATCCTGTGGGTAGGGTGGCCGGAGGCCCCCTCGTCCCCTAGCCTTGGCTCTGGGTCCCTGCTTTCCCACCTTCGTCGTTCTCTTCCTCATCTCCACCAGTCCTTTTTGCCTGTTTGATGGCCCGGCTCTGAGGTCATCCTATTTAGCCCTTTTATTTGTCTTAAGGCAATGTTCCATGCAGCAGGAGGCAGATAACTGGCTTGAGGAACCATCCGGAAGGCGGCGTTTGCCCAGGAGCCATTAGCATCATTGGGAAGCTTGGAGTCTGGTTAAGATAAACACAGAATCAGAGACGCTGCCCAGGCTTCCTCCCTGGGGCCCCGGCAGCCCCACCGGCCAGTGGATCGTTTCCGCGTTGGGCTCTCAAGGGCTCCGGGTGATTGGCGTCTAGGCCAGAGTGGGGGTGAAGAGCAGCTTTCCTGGCCAGGGCTGCCCCAGGCACTCTGAGGCTCCGTGTGCTGGGTGGAGGGGTCGCCTACAGGGAGTAAACTCACATCTGCGCTGAGGCCTGGAATCTTCGGGCAAAGATGCAGAGGGAAAAGTGAGACAGGATGTGTTAGGCCCCGAGCCTTCCAAAGGCACCTAGAGGCTGGAGCGGGCTCGGCGCATGTTTGCCAGGTTCTAAAACTCCCTTTCCCGAGCCTTCCAAAGGCACCTAGAGGCTGGAGAGGGCTCGGCGCATGTTTGCCAGGTTCTAAAACTCCCTTTCCCGCGCCTTCCAAAGGCACCTAGAGGCTGGAGAGGGCTCGGCGCATGCTTGCCAGGTTCTAAAACTCCCTTTCCGGGTGACTGCTGTCACCTCAAGCTTGAAGAGGGTTGGGGTTTTGTTGTTGTTGGTTTTTTTTTTTCTCCTGCTGCAAATCCCTCTCCACATTCTCTGAATATTTGAGCTCCCGTCAAGTCAGGTATGAAGGGAGGGAACCGGCCAGAGCGGTATCAGAGCACCACTCATCTCGAGTCTTAAAGGAACAGCCTCTGCCCCCTGGGGCTGGCTGTTTTCTGATCCTCCTGAACTTCTCTGAGTGCATTAGGGTTTTGCCCCTTTTCCTGTGCAGCCAGAGTAGAGAACAAGACCCTACCTCTCACAGAACAAGGTCAGGGCTGTAGCAAACGTCAGCAGAAGGCCCTCCTGCCCTGCATGCAGGTAAGAAAACAGCAAAACCCAGACCAGTGCTTATTTAGCCCAGGTGTGCAGGCAGTCATCTAGGGATTTGTGGAGCCAGGTTGTCCAAGCTCACGAAAAACCTTACTTCCGGTCTGCAGTTGACTTACATCCAGCACAGAATCAAAGTGAGAGATGTGAGCCTCTGCCCCCCGCCTCCCTGCCATCCTGCTTGACAGGCCATCAGCTTTGTGGGGCTTGCTTTCCCCTTGGAATGCCGCCCAAGAACTCCCAAGTGCAGGATCCCAGCCACAGTCTAGGAACGATTGTCTGGTCTGATCTGACTCATGGGCGAGCCCAGTGTCACCTGGTGGCTAAGCTGGAAGTGGTCCCTGCCCAGCTCAAGAGTGAGACCTGTCTGGGGTTTTAGTGGTCAGTCATGGAGCATCTCCCAAAGACTCTGGGCCCCTCTGCTGAAGAAGCAGCCTGAACATCCCCTCCCCTTGAGCAGCCTCGTGCCCTGGCTGCCCAGGAGAACCGCCGTGAAGAAATCTCGTCCTTCCCGCCCGGGTTTCTGTCCCCGTCACCTCGTCCAGCATGCTCTGGGCTGGGAGGGGCCCTGCTTGTGGATAGACGCTGCTGTTGGTAGCTTGGTGTGGGGTTCCCAGGAGGAACTGGCACCTGGGGCTAGGAGGAGAGTGGAATGACTGGGAAACAATTCAACTAGTAAGATTCTTCCAGAGGTGGACTCCTGTCCACCATGGGGCTGTTTGAAGATGAGAAATGAGGCTGTGAAGTGCCCAGCCCAGCTCCTGTCACACAGTGAGAGCCTATAAGCAGTGAGTCAGTGCTGGGGGAGGCTGGCGCCCATGCTGTTGCGCGTCTAGGGAAATGAGCCCTCCTGGTGAGATGACAGACGATGCCAGCTTGCAGGCACTTTCTGAGAGCCGTCCCCTTTGCTCTGTCATGCTCAGCAGACTGGAGGGGAACACCCCAGCTTATCCATTTAGTTAAGGCGGTTCCAGATCTGCGTGTGAGTAAGGAGTGCATCAGAGCTGAGCTTGCCTGACTCAGCTAGCCGACTTCTCCGATTGACAGGTGAGGACCCTGCCGCCCAGAGAGGTCAGGGGGCGTGTCAGGCAGGTGGAGCTTCAGGAGCGTTCCAGGGAGGGTCAGCGGAGGGTGTCCAGAGAGCCCTGGTGACTGGGAGGTGATGGAGGACCGGAGCCAGCGAGATCAGCAGGCAGCCGGCGCTGCCCTGGAGGAGGGACCAGGTCCCCTCGGCCACACCGCTTTCAAGGCCTGTGAGGGCTGCCTGTGTGTCTGACATAGCTAGGCTCGAGAAGCTCAAGACCTGGGGCTGTGGTCTGATTCCAGTGACTGACGCTCTGAGGCTCTCCCCGCAGAGAAAAGATGATCAGCTCCTCGAGATGGAATTCTTCCAGATTGTCGGGCTGTTCTCCTGTCTTGCTGGCCTCCTGTCTTGGGTGGAGGGAGAGGCCTGGCCTCCACTTCTGAGAACTGTGGCTTCCTCCAGCGAGGGGCTCGGAGGGAGACTGCTAGCTCCTGCCTGCCTTCTGGAGCCGGCTGCCTGGGACATGGCTTCTACCTGGAGCAGGTGGTCCCTGGATGGGTGCTGGGGTCTCCGGCACCATCCTAGGGGAACCGATTCTCTGCGGCCTCCCACCTTTCTGTTTCTCTCCGCTCCTATGGGCTAGGGGTGGGGGGATCGTGATCACCCTGCAGCCTCCTTTCCTGGGCCTGGACCGGGATCTGCTTTTCTGTTTAATGTTTGGCAGCGACCTTAGGCACGGCCTGGGTGCTGCTATTTAAAACCACAGGAAAATCCCCTGCATGCTGCTGCCAGCGCAGTTGAGAAATCCCCTGGTGTGCACACGCAGCCCAGTGGAATATTCCACCTTGGAAGGGGCGGGCTTTCTGGCCTTGGCCACGTGGGGCCCATTTTCACGTTGAAGAATTGCTTCCTTCTGGAGGAGGTGTGGGAAAAGGGAAGCTACCCAGAAAAAGGTCCCGTTTACTTAGAGCTCGGCCATGCTGGGAGGCTCTTGGGTCCCATAAGCCATCAGAGGACCCCTGCCCTGGAGCACCCTTCTCCTTTTTAGACCCCTGGACCTAGAGGTTTCACAGCTCAGATGCCCCTGCTGGGCCGGAGCCCGGCTTTTCTCAGCCAGCATCAGCTCCCTCCTGCCTCCTGCGTCCCAGGCCCACTGCCCAGTGGGTCCCGGTGGGTCCCCAACGAGCTGCATCCCAGCTGGGTGGATCTGGCCCAGCCCCGGCTCCATGGCCTTTCTTCTTTAGTAAACTTGTCTCCAGACTGACTGTTCCTGGGGTGACTTCAAGGACACTCTTCCTTGAACTCAGACCACTAAGACTCTTCCACAAACACCTCTGTGCCTGTGAGCTCCTAATGGCTTTACCTCCTGGGACCAAAGGAAGCTATGTGTTATTCCCATTTTACAGGTAAGATAATAGGGCCTCAGGAAGGGTCTGGAACATGTCCCAGGTCGGTGAGGAGTGGAACGTGTCCCAGGTCGGTGAGGAGTGGAACATGTCCCAGGTCGATGAGGAGTGGGTGGAGCCAGGTCTGCCCACACCACAGTGCCCTGAGTCCAACCATCTCAGCCCGCCATCCAGAGCCGGTCTTGCCTACTCGCCCTTATCAACCACTGCTTCCAGCTCACGTTCCCAGCACACATGGCCCAGTTCCTCTAGACCCCGGTCCTGGGCCTCTGTTCTCACAGGCCCCGCTCCCTTCAGGAGTGTTCTGCCCCCTCAAGTCTTCCCTTAGACCGCCTCTGGTGGTCAGCCTTCCTGCCCAGCAGGCCTCCGTCTTTGCGTCAGCCCACCCCCAGCCCCCCCCCACCCCCCGGCAGCTGACACTCCTCCCTGGGTTCTCTGCTGTCACTACATCTGCAAATCGGGGTCTCTCACCTTTCTCTGAGGGGCCCTTCATCTTGGGATGTGAGAAGGGTGGTTTTCCGGAGTTCTAGAGTGTCCACATGGAGAAGGCGATGGCACCCCACTCCAGTACTCTTGCCTGGAAAATCCCGTGGACGGAGGAGCCTGGTAGGCTGCAGTCCATGGGGTCGCTGAGGGTCGGGCACGACTGAGCGACTTCACTTTCACTTTTCACTTCCATGCATTGGAGAAGGAAATGGCAGCCCACTCCAGTGTTCTTGCCTGGAGAATCCCAGGGACGGTGGAGCCTGGTGGGCTGCCGTCTATGGGGTCGCACAGAGTTGGACATGACTGACGCGACTTAGCCGCAGCAGCAGAGTGTCCACAGGACCAAAGCATGGGGGACCAGTTGTCCATGTCTCCCTAGACAGATAAGAAAACTGAGGCCCCAAGAGGGTTTGTGAAGAAGGGCAATGTGGGGGGACTTCCCTGGTGGTCCAGTGGTTAAGAACCCAACTCTCAGTATGAGAGATGCAGGTTCGATTCCTGATCAGGGAACTAAGATCCCACATGCCATGGAGCAGCTGAGCCTGCAAGGCCAAAAAAAAAAAAAGGTCAGTGTGGGTTTAGTCGACCTCTTATGGGGGAGTGGTATAGGATGGGGTCAGCTTAGCCCTGGTTGGAGAACACTGTACCTTCCCCCACCTCCGACCCAGCTATGAACCTGTCAGCCCCTCCGGCCCCTCTGAGCTCTGTTGCAGGAGTGTGATCAGAAGATGGTGACCACTATGCACTTTTCTTTTGGACCCATCTAAACGTCTTTCCCCTGGGTCGAACAGACCATCACTTGATTCGTTGTCTCATGTAACTAGATTTTCCCATTGCTGCCCTCATGCATTGTCTGCCCTGAGTATTTATTCAGTCTTCTGGGTGCTTAGATAAGAAACACTGGCTTTCCTTAGCCTTCTTTGGTGATCTCCATCAGAAGGACCTAGGAAAAACACCCTTGTCAATGAGGCCAGCCCTTTGTCATGTGGCCTGGCAGAGCACTGCCCTCACTTAAGGATAGAATAGGTCTTGACGGTAGAGCGAGGGTTTCTGGGATGGGGCAGACATTGCCAGGTTCACGTAGGGAAGAATTTTTCTCCTTAAACAGATTTTAACTTGAAAACTTGGTGACAGAAGTAGCTGAGTTTCACCATGGAGAAAAAAAAACACAGGAGACCAATTTAACCTTGATTTACCCTTGGGGAGTCCATTCAGCATCCTCTGGGTGGCTGCTGGCAGATGGTGCAGGACAGGAAAGGAGGAGCTGCCTCTCCAGGGTGCCCTGTCCAAGCAGGAGCCCCGCTTCTGCAGAATTCCCAGCTTCCCCTTCCCAGCACAGAGTCTTGGGGGTTTACTGTCTGTGGTTTTGCTGCTTCAGGGATCCACTTCTCAGGAACTTGAAATGCTTCTTAGTTCATTTCTCATCACCCCCTTCAGGGGCTCAAAACACTTGATCTTCATGTCTACAACCCATTCTTATTAAGGTTTACTTAGGGATATTTTTATACAGAGAAGTGTTTATTGCTGGGGATAAAAAGGATCTTTTAAAAAAGTAGTCATGTAGGTGAGGGTTTCAATGCTACTATGTTACTTACTTGTCTGAAGCTGGGGTTCTGCAAATGGAAAGGACAATGATTACCATGCTGCTGAGAAAGTAAGGTGCTCAATAAAGGTTAGTTCTCTTTTCTGTCCAAGGAGCCCCTCCTATACACACGGACACACACACACACACACACACACAGTTTTTATTTAAGAAACATCCTGAGAAGGAGAAGTACAGTGGAGAGGGAGCCTCACGGGCTTGCTCACCCCTGTGGGCACCAAAGCCTTGGCGGCACTGCAGTCCCCGGGGAATTCCCTTTAAAGTCTCCTCACACCTCTCATAGGCAAGAGCTGCCTCTGGTGCCACCGCCTGTGCCAGTGCAGAGTGAGATGGCACGCTGCTGCGGGGCGACCCTAGCCTCCCTGGTCTTCCCCTTCGGAGCCCTTGCTGTTGGGATGACAGAGGTCATTTTCCAGAGTCCTAGAGTGTGCACCCATCCAAAGAGCATGGGGGCCAACTAAACCCTCCCTAGACAGATGGAGAAGCTGAAGCCTCGAGAGGGGCACGAAGAAGGGCAGTGTGGCTGGCAGGGGGGTGGCACGGGATGGGGTCAGCCCTGGACAGAGAGCCTCTGCCCCCGCTGCCCTTTGTTCTCAGAGCGTGTCGGAGCCTGTCCCCTTGACTCGGGGTGTTTTGCTCAGCCCGTTTGTACAAAGGGGCAAAGCCCCCTAGACACATGCCACATAGATGTTGGAGGCGAGGTCCTCGGAGCCGCCTGCTTTGTGGGCGTGGCACTCACCTCTCGTCCTGTGGCCAGAGCTTACCTGGCTTTGAATTCATCCTAACCAGAAAGTAGTAGTTCTGCTTCTAACGTTGAGTTTCTTGTTTGCTTGTTTCTAGAGCAAATCATGGAGGAAGATAAAGAACATGGTGCACTGGTCTCCCTTTGTTATGTCCTTCAAGAAGAAGTACCCCTGGATCCAGCTGGCAGGACACGCAGGTAGCTGCAGCTCTCCCGGGACGTCTGGCTCTCTGGGGAGGCGACCAGCACGTGTCGGGGGCGGCCCTGGATATTCCGGGAGTTCAAGGTTCCGAACAGATGCTCTCCAAGAGAAGGGCCCTAACACTGCCTTGAAAACGCACATGACAGTCGCCCTGCCCATAGTCTGTGTCACCCCTTCACAGATCACACACCTCCCCCTTCAGTCACTGTCTCTTTCAATCTTTCCTTTTAACTCAATAAAACAAAATCATCCATCTTTTTAGCTCGCCTGCCATTTGTCACCCTGGACAAAGAGACAAAGCTAACTGCTTCCCCAAGTGCCTGTTGTATGCTCACCTCACCGTGCTCCTCGGTTAACAGCACAAATGCAGATACAGGGTCTGCCCCGGAGGAGGCTTGTAGCTGGTGGGAGAGACGGGCCGGTCACTCCACGAGTGTCAGACGGTGTGGAGTGCTGGCTGCAGTGGCCAGGCCCTGGGCTAGCCTTGCGGTCTCCAGGTGGCCCTCAGTGACAGGGGAGCTGTCTAGCCCACTAGCCGTGCTCCTTTGTCATGCACTGTCCTTTGTAATGATCCAGCCATCCTCGGTGGGAGGGAAGGAGGGGTTTCAGCGGCTGCCTGTGGACTTCAGGGCAGCACAAGGTCTGGCGTTTTTTTATATCCTCAACCATGTTGGCTTAGCTCAAGGCAGGCCGACGGACACCCTTCCTCAATACTTGCCTGAGGGTGTGGCTCAGAAGTGTGGGGTCCCCACTTTCCTGCCAGTCTCCCTGTCCTGGCACTAAGTCCCATCCTATCAGGGCTTCTCCACTGAGAAGGAGACACCTTCGTGGCTGGGAAGGGTCAGTGGTGGGGTGGGAGGTAGAAATCACACAGAGGGGGTGCGTAGGTCCTGCCCAGACCTCTACTAGCCTTGCTCACCTTCCAGCTGTGAGCACTGCTCTGCTTCCAACTTCAGAGGAGGAGCCTAGGGTCTGGAAGTCAGGGAACCAGCCCAGAGCTGCCGTCTGGGTGTGGGGGAGACTGGGACTTGCCCCCACTCCCCTTAAAGGGCTCGTTCTGCCGGCGGGGCCCTGGGCACACCCTGAGCCCTGTGCTTAGCCAACCCCGCAGCATCCCGTGATGGAGGGGCGTGTGTGCAGGGTCGGAGGTCAGGGCAGGGACGGCCCCGGCCAGAGACCCAGGGTCTCCTCCTACCTTGCTCCGCAGGGAGCTTCAAGGCGGCTGCCAACGGCAGGATCCTGAAGAAGCACTGTGAGTCGGAGCAGCGCTGCCTGGACAGGCTGATGGCCGACGTGCTCAAGCCCTTTGTGCCTGCCTACCACGGGGACGTGGTCAAGGACGGGGAGCGCTATAACCAGATGGACGACCTGCTGGCTGACTTCGACTCGCCGTGCGTGATGGACTGCAAGATGGGCGTCAGGTGAGCCAGGCTTCTGGGCGGGGCCGCCCACTCCTCGGCACCCAGCTGGCCGGGCAGCAGACACTGGGCAGGGCGGCACTCAGGGATCACAGCGGGCGGGGGCCTTCTGGGCTGTCTCTGAGGCCTCGTGTGTGCAAGGACAGGCCAGGGGTCTGGGTGGACCCCACTCTGGTCGTCTGGCATATGTGAGAGACTGGCTCTGCCCAGGACGACCCCTTTCCTTCCTTCTCCAGTGAGCCAGGGACCCAGGGGACCTGGAGGAGTGTGGAGAGGGCTGCCCATTTGGTCAGGCGGGATTGCGGGGGCCAGCAGCGGGGGCAGCTTCCTGGAGGAGAGGCTCTTATCCCATTCTCCCACTCCTGCCGCCTGCCCCCATGCGGGTGAGTGGGAAGAAGGAACTGGCCGGTAGATCATGTTGATTTGCCAAAAGACTCGAGCCTGCCATAAGGGAGCAATGGAGAAGGAAGTCCAGGGGCACGAGAGGCCCTGCCAAAGGCACCAGCTTGCTGCCTTCTGGACTGGGGTTGGTGGTGGCCCCAGCCTGGCAGCTGCGTGTCCCCGTGTCAGGGGCAGGACACATGGCCAGATGGGTGCGTGGGCGGCCTGTATGTGGAATTGGGTCCCCCCCACCCCACCCCAGACCCTGCCCAGACAGGACCCAGGAGGGAAGGAGACAGGAGGAATGGGCTGGAGGAGACAGAGTGGCCCTGAGACCTGGCCGCCAGCCCTTCTTTGCTGGTCAGGTTTCCTCATCTCTCAGACTCTGACCATCTCATCTCAGGAGTCACAGAGTAGCTCCTTCTCCCCAGCAGGGCAGCAGGTGGGGAAGTCCTCGCAGGCCTCAGAGAGCCGCCCAGCTGCAGGTGCCGAGAGGAGGCGGCCAGACGCCGGCTCCTCCATCCTGCCCGCTGCTCGCTGGGGAGACCAGGCTCCCAGCCACAGAGCTCACAGCTGGAGCCTGTGTTTGCTTTGGATGGTTTAAGCAGTTTTACTTCTTAAAAGAGGAGATTGAGAAAGAGGAGTGTGTGTGAGAGTGTGTGTGCATGCGTGCGTGCGTGCAGGAGAGAAGCAGGCAAGCTGGTCAGTTTTCTTTCCCTCTTCATTCCTCCTGGGAGTTGTGTCATAAAATCAGACCCTGCAGGCTGGCCCAACTGTGTCCCCTTGGCGTTGCCCCGAGTGCGGGGACGAAGGGGTGGGTAAGTATAGGTTCCAGTCTTTGCTCTGGCACTGTCCCCAGCCTCCCAGCCTTCTCCTCTCCCCATCCAGGGGTCTCACCATCTCCAGCCTACCGGGGAGGAGACAGAACATCCCTCCAGCCACCTCTTGGCCACTGCTCTTCTCCAGAGTCTTAATTTCTATGCCTGGAAGGCACTCGTGTGATGCACTAGGAAGCACCCTCTCAAGGGGAGACACATAAAAATTCTGATGGCTATACAGCCAGACCACGGCCAAAAAAAAGTACACCCCGTGGGAAGAACGTGTGGCCAGTCAGTCCTGAAAGGCTGCCAGTGTGTCCGTCTGTTCCCTGGCAGGCTGTGGGGGACAGGAGCCGCCCTCTCTCACTAGGGCTGCCCCCTCCCTCTGCCACCTGTCCCATTGCACCCAGGGCTCTCGGGAGCCACCAGCAGGTCTGGGACACAGTTAGCTCAGTCCTGGGCAGAGCTTGGAGACTGAGAGTGTGGGCAAGTGAGGGCCCGAGTGGAAGGAAAGGGAAAGGCCTCCCCCAAACCAGTCCCCCTCCTGCCCCACCTTCCCTGTCTCCTGGGTCCTGAGTGTGGAGGGCCCTTCTGTGCTCCGAGTGTTGAGGACGTCTTACAGCCATCCTGGCAGATGGGCTTCAGGCCAGTCTGGGGCAGGAGGCCTTTGCCACCAGAGGCTAAGGGACTCGTCAGGGCCACGTAGCCAGATAGACACACCGCCCACCTCTGCAGCAGGCCTCTGACTGCCAGTCTAGCCTGGGCTGCAGCTTGGCCCTGTCCAGGGGCTCTGTGGTTGTCAGAGGGAGGAGGCTGGAGCCGGGGCCACCACAGACCCTGATCCGCAGCAGGAGGGGCTCAGACTCATCACACACTTGTCATGTGGTCGAAGGACCAGTCAGCAGTCTGAGCCTCAGCCGTGGTGGAGCCTGAGGAAAGGGTGATGGAGGCAACTGTGGTGTCCCAACGAGGGGCGTTCTTGGGACCCCAGTTCCACAAGGACATCGGCCTGCGTTGCTCGAGGGAGTTTTCTTCGATTTAACCTGTAACTCTGTCTGGAGAATCAGGAGTGTCTTCCTGATGTTTGGGCTGGGGACTGGCAGGCAGAGACCGAGCTGCCCGTAGCACCTCTGCCCTTGTGGAAGCAGGTTGGAGAGGGTGGTGGGAATGGGTGGCTTTGGTGTGTCACCTGTTGGCTTCCCATGGGCCGGCTGCCTTCCTGAGAGGAGCCCTCCCTCTGCTTCATCTTGTGGCTTCTCCCCTTGGCCTCTGCTCCTCCACGTGACACGGAGGCATGACCTTCCTGCGGGGGTGGGTGAGGTGGGCTGGGCCAGTGTCAGGACACCCTCAGTGGACCCCTGACCCCACCACTTGGCTCATGACCCGTGTGGGCATTTGCCCAGCCCCTTTCCTCCCTGGATGGTGAGCAACTCTGCCCAGATTGAGCTGCGCGGGTCCCTTTTTGAAGAAAGCCCTGTGTGGAAAGGGATTTGACATTGAGGCTTGCTTCCTGTTTAAGGAGCTACTGAGAAATCTTTGCAGAAGTGCACCCATCCACCCGCCCTGCAGGCCCCTGCAGTGCACTCAGGAGCATTGGGATGGCAGCCCCTTCCACACCGCACACACAAATACACACACGGGCCAGCACAACCCAAGTCCACACAGAGGCCTCCAGCCCACAGCCCTGAAGCTCTCATCATCACTGACCTGGCTCTGTACACAGCAGTGTTTGTGTGCATGGGTGTACATAGAGTGGTGTGTGTATGCATGTGTGTGTGTGTGTGTGTGTAGAGGGCACAACCAAGGCAGACCACCTCCTTTTGGTCTTCATCACTCTCTGTGCTGTGCTGTGCTTAGTCACTCAGTCATGTCCCACTTTTTGCGACCCCACGGACTGCAGCCTGCCAGGCTCCTCTGTCCATGGGATTCTCCAGGCAAGAATTCTGGAGTGGGTTGCCATGCCCTCCTCCAGGGGATCTTCCCAACCCAGGGATCAAACCCAGGTCTCCTGCATTGCAGTGGATTCTTTACCGTCTGAGCCACCAGGAAGCCCAAGAATACTAGAGTGGGTAGCCTATCCCTTCTCCAGAGGATCTTCCTGACCCAAGAACCAAAGCGGGCTCTCCTGCATTGCAGGCAGATCCTTTACCAGCTGAGCTACCCAGGAAGCCCTCATCACTCTCTGGAAGGCCCTAAATGATCAGGCCCAAGTTCACACCCAAAGATTTGCCGCTTTCTTGTTAAGAGTTGGTCCAGTGGCTCTGGAAACTTGAATAGATTTAGATTTGACTAGTGTGTTCTGGGTCCCGCGCTGGCAGGTTAGAGGTGGGTGGCCGTGGAGCAAAGCCCCTGGGACAGATGGTGAGTGGAGGCCAGACTGGTTGTCACAGGCCACTACGTGGGCAGTGTCCACCCACACTGGCCCGGGGAGAAAACTTCCCTCTACTCAACTGACACTGCAGATTTCTATCTCAGGAAGGGTCACAGACAGCAGCTGAGCTCGTTGTGGGGGTGACGGGGAGCAGGGAGGAGGGTGGGCGTCTGATGTGCAGCAGGGGGGTGACTCACCCCGTTGGCCCTGGGGTGTGCGGCAGGGGAGCTGACTCGCCCCGTTGGCCCTGGGGGTCAGGGAGGCGGCCTGGGGCCAGGAATTCAGTGCCAGGCTGCCCAGAGTCTGTACCGTCCCTGCTTCTGTCATGTCCGCTGGTTTCTAGGGGACCCCTGCCAGTTGGGCCTGCAGAGTTCCCCCCGCCCCGCCCCCGACACCTGTGCAGAGGGTGCCGTGGTGAAACAGTTTGCTCAACTGTGTCTTCTCAAGGCCTGGTGTCCGAGAGGCAGAAAGAGCCCAGCATGTCTCTTCTGTAGCAAAGGGAGCCCCGAGGCTCCCCTCTCCTCCCCGCCTCCATGCTTCTCCCTCCAGCACTGTGGCTCTTTCAGAGACTGCCTTCTGGCCTGGCCTTTTACTCAAGAAGCTGTTCCCTCTTCAGAGAGCACCCTCAGGAGCACCAGGGAGATGGGCAGGGTGGAGGGGCAGAACATGCTCCCAGACCCACACAGGTGCTGGCTTCCAAAGCCCTTGCTTCTTGGGAGGGTCCCAGGCAGACATTGGGGGCAGGGAATCTGGGCCCTGAATGGACCTGCCTTCAGCCCCCTCCCCATCCTCACCCCAGCAGGACGAGCTCCTAAGCTGCCCTGCCTCCTCCTCGCCTGCTGGTCCTGTGAGCTTCCCCGAGAAGGAAGAGCTCCTTGGGCTTTGTCAGGCCTTCCCAGTGGTCCCGGAATGAAGTTGCCCCTGTTAGGCAAGGCTGCCCCAGTCTCTGTCAAGAGCCAGGCCCAGCCCACCCCAACGTGTGCCCGCCCTGCGTGAGCCTGGCTTGGCCAAGCTGACTGCAGCCCTCGGGCAAAGCGCCAGTGGGCCTCGGTCCAGCCAGCAGCCCTCACGTGGCCTCCTTTCCCTCGCAGGACCTACCTGGAAGAGGAGCTCACCAAGGCCCGGAAGAAGCCCAGCCTCCGGAAGGACATGTACCAGAAGATGATTGAGGTGGACCCAGAGGCCCCAACCGAGGAGGAGAAGGCCCAGCGGGCCGTGACCAAGCCGCGGTACATGCAGTGGAGGGAAACCATCAGTTCCACAGCCACCCTCGGGTTCAGGATCGAGGGCATCAAGGTGAGGATGACCAGGTGGGACCTGAAGCTGCCTGAGCCGCCCAGCTCCTGGATGGGAAAGGACTGGGTCCTTGGGTTCCACCAGCATTCACCCCAGGGGTCCTTCAGAGGCTGTAAGATTCCTCCCAGTATAGAGCCAGGGGATGGACAGCCAGCCCCAGGGACAGGTGTTTGGGGAAATTGGCCTTCTCCTTGGCCTGAGGGGGGATGGCCATGGAGGGGGCTGGGGCCTTGGAGCAGGGGTGCCTTCTAGCCCTGCCCAGCAGTAAGCGCTCTGCCAATGACCCTGCCTTCAGTCCAGACCATGCCCGGCATTGAGTTCCCACCCAGCAGGGCCCTGCCTGGATGCCAGGGCTGGGAGCTGGCTCATTCTGCCCAGGGTCCCAAAATGAGGACTTTCAGTGAGATGCAGACAAGGGAGGGAGCCTGCTAGCTGCTTTGACATCCGAGTCGTCTGCCCAGGCGGGCAGGACTAGGCACTGCTCCGTCCGGGTCACCAAACACCTCTGGGAAGCCAGCACCGAGGCCACCCCCCAACTTCCCGGTCACCTCATTCTCCTTTCTTTGCCCTTCACTCGTTTGAGTAGGGCCTGAGAATGCTCTCCCCAGAGCCAGGCTCCCAGACACCGCCCTTGCTGTTGGATCTGGGCGTCAGCTCAGACGTGCGTTTCGCCCCAAGCAGCATGGTGTGAGGTGCTGGCCCCTTGGTCTCAGGCAGCCTTCCCTGTCAGAGGAGGACAGTCCCTGAGCNACACCTGTGCAGAGGGTGCCGTGGTGAAACAGTTTGCTCAACTGTGTCTTCTCAAGGCCTGGTGTCCGAGAGGCAGAAAGAGCCCAGCATGTCTCTTCTGTAGCAAAGGGAGCCCCGAGGCTCCCCTCTCCTCCCCGCCTCCATGCTTCTCCCTCCAGCACTGTGGCTCTTTCAGAGACTGCCTTCTGGCCTGGCCTTTTACTCAAGAAGCTGTTCCCTCTTCAGAGAGCGCCCTCAGGAGCACCAGGGAGATGGGCAGGGTGGAGGGGCAGAACATGCTCCCAGACCCACACAGGTGCTGGCTTCCAAAGCCCTTGCTTCTTGGGAGGGTCCCAGGCAGACATTGGGGGCAGGGAATCTGGGCCCTGAATGGACCTGCCTTCAGCCCCCTCCCCATCCTCACCCCAGCAGGACGAGCTCCTAAGCTGCCCTGCCTCCTCCTCGCCTGCTGGTCCTGTGAGCTTCCCCGAGAAGGAAGAGCTCCTTGGGCTTTGTCAGGCCTTCCCAGTGGTCCCGGAATGAAGTTGCCCCTGTTAGGCAAGGCTGCCCCAGTCTCTGTCAAGAGCCAGGCCCAGCCCACCCCAACGTGTGCCCGCCCTGCGTGAGCCTGGCTTGGCCAAGCTGACTGCAGCCCTCGGGCAAAGCGCCAGTGGGCCTCGGTCCAGCCAGCAGCCCTCACGTGGCCTCCTTTCCCTCGCAGGACCTACCTGGAAGAGGAGCTCACCAAGGCCCGGAAGAAGCCCAGCCTCCGGAAGGACATGTACCAGAAGATGATTGAGGTGGACCCAGAGGCCCCAACCGAGGAGGAGAAGGCCCAGCGGGCCGTGACCAAGCCGCGGTACATGCAGTGGAGGGAAACCATCAGTTCCACAGCCACCCTCGGGTTCAGGATCGAGGGCATCAAGGTGAGGATGACCAGGTGGGACCTGAAGCTGCCTGAGCCGCCCAGCTCCTGGATGGGAAAGGACTGGGTCCTTGGATTCCACCAGCATTCACCCCAGGGGTCCTTCAGAGGCTGTAAGATTCCTCCCAGTGTAGAGCCAGGGGATGGACAGCCAGCCCCAGGGACAGGTGTTTGGGGAAATTGGCCTTCTCCTTGGTCTGAGGGGGGATGGCCATGGAGGGGGCTGGGGCCTTGGAGCAGGGGTGCCTTCTAGCCCTGCCCAGCAGTAAGCGCTCTGCCAATGACCCTGCCTTCAGTCCAGACCATGCCCGGCATTGAGTTCCCACCCAGCAGGGCCCTGCCTGGATGCCAGGGCTGGGAGCTGGCTCATTCTGCCCAGGGTCCCAAAATGAGGACTTTCAGTGAGATGCAGGCAAGGGAGAGAGCCTGCTAGCTGCTTTGACATCCGAGTCATCTGCCCAGGCGGGCAGGACTAGGCACTGCTCCGTCCGGGTCACCAAACACCTCTGGGAAGCCAGCACCGAGGCCACCCCCCAACTTCCGGGTCACCTCATTCTCCTTTCTTTGCCCTTCACTCGTTTGAGTAGGGCCTGAGAATGCTCTCCCCAGAGCCAGGCTCCCAGACACCGCCCTTGCTGTTGGATCTGGGCGTCAGCTCAGACGTGCGTTTCGCCCCAAGCAGCATGGTGTGAGGTGCTGGCCCCTTGGTCTCAGGCAGCCTTCCCTGTCAGAGGAGGACAGTCCCTGAGCGTTCTTGGGTTTCTCGTCTCTGTCCATTCTTGGCTCGTGTTGGCCGCCCCTTGCCCAGAGTAGGGCATGACTCCCAAGCGAGTGAAGCCGGGGCGGCCTCCCTGCAGATGGCATTGGGTGGAAGTTTCTGCTGGGCAGTGGCCCCTGGGATGGCTGCTTTACAAGCTGAGAAAGCCGCTTGCCCCCTCCCCTGTCTTCTGCAGTCAGCTTTTGCTGTTTTTTGCGTCCAGTGTTGTTACATGCACACCTTCTTCCTCTCAGTGCTCCTTTTCCTTTCTGGATCTGTCTGAAGCAGTCTGCTTTCCCCCTTACCTCTCTCTCCATCCCAAGCTGGATCTTCTGGTCTGTCTGATGTCCAGCTGTGTGGGAGCAGCCCACAGCCCGTCTTCTCAGGCTCTGAGAGAAGCCAGCTGCCTTCACCAGCTCTCCCTCAGCCTCTCCCCTCCCTTAGTTCCCCCTGCAGAGACCCTCTGTGGGGTGGGGAAGACCCAGCCCACCGCTCTCTCCCTCTGCCCAGGGTCCTGCCCGTTCTTGCAGAGGCAGCCACAGTGCCTGAAGCTCAGCTCCTGGGTGCACAGACCCATGTCTGGGGGCTCCTAGGAGAGACATCCTTTCTCACTCTTTGATCTGAAAGAACAGATTTCCTCAGAGAGGTGCTAATTAACCCTCACCTCACGTGTTGCCTGGTCTGCCTGGAACAGAGGTAGCACCGGGCTCAGGAAATGGATCCATTTTGTGTGCTGGGTGGGGCTGGGAGCTGGGTGGGCTGTTAAACCTCTGCTTTCAGGGGAACCTAAGTCAGAGACCTGTAATTACAAAGGGAATCTGAACGTGGGGCAAGGGGCTTCTCTCTCCTGTGGGGAGCAAGGGTGTCCCTGGGCAGCAGGGACCTTCCGGCACCCAGGTTCCATGGTGCCGGCACCCCGGGCCTCTAGGGGCAGCGGAGGCCTGTGCGGCTCCCTCAGAGCCCCACTGCTCACACTCGGGACCCTCAGGACGGGCAGCTCTCACGGCGCTGCTCCCGCATCTTGGCCCAGGCGCCCGTCAGGCCTCCAGGCCTCCCTGAGGCTCTTCCTCTCACTGAGACACTGGTGCCAGCCGCTCCCTCTCCTCAGCCAGGGCCCAGGTCGGGCGCCCCTCTGCTGTGCTGTCCCACTAACCGCCCCGTGCCTGATAGTCCAGCGCCTGCCTCCTGGTGCTGCACGCGGGCACCTCACTGCCTGGGGGTCAGTTTGGGGCTCCTGGCTCTGAAACATGGGGTGGGGGAATGAGTGCAGTGCCCACCTGCGGGCTGTCTGCTGAACTGCCTCCCAAGTGGGTATCATTTTTTTCAGAAAGAAGACGGCTCTGTGAACCGGGACTTCAAGAAGACCAAAACGAGGGAGCAGGTGATTGAGGCCTTCAGAGAATTCACTAAAGGAAACCCAAACATCCTGGTGAGTCGGGTGCCCCCCGCAAAGGGGGCTGGGCCCTCTCTGGGGGTTCTTGCCCAGCCCAAGACTGAGCCATGGTACCCATGCAGAAAACCCTGGCCCCAAACTTCTGCTTGGAAGGTGGAGAGGGAGATGATGTGGTTGTCAGCCTGTTGGCAGGTGAACATGCTCTTGTTTTTTCCCTTCGCCAGAAACTCAGCTCCCCAGAACACCTCCATCCCCTTCAGAGCAGTCCTTTCCAAGGCTGTATTCCTCTAGTTCCACACCCCCCCACCGCACCCTGCCCACTGCCTGCCAAGTATTACACCAAGTGCTCACCAAACCCTCAGAGCAGCCACTTGCAGCAGCTTGGCATCCTTGTCCCCATTTTACAGATGAGGAAACTGAGTGATCAAGGGCACACAGCGAGGAAAACAGGGGAGCTGGGGCTCACACCCAGGAGGCTGGCAGCCTGCTGGTCCTTGCACTTCTAGGCCTGGCCAGTGCTCCACCATGCTGAGACCAAGGGAGGGAAGTGTGCGGGGGACGGGGGGTGAGATGTCACATCACCCTCCCCAGCGGGAACTGACGGGCTCTCTGAGCCTGGAGGTGTGGGTGGCAGAGGTTCGTGACAGATGACTTCATTTGCTGTAGGCAGGCTGGACAGATGCTCCGAGCACTGGGATCTGTGAGTAGGGCGTGTTGAGGCCCCACACCCCAAGGACAGGGCACCCTGTGATGATCAGGGACTTGACTACACCAGGGAGGTGGGCCCTGGAGCCTTCCTGAGAGGCACCTTCTCCTGCACGGGCTCGCCAGGACTGCTGAGCAGGAGGGCTGGACCCAGACAGCCCTTCTCCAAGGAGACTCAGCACCGGCTGGTACTGGGCAGTCTCCCTCCTGCCTTTTCCAGCCGAGAGACTTTGGCCTGTGATAACAGCTGAGGCTTCAGTCATGGGACAGGTGCCCCAGCTCAGCAGAGCTGCTACAGAGTGCACGATGCCCGCGCCTGGACAAGAGGGGTTTACTCCTGGTGCTGAGCCCCAGGCTGGCGCTGCTGCACATGGGCGTCGAGGGGACCCTATGTGCTTGTGTGGGACGGGCTTCCCTCCTCGCAGCCCCCTGGGAGGGTGGACAGCCCAGGGCTAGCACAGCTCTGCGGGGAAGTGGCAGAGAGATCTGTGGCTTTGGCTCTTTTATGCTGTTCTTTCCAAAAGTTCAGGGCGCTGAAGTTTGTGTCAGGAAGTTCGCACCATGGCAACCGGGCTCCCTGGGTGCTGCCTCCACACTTCTGGCATTCCAGAATAGACTTAACCCTTGTGCGAGGGGCTCCTGGAACTGACTCCCCTCCACCCCAGCACCTCCTGTCATGAAGCAGTGTGTAGTAAAGGGAGCGTGGGACCAGGGCCCCAGCTGCCCTGCCTTCGTGGGGCCTCAGTTTCTTCATTTCTAGATGAGGAGCTTGAAATAATCAGAGTGTGAGGACCCTCTCATGCTGACAGTCAGTGACTCTTAACAGACTAAATGACCCCTAACCCCACCACACACACACACACACACACACACACACACACCCCGCCCCTGATATATTTTAAAATCTGGGCATCTTTCTGTTCCCAGATTGCCTACCGGGACAGGCTGAAGGACATCCGGGCTACCCTGGAAATTTCTCCCTTCTTCAAGTGCCACGAGGTAGGTGTCAGGCATTTGTCCTCAGGAGCGGAGACCTGTGCTCTGTGTGGTGGGCCATGACCTCGGGGCACACCTGCCTGAGTTGTGGGCCTGCCCCCCATGCTAACAGACCTGCTCCCAAAGCCCAAGGGCCATCCTTAGGCTGACTGCAACCGGGTCAGGCCCCTCATTCCACGCAGGAACCACACGGCAGCCATCTGCCAGGCTCCCTGGGACTGTGAGCTGTGGTCCCATCGCCCTCTCCTCCCTCTCCCTCCCGACCACGGGGGCTCCTCTGTTCTGAGTGGCTGTGGCAGGACTTGTGTCTCCCACACCTGAGGATCTCTGAGCTGCTGGAGTAGCCAAGTAGCCCTCCATCACCACCCTGAGATCTTCAGGAAGGGCAGGCAGGTCTTGGGGTACCACTCTGGAGCAGGGCTCCTGCCTTCCTCTGTGGGCAGAGGGCAGCACGCAGGGAGCCTAAGAGAGAGAGGATTTGGGGATTGACAGCAGTACCCAGAGGGGTTCATAAGACCCTGACTTGCTGGGGAGCCCAGGCCCACGTGTGAGCGTCCACACACACGTACAGGGTCTCCCATCCTGGATATTCCTCCCTGGCTCTGTTCACACGGTGGGTGGTCTTGTTCTGGATCCCATGTACTCTGCCCTCGGCACAGCCTCCCTCCTGGGCTCTGCTGCCCAGGAGAGGATGGGGGAATGGAGCTGAGGGCTCTGGGCCTCGCCTGAGTGCAGCTCTGCCCACTTCACACTGAGGTCTGGCTTTCCCCAGCCTGGTCTGCAGCAGGGTGAGGTCAGGGCGGGGCCTGGCCCTTCCCTGCCTCATCCCCTTGCTCCCCTCCAGGTCATCGGCAGCTCCCTCCTCTTCATCCACGACAAGAAGGAACAGGCCAAGGTGTGGATGATCGACTTTGGGAAAACCACGCCCCTGCCCGCGGGCCAGACCCTGAAGCACGACATCCCATGGCAGGAAGGGAACCGGGAGGACGGTTACCTCTCGGGCCTGAACAACCTCATTGACATCCTGACGGAAATGTGCCCCAGTGCCCCGCTCGCCTGAGGCCACCCTCCGCCCTGCCTCTCCACTGCCTTGCCCTCTTCTTGCCCTTGCTTTCCTTCTCCTTCTGGGTTTTTCCTTCACTCCGCCAGCGGGTGCAAGCCCCAGCACTGACCCTCCTGATCGGTCGGCACTACAAGACACTTTGTAGAAGAGATGAGATTTTCTAGTTTCTTCCTAATTGAAGGGCTTGGAGCTGGGGATTCCACTTTCTTTGTCAGTAGGATCTCCTACAAGCAGAGAAATGCCCAAACCCAGGCTTGGCCACCTGCTGGGAGGCCAGTAGGGTTTAGAGCTGGGGGGAGGCTCAGGCAGCCATGGAGTTCCTGGCTCCAGAGGAGACCCTAACAGAAGAGCACCCCAGCCTCTGGGCAGGTGACCTGTGGGGGCCTGCTGCCCCCTGGTGGCTGATGCCGATGATGGCACTGTTGGGTGTGGCCTGCTTCTGCCTTACCCTTTGGGGATGTTCCTCTGGATGTGGTGGCCTGCTGCCAGGCTTTCTCGTCACAAAACCACTGGGAACAGAATGTCGGCCGTGAATGAAAGACTCTCTGCTTATCAGCCGAGGGACTCCCAGAGATGCCCTGGTGGCCTTTGTAGGTCTGCCAAAGCAGGGACCCCTCCCATTGGGTATTGAAACACCCTAGCACTGGGGTAGACCCGGGATCCAACTTGACTGTGCCCTTGACACTGAGCTTCCTGGAAAGGCACAGGCCAGAGCTTTGTTCTTCTGTGGTCTTGGCATGAATTCAGGGGGACACTCTCCAAACCTGAGCTTTCAGAGATGTCCCCTGACCCCCGGGGCCTTCCACATGTGCCTCCCACCTGTGCCTCCCACTCCCCTCCCTTGAGAGGTCCTGAGGGCTAGATGGCAGTGGGCCAGGGCCCAGGCAGCCCCAAGGGAAGACAGAACCTGCAGAGGACACTCCTCTCCTGTCCTCTCACCTCCCCACTTCCTAGTGCCAGCTGGTCCCCTTGATGCACGCCTGGGGCTCTCATGAAACCCAGAGTGTCCAGCAGTTATGGGGGCAGAGCCTCAGGCCAGTACTGAGCAAGGAGGAAGCAGGACATTGGCTCACTGGCATCATTTTCCCCCTTATAAATAGCAGCCTGGAGGGCTTAGACTCATTTCCCAAATGTGGTGTGGGCAGCTTCCAGAATATGTGGAAGGTGCCAGGCATCTCTTCCTGGGGTTACTAGGTTGTTTGAAGATTCATAGGGAACCACTTGTAATCCTTATTTTAGGTGTAAAGCAAGTAGGTCTGTATTCTTGAGAAGGATGTAAATCTCACATGACTTTTAAAGAACAAAACTCCAGCTCTGTGGCCATTTGGTGCTGTGGCCCAGGTGCGCGGCTGTGCTGCAGGAGGCTGGACCCATTATTGCTCTGCAGGAAGATGCTCCAGGGACACGTGGAATGGGTGTGTCGCCAGGTGTGTGTGCCTGGAGGACCTGTCCACAGGGAGGGCTTCCTGGGCTGCCCCCTGTCACCCCCAGGGTCTCCGGGGGAACTGTCAACTTGCCCACGTGACTTACATTTCCCTTTTCATCCCGGGTGAGTGACAGTTGGTGGGGGCGGAGGGTGGGACACACGAGGATGTGTAAGTACAGATTTTAAAAAAGGAAATCACTTTTCAACTTCCTGGCTCTTGTTCAAAACAGCAGTGAGCTCCAGTGTGGGCTGACTTGCTAAAGGTCACACCCCCGCCCGGCTGAGCCCTAGAGCGCTCGTGACACCGCCTGACCCTAGAAGGCAGAAGCACCAAAGTCAGCCTGGGGCCTGGGAGCTGTGGTCAGCTGGGTCAGAAGGGACCCCGGGGGTCTGTGCTGCAACTGTCGGGGGGGAGGGGGTCTGGGACATCATGAGTTCAGATGTAAAGCCCCACTAGGGGCCGAGTTACCCTCATTCTATGAAAATGAACAAAAATTACAGGGGACCAGCTTAACCAATTGAAGAGAACAAACTTTCCAAGCACTTTAAGCAGACGCCAGTTGTTTGCAAACAGTGTGCTAATATACAAGTGATTTGTTCATTAGAGGTGCCCCAGAGGGCCTCCTGGCAGTTCTTTGCTTTGGGTGACAAGTATATCTGTGAATGGTAGAAAGTGGCATCTCTAGGGGGTTATTCTATTACTTAGGGGCTTGAAGGGTTTGTGTTTCCCATGCTACTTTTGCTGCACACCTCCTCTCTCGCACCCCATTCTGCCTGCTGTCCCCCACTCCTCTGTTGTCCAAGCGGGATGGATGGATCCTGGAATGGGATTCAGGCAGTCTGGAAACCTCCCCCAGCCAGCCCGGTCCAGGTGGGGACCCCCTGAGTCCTGGCCCTGCAGGTGTCAGGAGGGAGGGACGAGGTGTGCACACCTGCACATGAGTGGGTGGCCCCGTGGGGCCCTGGGGCTCCTCGGGTTCAGCACTGCTCAGCAGTGGAGTGGGGGTTCTCAACTGCTTGTCCCAAATGTGCTTTCAGTATCATGTAAGAGGTTTTTAAGTTATATTTATTTTGTGGGTTTTTCAATTGCACAAAACACTAAGTCTGAGAGGCTGGATGCTATTTCTCCTTTAAAGCTCTGCCTTCTTTCTGAACGTCTCTTCCCACCCAGTGGAAAGAGCCCAGATGTAGCCTTGGCCATTGTCCCCTCCGCTCCCCACTCCCCATGGACTCTCCACCGTTAGCTGTATTTAGCTTTGAGTTTCTCTGCGTTTGGTCAACCCTCCTGTGTATATAACCCAGGCCCTTGCTTAGGAAGAAGCAAGGCGCTCACCCCTGCCAGTGCCTTTTTCTGGAGAAGAAAACTCCCCCGGGTGTTCTCCTTTCCTCTGCACCCCTCTCCTCGCCACACCTTTGGAGAAAACTGAGCTGTTACAGACCCCCGCAGCGTGCCTGTCAAACAGACTACACGCCCTGTACCTTCCTGAATAAAGGCCCTGGAGACCATGGTGCTGGGCGCCGGCTGCGTGCTGTCTTTCTCACCCCACGACCTTGAGGGGTGTCTGGGGGCGGGGGCAAGGGTATCTTTGTAAGTTGGAGGATCCAGTGGGGCTATGAAAACTCCCAGGTGTGGGGGTCATTTTGGGTAATATTTTAATCGGCAAAGGATTTTAAACACTTTTCAAAACTCTTCTACTGTTCCCAGGAAAACTTCACATAGTAGCTCAGGGACGAAGCCACAGTCTGCTCCCCCGCTGGAGCTGGCAGAGCTGCCAGCCAGCCGCCTTTGCTTATGCAGCCTGGCTCTGGGTGCTCCTGTCTCTAGTCCCCTTGGATCCCGGTATCAGCTCCATGAGTAAAGCTGTATTGTCTACCGGTGGGGAAACTGAGGCTTAGAACAAACGCCTCGTCCTGGGTAATAAGTGAGAACCAGGGATTCAGATCCAGAATTTGCCTGTTTTCAAAACCAGCTCTGTCTTCTCCCCCCGCCCCGGGGAGGACGTCTGGAGGGCAGCGAGCCTGGGAGGGCGTCTGGAGGGCAGCGAGCTTGTCTTGTCTTTGCTGTGCATCCCGGGCACTGAGCACCAAGCCTGGCACATGACAGCCGCCCGGNCCCCGCCCCGGGGAGGACGTCTGGAGGGCAGCGAGCCTGGGAGGGCGTCTGGAGGGCAGCGAGCTTGTCTTGTCTTTGCTGTGCATCCCGGGCACTGAGCACCAAGCCTGGCACATGACAGCCGCCCGGTGAGGCTTTGGTGGGCTAACGCGCGGCCGTGGGGCCGGGCCGGCTTTGGTGGGCTAACGCGCGGCCGTGGGGCCGGGCCGGCTTTGGTGGACGCACAGCCGTGGGGCTGGGCTGGCTGAGGAAGACCACGGTGAGCAGGAGCCCCGGCAGCACGTCAAGGCTTCGCCGTGCCCTTCCCTTCAGGCCTCTCCCAGCTCTGGATTGCTGGTAGCTTCATTTGCAGAACCCACCGTTCTGTATCCAGGGGGCTGGTTCATCCTTATTTTGAAAAATGACAGGACGAANACAGCCGTGGGGCTGGGCTGGCTGAGGAAGACCACGGTGAGCAGGAGCCCCGGCAGCACGTCAAGGCTTCGCCGTGCCCTTCCCTTCAGGCCTCTCCCAGCTCTGGATTGCTGGTAGCTTCATTTGCAGAACCCACCGTTCTGTATCCAGGGGGCTGGTTCATCCTTATTTTGAAAAATGACAGGACGAAAGCACAAAACCGCCACAGTGCCTTTGCGCCTCTGTCCTTCCTGGCTGGACTGCTCTCCCCAGGTTATCCCGTGGTAACTGCGCATTCTCAACGCCTGTATCTCATTCCTGTCCATGCCCCACACTAGCTCTGTGGGCTCCAACCAGGTTCATCCTAACTGCTTCCTGCCCTTCCTTTCCTCTCAGCCCAGAGCCCTGGGACGTACCCAGGCCTGTGCCTATGTAACCCTGAAGTCTGGGGAATTTAACAGTCCCCCTCCCCGTGGTACAGACCTTTCCCCAGTGGGAGACAAGAACAGGTCACTAGGTCCCTGTACCTTCACCACACACCCACCTGCCTGATGGATGCAGCTCCCCAAAGGTCCTATCAGATCAGACCAGCAGCTGGTCTTCATTCTGACGAAGAGGCTTCATTGTAGAAATCTGAGCTGTTACAGACCCCCGCAGCGTGCCTGTCAAACAGACTTCACACGCCCTGCACCTTCCTGAGTGAAGGCCCTGGAGACCATGATGCTGGGCACCATCTGCGTGCTGCCCTTCCCACCCCGCGTCCTTGAGGGGGGTCTGGAGGCGGGGGCAAGGGTATCTTTGTAAGTTGGAGGATCCAGTGGGGCTTCATTCTGACAAGCAGGAAGCAAGCCTCCTCCTCAGGCTTTGCTCCCTGGGGAACCTCAGCAGAGATAACCATCCTTGAGCAATTGGCTCCCATGTTAACTCCTTGGAAAAGTCTCTGAACCCCTGGCTAAAGCAAGCGTACCCAAGCCACACTCATCTCCCACATGCTGCTCAGTGTTTNTCTGGAGGGCAGCGAGCCTGGGAGGGCGTCTGGAGGGCAGCGAGCTTGTCTTGTCTTTGCTGTGCATCCCAGGCACTGAGCACCAAGCCTGGCACATGACAGCCGCCCGGCGAGGCTTTGGTGGGCTAACGCACGGCCGTGGGGCTGGGCTGGCTTTGGTGGGCTAACGCGCGGCCGTGGGGCTGGGCTGGCTTTGGTGGACGCACCAGCCGTGGGGCTGGGCTGGCTGAGGAAGACCACGGTGAGCAGGAGCCCCGGCAGCACGTCAAGGCTTCGCCGTGCCCTTCCCTTCAGGCCTCTCCCAGCTCTGGATTGCTGGTACTGGCTTTGGTGGGCTAACGCGCGGCCGTGGGGCTGGGCTGGCTTTGGTGGACGCACCAGCCGTGGGGCTGGGCTGGCTGAGGAAGACCACGGTGAGCAGGAGCCCCGGCAGCACGTCAAGGCTTCGCCGTGCCCTTCCCTTCAGGCCTCTCCCAGCTCTGGATTGCTGGTGGCTTCATTTGCAGAACCCAGCGTTCTGTATCCAGGCGGCTGGTTCATCCTTATTTTGAAAAATTACAGGACAAAAGCACAAAACCGCCACAGTGCCTTTGCACCTCTGTCCTTCCTGGCTGGACTGCTCTCCCCAGGTTATCCCGTGGTAACTGCTCATTCTCAACGCCTGTATCTCATTCCTGTCCATGCCCCACACTAGCTCTGTGGGCTCCAACCAGGTTCATCCTAACTGCTTCCTGCCCTTCCTTTCCTCTCAGCCCAGAGCCCTGGGACGTACCCAGGCCTGTGCCTATGTAACCCTGAAGTCTGGGGAATTTAACAGTCCCCCTCCCCGTGGTACAGACCTTTCCCCAGTGGGAGACAAGAACAGGTCACTAGGTCCCTGTACCTTCACCACACACCCACCTGCCTGATGGATGCAGCTCCCCAAAGGTCCTATCAGATCAGACCAGCAGCTGGTCTTCATTCTGACGAAGAAGCTTCATTGTAGAAATCTGAGCTGTTACAGACCCCCGCAGCGTGCCTGTCAAACAGACTTCACACGCCCTGCACCTTCCCGAGTGAAGGCCCTGGAGACCACGATGCTGGGCGCCATCTGCGTGCTGCCCTTCCCACCCCGCGTCCTTGAGAGGGGTCTGGAGGCGGGGGCAAGGGTATCTTTGTAAGTTGGAGGATCCAGTGGGGCTTCATTCTGACAAGCAGGAAGCAAGCCTCCTCCTCAGGCTTTGCTCCCTGGGGAACCTCAGCAGAGATAACCATCCTTGAGCAATTGGCTCCCATGTTAACTCCTTGGAAAAGTCTCTGAACCCCTGGCTAAAGCAAGCGTACCCAAGCCACACTCATCTCCCACATGCTGCTCAGTGTTTCAAACCATCTACAGGATTTAGGATCTGTAAACCTTAAGAGATGCGACCTTTTGACTACAGTTTTCCACATTTTGCAGTGCCAGACACAGAGTAGGTGCTCAGGCAGTGTTGATGGGGTCCCTGAGCACCCCCAGTGACCATGACTTTTGGGCACACAGATGCCTCTTCTTAGGCAGGAGCAGAGCTGCTCCCCAACTGGCATGGATTACCTGGCCTCCATCCTCTGCTGCCTTCGTGTCTGCGCCTCTTTCAGCCATCTGTTCTGAGTGTCTTTCTCTAGGTCTTGCCATTGCCAGTAACCGTCCAGTAGAGGCACTCATGGAGAGGCCTGGGAAGTCCCCATGGACAGAGGAGCCTGGCTGGCTCTAGTCCATGGGGTCGCAAAGAGTCGGACATGACAGACTAAAAGAACAACGAAGGGTCACGACAGGTGCTTTCTGGGGTGGATGAGTGTCACCCCCTCTCCTCACCATCATCACCCCTACCCCCGCCAGGCTTTGTGATCGCCCCCAACCCACGTGCAGCTCCTGTGGCTGTGACACCCTGGCCTCATGTCCGCCTGGCTTCCCTGCTCAGCCTCCTATGTCTCCGGCACAGACTGATGGAGACATCGCTGCAACCCACGGGAGGTGCCATCTCTACACTCTGCCTGGGACCTGGGCCACCCACTCAGCCAGGGCTCCTCTCCAGCTGTGCAGTCTGGGGACCAGGAGCATCCAGGCCTTCTCAGCTTCCGCATTTCTCATCCTGCTCACCTGGAGTGGACCCTGCATGTCCCCCAGAGGCTCGGGCCACAGAGAAAGGACCAGACCCCAGGCCGTGGGGACACTCTTAGACGACATGGGTGCCACCAGGGCACATGTGCCCCTGAACGGGGAATAGCCATCCTCTGGCTTAGTCCATGGGATCTTGGGTCTTTCTGCCTGCTTCAGACAAACTGCAGTGGCCAAGGTGGCCCGTCAAACCCTGCCTGCCCTGGGGAGGGAGAGTCAGCACGTGAACCAGTGGAGCTCAGGGACCCTGCTGCCTACAGGCCACCCTGTAGGTGGAGACAGGATGGGGCAGGGGGAGGGGTGGCGGAATCACTCTAGTGCGGCTCCACTGCCTCAGAAGGGTTTGACCTTGGCGCAGCGGGTGAGTGCAGACCCTTCCAGAACATACCTTGGCCCGTCACAGGGGCCTGCCCCTGCTCACCTTCCACCCGCACGCCACTGCACCGGAACAAAGCGGGAGAGCCCTGGGCACAGACATGGCCTGGTGGGCAAGCTGACACCACCACCTCACCCTGAGGTTTGCTTCCTAAGGGTGACCAGCTGTCGGGGACCTGTGTGGTGGGGAACTGGAAGGTCAGTGAGCCCGCCACTTCCCAGAAGCCCTTGTTGTACCAGCTGCCTTGGCAGGCTTCCCTGAAACATGGACGCCAAGGTAAAGGCTGATGCGCTGACACTTCATTGGCAAGAGCAGCCCTTGGGGGCAAAGGTGAGGGGTGGGGAAATCGAGGCAGGGATGAGGGCAACGTGAGCAGGAGGGAAGCTTACAGAGGCCTGCACGCTAGGGTTGGGGGTTGGTCCTATGGGCCAGGGAGGAATGGACATTCCCACTGGTCATCCGTGTGCATCTCTGGGATGACACTCCAGCTCTTCAACAACCTGAGCACAGGTCCCCGTGCCGGGTCAGGGCTGGGTAGGACGATGTGGCTCCTGGACTGTGGGGGGCAACACAGGGTTTTGCTGGGTTGCTCTGGTATCTGGGGTGGTGTGGGAACTAAATCTGATGAGGAGCTTCTTTTCCATAAATTATACCAACAGGGCAGCTCCCATCTGACATTCCTCTCTTCTGCCTCTTGCATTCCCCTGACTGAGGGACTTACGTCCACACCCGACTGGGCAGGACGCTGGACACATCAAGCCACCCTGAAGGTGTGCCAGGTCTGGGGAGGTGAGAGCGGTTGAGAAGAACAGAGCTCTCTGAGAGTCTACAGAGGGCCAGCTGGAGAGTTTTCTGCTGTCTGACAACATGGAGGCTGTCTCTGCCCCAGGGATCAGCAGGAAACCTCCTTGAGATAGTATGAGGCCCAGCGGTTCGGGGAAGCTCTTGGGGGGTGTGAGCAGAAGGCAAAGGGAGCCCCCTACCTGCCCCCTAAGCAGATGTGGCCTGCTTAGCCAAGGGACCTCTCTTCCCACATCTGACATGGCCCTGAGGTCTCCCCAAGAATGTCACTGAAATCAAGGTAATCATGTGGCTTAACACAGTGGTTTTTCACCTTTTGAGGGTCACGGATGCCTGAGATAATCTGGAGCAGTAGTCCCTAACCTTTATGGCACCAGCGACCAATTTTCATGGAAGACAATTTTTCTAGGGACTTGGGGTGGGATTGGACTGGGGCGGGGGGTATGTTTCAGGATGATTCAAGTGCGTTGCATTTATTGTGCACTTTAATCCAATGTCGCCACTGATCTGACAGGAGGTTAAAGGTCTATGGCCCAGAGGTTAGGGACCCCTGATCTACAAAGAGCTATGAACCCTCTTCTCAGAAAAACATCCATGAGCATACGCACAGACAAATTTACACATGAATGCAGGGACTTCTAGACACTCCACAAAGCCCCTTGAAAAATTCCCAGATAATATATGGGCCCTGGCTTAAGAACTCTTGGATTGTAATTGCCCTTCCCAACAATGCATTATGGACACGTGCCCCACCCCTCCCCTCACTGCAAGGACGTCTCTGTGCATGGGAGACTTGCCCGGCCTCTGCACCCCTTCCATCCTCTCCCTTAACCATGCAACCTTCTAAACAGGCATTCTTAGAACCGCAGTCCATCTGTCTTTAAGCAGAGCTTTGTGGGAAACAGCCATGCCCGTTTCCTCATGTACTACATATGGCAGCTTTCGTACTAAACAGCAGAGTTGAGTAGTTTCCAGAGACTGAACAGCTGCCAAACCTAAATCTTTCCTATCCGGCCCTTCACCAAAACACCCTCCAGCCCCTGCCGTGCCCGCTGATGAAACATTGCCACCTGTCTGGCACCATATCAGGTGACTTAAGGCTGCATAAAAACTTATAAAACTTCACAAAATGGGCTTTGTCGATCCCATTTTGTACACAAGAGACACAGAGAGGGTGAATAACTTACCTAAGGTCACACAGCTGAATCAGTCTTTGAACCAAAGCTCTAGATCTTTCCATGACCCTGCATGACCCTGCATGAGCCGCCCACGTTTGTCCCCACACTGGCTGCACCCCAGGATTGCTGGGATGGCTTGTTGTCAAGCGGTGAGTCCTGGTTTCCGTGACTGTAAACCTGATGAGGCCTGGGGATGTTCGCCCCAAGGACGGCTTCTCCTGGGGGTGGGTGCTGAGCTGCAGAGCCCCTAAGACCAAGAGGCTGCACCTGGTCTGCAGCCAGCCTTGGGGGGCTGGGTGGGGGGAACCCTGGATCAGGAGCTGTCTGATGAGGCACTGTTTGTTCTAGACTCTGAGTGACCCTTCAGGGAAGTGCAGCCGGCACAGCACCGTGACACCACTGCTCGCCCCACCCCACCCCAGCAGCCTGTGCAGAGTGCATGTGCTGGCTCACGGGGGGCCTTTCCACAGAAAACCAGAAAACGCATCCTAACTTTTGAAAACACCAGGAAGCCGCTCATGCATCATTTTTCTCTCTTTACGGTGATGGCGTTGGCCCGCCCCTGGCTTCAGTGTGGCATACGGAGGCCTGAGATGACAAATTCAGCAGAGAAGTCAGGGAGGGAGTGGAAAGTCCTGAGTGAGAAGAGGGCTTTCACTCTTTAGCAAAAGGTGAGGGCTTAAGGTTATCTTTTTCTAATGAGAAAATAACTCGTTTGATATAATACTAACAACAATAATAACCTAAGAAAGGGAAGGCCTTCCCTGGGTAGACGCCTGTCTCAAAGCGTAACCCAAAGCCATACACTGGGCAGCTTCAACAACAGGAATTTATCCAGGTTCTGGAAGTCCTGGATGAAGGTCTGGTGAGGACTGGGTTCTGGGGTGAGCTCTCTTCCTGGCTTGCAGACAGCTGCCTTCTCTCTATGTCCTCACCCGAGCAACGGGTGGGGAGGAGTCAGCTCTTGTGTCTCTTCCTCATCTTCTAAGGGCACCAACCCTATCTGATGAGGTCCCCACCATTATGACCTCACATAACCTTTATCAGGCCCTCACAGGCCCCATTTCAAAATACAGTCACAATGGGGGTTAGGGCTTCAGCATATAAATGGGGTGGGGTGAGGGTGCTGTGAGAGGGGGTGTGGGGGTTGGGAACACACATACATAAAATCCATACCAGAGCTCCTGTGCTACCTAATATCGGGCTATTTCCAACTCCACCTTCCAGTCCCGAACCTTCCAAACTTGTGAATGAATAAAGCAGTTTGAAGGGTAGAGACGGGTCATGCAACGCTAACGGGTCATGCAACGCTAATTTCTGTGGTTTCAATGTGGCAACATGTATTTGGGTTATTTTAAAAGTAGTTTCTGCAAATCATGGACAGGCAGTATCTTACTGAGACAATTTGCTGTTGACAGCAGCCCTGTTTTATTTCAATGGGAGAAAATGCCCAAGTTTAGTCATGCTTTGGAGAACACGTGCTGGAGTGAAATCAAGACTGCAGCCTACAGAGGCTGCTGAAGTAGAGAGCAGTCAGAGGAGGGTGCCCCCTTCTGGACAGATGTGTGCATTACAATGTACAGGAAGAAATGGAAGATGATGGGTCAGTTAGTCAGTTCAGTCACTCGGTTGTGTCCGAGTCTTTGCGACCCCATGAATCGCAGCACGCCAGGCCTCCCTGTCCATCAGCAGTTCCTGGACTTTACCCAAACTCATGTCCATTGAGTCGGTGATGCCATCCATCTCATCGTCTGTTGCCCCCTTCTCCTCCTGCCCTCAATCTTTCCCAGCATCAGGGTCTTTTCCAGTGAGTCAGCTCTTCCCATCAGGTGGCCAAAGTACTGGAGTTTCAGCTTCAACATCAGTCCTTCCAATGAACACACAGGACTGATCTCCTTTAGGATGGACTGGTTGGATCTCCTTGCAGTCCAAAGGATTCTCAAGAGTCTTCTCCAACACCACAGTTCAAAAGCATCAATTCTTCGATCAGCTTTCTTTATAGTCCAACTCTCACATCCATACATGACTGCTGGAAAAACCATAGCTTTGATTATATGGACCTTTGTTGGCAAAGTATTGTCTCTGCTTTTTAATATGCTCTCTAGGTTGATCATAGCTTTTCTTCCAAGGAGCAGGCATCTTTTAATTTCATGGCTGCAGTCACCATCTGCAGTGATTTTGGAGCCCAAGAAAACAAAGTCTCTCACTGTTTCCATTATTCTTCCAGCCTAGTTACGTCTTTAACTAATATGGACACAGAGGCTGTGGTAGTGTTGAAGGAATCACCAGTGGCCATTACAGAGGGTTTGCTGGGGCCAGTTGGGGGGGATGATGGTGAGCACGGTATATACATTACCTCACTTAATCCTTGCAACACCCAGCTGAGGGAGGTACTATCAGTATTATTGCCCGTGTTGTCTGAATTAGAAAACTGAGGCTTAAGAGAAGTTAGATAATTTGACCAAGATTATACTGAAAGAAAATAGCAGAGCCAGGTGTAAAGCGAGGCATGGAGGTGGGCAGGTAAGCAGGCGCGTGCCATGCAGTGTGAGAGGGGCGTGCAGGGGTACACATGGGGCTCTACAGGCACACAGAGGAGGGTACCTGCTCCAGGAGAGGGGCAAGAAGGCCACACGAGGACACGGGTCAGCTGTCACTCCAGGCGGCAGGAGCAGACGCTCTGTATGGAGCCCGGGGTGGGGGCGGGGGAACACGTGGGGATGGCACGGGGAGAAGGGCAGGGCCCAGGCACACCTCTGGTGCTGTGTGTGGACTTTCTCCCACCGACCAGAGGCTGTTATGCCCNGCTGTCTCTTATACACATCTCGGGGTGGGGGCGGGGGAACACGTGGGGATGGCACGGGGAGAAGGGCAGGGCCCAGGCACACCTCTGGTGCTGTGTGTGGACTTTCTCCCACCGACCAGAGGCTGTTATGCCCGGGCATGATGAGATCACATTGGTAGCGGTAGATAGCCCAGGCTGCCTGTGCCTTGGGGGTGAGTGGAGGGGACAGATGAGGTGAGGGGACTCATTAGGAGGTTAGGATAAGCCAGAGGGCCCTGAAAAGAGGTGGAGACCATGGACTGAAGAAATGGGAGAGGCGTAGTGTGGGTGCCCATCCACCCGCGGCTGTGGGCCAGCTGGTAGCCTGGGGCAAGGGAGGGCAGGCGGAAAAGCAGGATTGGGGGTGGGCGAGGAGGGGAGACGGCGAGTTTCGTTTGGATGACTTGAGGTAGAGGTGCCTGGGCAACATATCCAGGTGGAGCCGTCTGCTGGCAGCTGGGCACGTGGGGCTGGAGTTCAAGAGCAGGCCTGGGTGGGGAACGGGCTTCTGGAGTCATGGGAATAGGCTGTGGGCTTCCCCAGGGAGGCTGGAGCGAGGAGGATGTTCGCAATATCACGGTAAGTGACGAAAGCAGAATTCAGAATTGTATGTGCTATTTGGCCCGAGCTTTAGAGTTAAAAGGAAAACAAATTATTCACAGTGCTTTTTTTTTGAGTGATGGGATCATGAGTGTTTTGTATTTCCTTCCTTACAGTTTTCAGTTTAATCAAAAATTTCCCAGCAGACATAATTTGCTTTCATAATCAGAAATATGTACGTGTGTATTATTTTGGGGTTGCAAAGAACTGGACAGGACTTAGCGAATTAACAGCAATGTGTTTTGCTTTTAGTCACTACCTCTGAAACCAAAATGTCTGCAGCACTCCCTTCCGAGCCCCTGAGCCCTGCTCTTTGGGTGCTTTTCACACACTGTTGCATTTGTTCACCTGTGGGAGAGTCTGAGTCCTCGCCATCCTGAGGTCCTCAGCTCCAGCCCAGAGCCTGGCATGTAGAGGCAGCATGAGATATCTTGCCTCATGGAAAAAGGAAACTTACAAGGCCCACCACAAAGCATGTACCCAATGGCCAGGCAAGACCAAGGGCCCCCAGGAGCCCTGACAGTGCCCTTGCCAGGATCTTAGGCTAGGCAGGGGACAGGAACTTGCTGTTTACGGAGCTCTCAATCCTTGGCAAAATCTGCTTATAAAGAAAAACATTTAACTATTTGTAAATACTCATGAAATGCTAATATTAATTATAAAGATCAGCAATGAATAATATATTAGTTCATAAATGAGCTCATAAAAAGCAACGCTACTTTTATAGAGGAAGATTTGGCAGTAAATAGTCTCAACTTTTTAAAGTACATATCCACTGACTGAGCAAAACTGTCCAGGTACTTATTTACAGATACCATAGCCCATATATCCGATGACACTGGCACAGGAAAATTTAATCCAGGACAGCCAAAAATTGCAAATGCTTTCCATGTCATTGTGGGGCCAGGCTAAATGAACCCTTTCCAATGCAGCTGTTAAATATGACGCAAATGATCCTATCTGNTGGGTGGGAGGGGAATGAACTGGGAATCGGGGATTAGTAAACGAAAACTATCATGTTTAAAATAGATTAACAACAAGGTCCTACTGTACAGCACAGGGAACTATATTTAATATCCTCTGGTAAACCAGAATGGAAAGGTATTTTAAAAAGAGTGCGCGTATATATACACACTCACATCAATCATGTCTGACTCTGCATCCCTGTGGACTGCAGCCCACCAGGCTCCTCTGTCCATGGGATACTCCAGGCAAGAATACTGGAGTGGGCTGCCAGGCCCTCCTCCAGGGGATCTTCCCGACTTAGGGATAGAACTAGACATCTCTGATGTCTCCTGCAGATATAGATACCTGAATCATTTTGCTGTACAGCAGAAATTAACACAACATTGTAAATCAACTATACTTCAATTAAAAATAGACAAAAAGGAATAGACGCAAATAGGACGCGAGAGAGTTCAGAAAGAGATCATACATGTGTTATGAATTCTTTTTCAACAAAAAATGCAAAAGTAACTCCATGAAGAAGGGATAGTGTTTTCAACAAAAGGTGCTGGAACAATTGGACATCCGTATACAAAATAAACTGAACTTTGACTTAAATTTTGTATCACATACAAAAATTAATTCATGTAAACTGAACTCAAGTAAAACCTAAAATTATAAAACTTCCAGAAGAAAATATGGGATAACATCTTGGTGATTTAAGGTTAGGCAGAGATTTTCTTGGATATGTCACTATAAAAGAAAAATACGATAAATTGGACTTCATTAAAATTTAAAGCTTCTGCTCTTTTAAAAACTTTGTTAAGAAAATGAAAAAACAAGCCGCAAATTGAGAAAAAATATTTGCAAAACGCATATCTGACAAAGGATGCAACCACTATATCCAAACATATTTTTTAAATTGTGGTAAAAAAGCCACATAACATGAAATCTACCCTCTTAACAAATTTTTAAATGTTACATTATACTGTTGTTAACTCTGTGCACATTGTTGTACAACAAACTCTAGAATTTTTTCATCTTATATGACTGAACCTCTATATTCATTAAACAATTCCCCAGTTCCTTCTCCACGCAGCCCTTTGTAGCCACCGTTCTAGGCTCTGCTTCTGTGAGTCCGACTACTTTAGATACCATTTGTAAGTGGAATCATGCAATATTTGTCAGTCTGTGGCTGGCTTATTTTACTTAGCAAAATGTACTCAAGTTTCATTCATGTTATAGCACAGGACAGGATTTCCTACATTTTCAGACTGAATACTATTCCATTGCATGTATATTCTATGTTTTCTTTGTCCATTCATCCATTGATAGATGTCAGAAACTCTTGAAACTCACCAGTAAGAAAACAACCTTCCACCAAATGGGCAAAACATCTGAACAGACATCTCACAAAATAAGACAGGGAATAAGCACAGAAAAGATACTCAACATCATTAGTCATAAGGAAAATGCAAATTAAAACCACAGGGAGCTGCTACTACTCACCTATTAGAATGATAGGCTTAAAAAAAAAACACCTGTGATAGCAAGTGCTGGTGAGGGTACAGAGCAATGGGGACTCTGACTCACTGCTGAAGAGAATAACATGGTAACTCTAGAAATCAGCATGACAACTTCATATGAATGAAGCATATGCTGATTGCGCAGCCCAACAATTCCACAATCCTGGGTATTTACCCACAAGGAATGAATATTTTATGTCCACATAAAAACATTCTCAAATGTGTATAACAGCTTTATTCATTATCCTGGAAGCTCTGCGGATCTTCTTCAATCTGTGAATACGTGAAAAGTGTGGTTATATTTACAGTGGTATACTACTCAGCAGTGACCAGGAGCAAAGAACTGGTGAAGGCAACGACATGGATAAAGCGCAAATGCATTATGCTGGGACTTCCCTGGCGGTCTAGTGGCTAAGGCTTTGCTTTCCAGTGCAGGGGGTGTGACGACTGAGCGACTTCATTTTGACTTTTCACTTTCATGCATTGGAGAAGGAAATGGCAACCCACTCCAGTATTCTTGCCTGGAGAATCCCAGGGATGGGGGAGCCTGGTGGGCTGCCGTCTATGGGGTCACACAGAGTCGGACATGACTGAAGCGACTTGGCAGCAGCAGTAGCAGCAAGGGGTGTGGATTTGATCTCTGGTTGGGGAGCTAAGATCCTACATGCCTCAGGATGAAAAAGCCAAAATATTAAAAAAAAAAAAAAAAAAAAGAAGCAATATTGTAACAGAATCAATACTTAAAAAAAAAAGAGATGCATTATGCTAAGTGAAAGCAAACATGATTCTAGTTGTAATTATATATGAACTTTCCAGGTGGCCCTAGCGGTAAAGAACGCATCTGCCAGTGCAGGAGACATAAAAGATGAGGGTTCAGTCCCTGGTTTGGGAAGATTCCCTGAAGGAGGGCATGGCCACCCACTCCAGTGTTCTTGCCTGGAGAATCCCCATGGATAGAGGAGCCTGGCGACTACAGCCCTTGGGGTCACAAAGAGTCGGACGTGACAAGTGACTTAGCAGGCACCCATGACTCTCATGATATGACTTCCTGAAAATGTAAAAACTGTACCGCTGTATGTGTTTGACAAGCTGTGCATAGGCTTGTATATAGAATTATTTGCTATAAAGGGTGAATTATGGAAATTATTTCTCGGAAAAATGGAATGAAAAATTAATTGATGTCCCTTATTGACTCGTTTGAAAAGATCCTGATGCTGGGAAAGATCGGGGGCAGGAGGAGAAGGGGACGACAGAGGATGAGATGGCTGGATGGCATCACCGACTCAATGGACATGGGTTTGGGTGGACTCCAGGCATTGGTGACGGACAGGGAGGCCTGGCGTGCTGCGGTTCATGGGGTCGCAAAGAGTCGGACACGACTGAGTGACTGAACTAAAGTGAACTGATGAATAAAAAACACCTGAAAAAAATAAACCACCCAGTGTCACCCAGCGTCACTGTTAGTTTCTTGGACCAGCTCCTTCTACATCTCTTTTTTTGTGCCTGCTCTATATCAGCTCTGTTCTAGGCATCGTGCACATTTCATTTATCCTTAAACACAGTTATTAATTACAGAAACCAAATTCTGTGAGGCTACCTCATGTTTCTGTGAAGCTATTTTACATCTGTGTTTAAAGTCCATCATCAGTGAACTTTAAAGCAAGGAAGACTATCCTCGATGACCTGGGTGTGTGCTAAGTTGCCTCAGTCATATCTGACTCTGTCACCCCACGAACTGTGGCCCGCCAGTCTCCTCTGTCCCCGGGGATTCTCCAGGCAAAAATACTGGAGTGGGTTGCCATGTGCTCCCCCAGGGATAACCTGGGAGGGCCGGTTTCAATCAGTTGACAGGCCGGAGGAGCAGAGCTGAGACTTCCAGGGGGAAGAAACGTCACCTGTGGTAACTTCTGCTCATGCCCAGGAGTTCCAGCCTGCCCTTCCGGGTGGCCTGCCCCGAAATAATGGGACTTGCCACAATTGCCTGAACCAATTCCTTGCTACCTATGTGTCCCACTGGTTCTGCTTCTCTGCTTGGTACGCCTGAAAGATACACCAATATTCAGAGACATCACAGACAGGCATCGGCTTACCCTCCTCCACTGTCGGTCTTTTCTCCCCCGCCGCTGGCAGGCGACAGTGGCTGTGGAAGAGGCTCCTTCTCTTGACCAGTTCACTCAGGAGAGAGCAAAGTGAAGATCCCAGAAGTGGCAGGTCTGAAAGTTCTAGCATCTGCAGGCTCAGGGCCCTCCGAGCTGGGGGTGTTGGGGAGCGTGTGGGGTCCTGCACCTGCTTGGAACTGGGGTTGCGATCACTCAGGAAGGGAGGCCAAGGTGGGTGCCAGGGACTCCTTATTTCGTGGGTGTAGCTAAACCTGTGTTGGGCAGTGAGGCGAGAGCTGTAAGGACCGAGCTGTGGGTTCCCCGGCTCTTTTCTAATCCCCAGGCACTGGGCCGTGGGGCACTGGGACTTGCAACCACGCTGGTGAGACACCGACACACACACACACATGCTCAACAGCAATCAAAAAACATTTTAAAAGTTTTGTTTATTTGTTTTGGGGGGGAGCTGTGCTGGGTCTTCGTTGCTGCTGGGGGTTTTCTCTAGTTGTGGCGAGCGGGAGCCACTCTCTAGTTTCAGCGTGGAGAATTCTCACTGCAGTGACTTATCTTGTTGCCCAGCCCCTTTTCTAGGACACGCAAGCTTCAGTAGTTACGGCACAGAGGCTCAGTGGTTGTGGCTCCTGGGCTCTAGAGCACAAGCTCGAAAGTTGTGGCCCACGGGCTTAGTTGCTCCAAGGCATGTGGGATCTTCTTGGGCCAGGGGTCAAACTCCCATCTCCTGCACTGGCAGGCAGGAGAAGCCCCAAATACAATTTTTGAGGAACTAGGATTTCTTGTTCAAAACATGGGCATGTCCAGAAATCCAGGTCAAATGGGTGATGGCTGAAAGGACCAAAGGCATATACTCTGCAGAAGAGAAGAGAAGGTGAGATAGAGACGAGAGAGACACCCTCAGATGACCGAGGGGCTGCCTGTCTCACCGAAGAGGGAGAGGACCTCCTGCATCCCATCTCATCCCCATCCTTTAGTTCTAGAGGGACCACTGGGACTGATGGGGAGAAGTTACAGGGAAGTAGGTTATGACTCAACCAACTCTTTCCATCCCACAGAGGAACAAACTAGTGGGTCGTTAGAGGAATTTACATAAAAGTCCCTTGACCAATCATCTGGCAGATGGGAAGCGGGAATTCTTAGAAAAGGTAAGGGATTGGGCACCATGACCTTCAAGGTCCCTCCCAACTCTAGAAGAGCCACGTGACATTCATAGTTTTCAACTAACAAATATGCTTTTATGTTACCTGCCTCATACTGAAAAAGATACATTTAAAGGCTCAAATTTTATGCATCAAATCCTGCAAAACCAATAGGGCTGCCTGGATCCAGGGGAGGATGTGACAATGGAGGGACTGACAGGAGGTGAATCTGGAAAGCAGTCTGGGGAGGTGAATTTTGACTAGGATGGTCTTTTAAAATTTTCACTCACTTGATTTTTTGGTTGTGCCGGCCTTCGTCACTTTGCTCAGGCTCTCTAGCTGAGGTGAGCAGGGGATGTTCTTTGTTGCAGTGTGCAGGCTTCTCACTGGGTTGCCTTCTCTTGCGTAGCACAGGCTCGAGGCAAGTGAGCCTCAGTAACTGCAGAACGCAGGCTAAGTAGTTGTGGCTCATGGGCTTAGCTGCTCTGAGGCATGTGGAATCTTCCCCGACCAGGGATTGAACCCGTGTCCCTTGCATTGGCAGGCAGGGTCTTATCCACTGTGCCACCAGGGAAGACCGAAGGGGATGGTCTTGACTTTCACCACTCAAACCACACTACTGTCCGTAGAGAATTGGATCGTTCCAACTAGGTGCTCAGGGCAGGCTTCCTCCTCGGGGCAGGCCAGACCAATTCCCAGGCTGAGACCGCAAGGCCACGGCAGCAG
This sequence comes from Oreotragus oreotragus, assembly GCA_006410675.1. Taxonomy (NCBI): domain Eukaryota; kingdom Metazoa; phylum Chordata; class Mammalia; order Artiodactyla; family Bovidae; genus Oreotragus; species Oreotragus oreotragus. Next base: position 28,416 of record SJYX01007716.1, on the reverse strand, counting down.
GCGAGGCCAATGGTCTTCTTTTGTGGTCCTTGGCACACGCAGCACTCCCCATCTGTGCAAAGTGTGACTCCCTTAGAAGTTCCCAGATTCATCTCCAAGTGACCTGGGGCCTCACGACTCAGGGCTGCCGTATGGCCACAGCAAACAATGCCTCTTGGGTCTCATGACAAAGAGAGAACAGAGCCTGTAGGTAATGCTTTCTCTGAAGTTGAGAGCCATTTTGGAAATCCTTGTCAGGCCACCACCGCTTCCTGATGCTTGGCTGTTGACCTTCTTCCATATGGTCGCTGTCTTTCTGTCTCGATTCTTTCCCGTCCAGATGAAATTCTTTGAGCCCCAAGGCCTATTTGTTTGTTCTTATTTTCATGGCTAGTATCCAGCACTTCAGATGGGCAGGAAGCCGATGGACACAAACTTTGCTTCTGTACTGAGAGGATCTTTGGCACCGAATATTTCCCTTTTTAGGTAGAAAGTGGGAGGTGGGAAGAGGGGGCCAATATGCAGGTGTGCTTCATGCCAGTTAGCAACTTGCTGCTTCTAATTCCACCTTCCCCATGCAATGAAATTTCCCTGGAACAGGGCCAGAGATGGCATGCGAGAAATAAAAATATTATTGGAGCTGATGCTATCTGGGGGAGAGTGTCATGTCTGAGAAACCTAGCTCCCGCTGTGAAGTGACTTGGGCCACTGGCTTTGCTTTGTGGAGAATTTCGTGGGGCTGGATGGCAGGACACAGACTGAAGTTCTACAACCGCAGAGAATTCCCAGGGACTTTGGAAAACTAACCTCTGTGTTCTGGTTTCACAAGGGCTAATAAGGAGGAACTTAGACCTAAGCCCTGAGCCTTCAGCCTTAGTTTCTTATTCCTTAACTGGCCTCTTGCTAACCAGATAGCAACTCCCAGCATGCTTTCGGTGCCTCGTCACGTGCTCAAAGGCCCTGCACCCACCCGGAGGGTCCACACTTAATCTTTCCTAGGTGGGAAGAGAAAAGGGTTTTCTTGCATGTATGTTAACCTTTTCTGGAACTTTTCACTTTTATTCATTGATTGGTTGATTGATTGGGCAGCACCTCGATTTTTGCAGGATCTTAGTTCCCTGACCAGGGCTTGAACCTGAATCCTGGTAGGAAAAGCACCAAGCCCTAACCACTGGACCACCAGGGAACTCCCTGGAAGTTTTCACTGAAGGGAAAAAGTTTTCATTTAAATCACGTGCATGTTTACACCTACATTTTTTTCTTATAAAGACTGTTTTCCGTCACTGTTGAGATAAGGTGGGGTCGGGGGGAGTGGGAATCTGGGAGGAGTGGGCTGGAAGAGATGAAAACCTGAAACAGGGAAGAGCTAGATGTATCGCTTGTCACAAGTAGGAAGCAACCACACGTGTGCTCAGGCCTGGTGTGGGCTCACGTGTGTGTGTGTGAACGTGTGACGTACGCAAGGATTTTGTCTGTGTGTGACACGTTGTAGAAGCTCAGTAGATGGTGGCTCTTCCTGGGTGGGAAGATCAGTGAGGACAGGATGAGTCACATGAGGCTTTGGGAACAAATATTTACTTTGGGTTTTTTTTCTTGTTAGAGAAACTTGAACCAGTTTATGGAAAGGAAGAAAGGGGAAAAATGCAAGAAGTAGGGGAGGGAAAGGAGGAGGAGCTCACGGTCCTTCTCATCTGTGATAATCTCACAGATGGCTCATGCACTTAAACTGTCCTGTGGGCAGGGCTGCTGCTGCCTGGGGGTGATGGAGGTGACACCCTCTCTCCCTCTCTCATCTCTGCTATTCCCCTTGTTGCTGATGTCTTGCTTCATCCTCATGACTCCATGTTGAGGGGGCGGGTGGGGGACCTTGGCCATTGGTTGCTTTGGGCTGACAAACCACTGCCTCAAGACCAAAGAGGGAAAAAAGCTTTCCTGTACTCTAGTTAGGAAGATCTCAGGGGGATTCCCCGGCAGTCCAGTGGTTAGAACTCCGCACTTTCACTGCCGAGGGCCCCGGGCAGGAAGGACCCGGATCTCTGCGAATTAGTCCACCATAGCCTGTCCCTAACCTGCAGGACAGGCTTGTCTGGGGTGGGGTGGATTTTGTGAGTGAACGTCTTTCCCAGAATCCCATGGGCCACGCGGGGGAGGAGCTGACCCCTGGGAAGGGCGGGTAGACAGCAGAGCAAAAAGGATCCCAGTCTTGCATCCTCAGCACGATGGATGCGGTTCCTGAGCTGGGCCCTGAGAGCCAGGGAGGACTTGAACGCGGAGGGGAGGAGGGCTGCCCTCCACTCAGGGAGAGGGAGCAGGCTGCAGGCTCTAGGGGCACCGCCATGCCTAGAGCCACAGCACTGATCTCTTCGCAATAAAATCCATGTCACCACCTCAGCTCCTTCAAAAAGATTCCGGAAGTGTGTCAGATTTCCCCAGAAACTTGAAACCAATGGCAGAGGTGGATGCTCTTTCCCCGGACTGCTCCTGGATTCCCCTCCTGGCCTGGAACCTCAGGCGATGGAGACAGCCTCTAAGTGTTTGGAAAGTGCTTATTTCCTCCACTGACAACATGCCCAGTTTTAAAAGTTTCTTTGCTTTCTAGAGTCTTTTTTTTTTTTTTTAACGTAGCTATTTTTGATGAAAGTATAAATATCCACCAGGCTGACTGGAGAGACAGCTGCCGGCTCCTGCTCTGAGCACGGCCTCCACCCCCATTACCCTCCACAGAGCCAGCCAGAACCCATCAGGGGGCCTGGATTCAGACTTGTCGCTGGAGGGGGCACTACTCCAGGGCCCATTTAGGTTTCCAGGCTTTCCACAAGGACACTCAGGGCCGCAAGGCCACAGGAGCGGCTGCACGGCTGTGCCCTGGAGGAGCCAGGAAGTGGGTAGACACCACAAGTGCCCAAGGTGTCCTGAGCCCAGGACAAGGGGCTACTCTGAAATAGTACCCCACTCACATGGCCAGACATTGCTCTGTCTCCTTTTTCGGAGGAAAGGTCCCACTTCTCCTCCTACCAGCCAAGTGACCATTTCAGTAATGCCCAGTTTATGCTGCTGTGTGAGAAGGTCTCAGTGACCCAGCTGGCAGCCATCCTCCAGCACCCCAGGCCACTGGCCAGCTGGGGACTGAAAGAGGAGCCGTGTATTTAGGACACACCTTCCTGCTCAAGGAGCTGCCCAGGCCTGCTGCTTTCTACCCTCCCTCCCTCCACTCCACTCCACTCTCCTTTCCCATAAATTGATCTAAGTGGAGTCCCTCTTACTGGTAATAATAAATCTTAGCCAAGTCCTTGCTCCCAGGACACTCTGCCCTAGGTTTCTGCTCCCTTCCAGCTCCGTAGGCCTCACATCTTCGGAATAGATCTGAAACCCAGTCTACAAACCCAGCCACGGGGCCTGCCACCCCACCCTGCCTCCCATCCCCAGAGCATCTTCCCACATTCCCTGCTGGGACTGACCACAGCAACCACAAACCTGTCTCAGAGCCGGTGGTCTGGGAATGCGGAGATTTCTGGGGAGTGGTTGCCTTCGTGTTTGTCACAGCCCCTTCCTTCTGGGTCTGAGGAGGACTGTCTCTGTGGGAGACCTCTTTCCTCACCCTCCGGGAGAAGCGCTGGAGCCTTCAGCCAGGTCACCCCTCCTGAACATGAGCAGGGGGGGGCTGGGAGGGGTGAGGCGGTCTCGGTGCCCCTGAGGGTCTGTCCTGTGGTGCAGCAGGGCTGGAGCGTGCTGCTAGCTTCACCTCCACTGCACCTTCCCACCAGCCCGTCTGAAGCCGGAACCCGCCGCAGGAAGAAGTCTCAGGCCAAGAGCATTCCTGACGTAAGTTGAGCACAGCATGCACCGGAAGATGCATGTGGTCAAGAAATGCTCCCTGGGCGGGGTCTGGGTGACCGTGATGTATCTTGGGTCATTATGTTGCCTCAGGCTTTGCATCCTGGTTTTAGCAGTGACTAAAGTCAACCCTTGGAGAAGGCAATGGCACCCCACTCCAGTACTCTTGCCTGGAAAATCCCATGGACAGACAAGCCTGGTAGGTTGCAGTCCATGGGGTCACAAAGAGTCGGACATGACTGAGCGACTTCACTTTCACTTTTCACTTCCATGCATTGGAGAAGGAAATGGCAACTCACTCCAGTGTTCTTGCCTGGAGAATCCCAGGGACGGGGGGAGCCTGGTGGGCTGCCGTCTATGGGGTCACACAGAGTCAGACACGACTGAAGTGACTTAGCAGCAGCAGCAGCAGCAAAGTCAACCCTTGGACTTTCCAGGTGGCTCAGTGGTAAAGAATCTGCCTGCCAATGCAGAAAATATGGGTTCGATCCTTGGGTCAAGAAGATTCCCCCGGAGAAGGAAATAATAACCTGCTCCTGTATTCTTGCCTGAGAAATCCCACGGACAGAGGAGCCTGGCGGGCTACCGTCCAAGGGGTTGCAAGGACGTGACTTAGTGACTAAACAACAGTCACCCCTTAGGCTCAGATGCCATTTCTGGGGCCTTGAAGGGTCCCTGAGGTTGAGCCTGACATCTCTCTGCAAGGTTGTACTTTGTGGCAGATTCACTCTTTGGGGCAACAGCATCACCAAGGCCGAGAGGGCAGCGTCTCTCAGTAGACACACAAGAATAGCCCTAGCTGGAGGACTGGGACCAGATTGGCGGCCCGTGGGGTCCTGGAGTGAAGTGAGCAAACCGTGAGAAGCAAGGCCTTGCCCTTGGGTGTGAGTACTGGGGTGAGACCTGGGGACCCGCCTCCCGTGCCCCCGGGGCTGAATGCAGCACTACAGACTCAGGCTGCCTCTGGACCCCCGCCTGCTGCTCCTAAGGCACGTGAGATCAGACGGTCTGTTCCATCATCCACACTCAGTGCTCCTGAATGTCGAGCCACCTGTCGTATGCCTCCCTGGGCACCAGGGAGAGTCTGGAGCCTTCTTAATTCCAAGCACGACTTCCTCATTTAACGTTATTAGATTTCGTCTTGTTATATGGCCTCTGCCTGCCAAGAGCTTTTTGAATTCTGATTTGTCTAATAGATTTAGTTCCCTTCATCCACAAATTTGATAAGCTCTGCAGGTCTTCATCCAATTATTACAGAGAACATAGGCAGGGCCAACGGCCATGCCCTGAAATTCCCTCCAAGGTAAGTAACATCAGTTCAACCAGTCCCTTGCTGCAGCTCAACAGTGAGCTGTAAGTTCTCCTCTGCTTCTCATTTACATAGGAGACTTGGACAAATGAGTATGCCACACACATGTCCCTCATCAACTGGTCTCCAATCAAGAGAAGGAAATGAGTTTCATCTGTGCCCCTATTCTTGGTGAGCCCTGTCTGGGCACCAGGCTCAATTTAACTCACCAACTTGCGGTTCAAAGGGATCAGATTACCAAACATGTGGGCCTTTGAGAACTAACTTGCCCAAGCCTCCCAGGAGAAGGGGTTGAGGAAGCAGTTTGAAGGAATACAAGACCCATCTTGGAGAAGGGCAACCTTCACAGCAGGAAGGACGCCAGCTGCAAACACTGCCAAGGGAACGGGAGGGAGGGACTCAAGGGCCAAAGATCTGTCCAGTTATGAGCTCGAGAGGACACAGGCAGGTGAGAAGCCATCAGAAAGGTCACATGAATGTTTATTACATAGAAAAGAAGGAAAGGAAGAAAAGGTTTCCAAAGCCACAGTTTTGGGATTAAAAAAAAAAAAAGCCACAAACTTGGAATGTCATAGAGATGCCATGCTTTCTATATTTATAATAGGAATATATAAATATGTACATGGAGATATGTACACAAGTTTTTATTCTCATACATGGTATTTTTCAATACATGTACAGTAATGGTGCTTGAAGGACGCATTTAAAGCCGGGAGAAGGCTGGAGAAATTGGAACCCTCCTCGGTGAGTGCCTAGAGGGCGCTGTGGAGACTCAGCCAGGTCAGGCAGGTCCGCCAAGGTGGGAGCTGGGGAGGTGGGCAGGGTTATGAGGATATGGGGGAGCTAAGTTGCAGGCAAGGTTGGACCCCAGGCTGCAAGGTTTGGACCAAGGTAAGTCTGGAAACTTCCCTAGGTCTGTGACATTAAAGCTTTCTTCCTCTCTCAGAAGGGAGGAAGGCTGCAGTCATTGCAGTGGGCTGGAAAATATAGGAGCACTGGATCCCAGGGGAAGTCTGTGGTGGTGGGGTGCACTCCCAGTGGTTTGGGCAGAAGTGAGACAAGAAAGCCCTGGGAGATCAGAGAGTGGGTCTTGCTGGAGAACAACAGAAATGTATGGTGATTCATCTAACATAAAGAAGAGAGACCCAAACAAAGCCAGTCATGGCATCAGAAATTATAAATCAAATACAACACTTATTCATACATGAATCCTGCCGAGACACACAGAACCAGTCTTTTTTCTATGTATGTTGTTTTTTGTAAAATGGTACCATGTACAGCAATATGGGGTTTAGCCTGTGTAGGGGGGCAGCCACATGCTCCCACAGAGTGTCCAGGCCTCTTACAACCACAAACACCCTCTGCCCGCTTGGAACAGGGGTCAAGTGCTAACCCAGAAAGTGGGGGCAGACGTGACCTCTGCCCTCTTCTCTTCTTACTGGTTCCTGTGCCTGGGCTGCTGGCAGTGGGGAGGTGGGAACAGAAAAGGACCTTAAAGAGAGGGTTGTATGCAGCCCTACAAGAGCCGGGAAAGAGACCGTTGTTTCCTCCTCTCTGAGCAGAGCCCCCCACCCCTCCCACAGGAGGCCAAACTGAGTGCGAGGATGGGCACAGCCGGGTTTGGTAGGGTGGGGGTGCTGAGCCCGTGGACCGTGGGAGGAAGAGATCCAATACCAGGGGTCCTGGAGAGAGAAGAAATAGCGTGGGTATCTGGGCATGGGACGGGGGCGATGAGAACAAATGTGCCATCGGCCAGAGCCCATGCTGGAGGGAGATGGCTCCTGGATGGGGCACTGGGCCTCTGGAGACATTAATTCCCAACCCTGAGTCTCCAGACAGATCCTGGCCTGCCTCCTCTCGGCCTGAAGGGAGCGGTGTGTGCACTTGTGTGCTATGTGTGGGTGTGAGTGTGTGCACAGGCAGGGGTGTGCATATGTCTGTGCTTCTGCTTGCTCCAGGGTGAAAGTGCAGGTGCAGAGGCGGACCGTGGAGTCTGGACCAGCCTGGGTGGTTGGCATTTTGACAAATCCAGGAAGGGATGAAGAGGGGTGGGGAATGGAGATTTCACAGCTAGATCCAAGGCAAGAGACAACTTGTCCCAGAAATCAAGACACATGAGTGGGCCCTGTCGTCAACCTCCTCTTTCCCTGCCCTGGACAGGATCGGGAAGGGAGAGTGGAACTGGGGCAGGGGACGGGGGGCAGGCAGTATTTTGGTTTTACTAGGAAGAGTCTGTGGGGCCTGCTGTTCGCTCACCTAGCAAGGCTCAGCCTCCAAGCCCTTTGCTTTGAGAGAAATGGGAAGAACAACAGTTGCCCAGCCCCTTCTTGTACCCAAGCTATAGATGGTTAAACTGAGGCACAAGGCAGTAGGAGAGACAATGCTGAGGGTGGAACTCACCCTCTCCAGGCTTGTGGGGCATTTGGGGTCACCTTGGTTTGGGGTTTTCCCCACCCATCACCAGAGGGGCTCGTCCTCTCTCCACATGGGGTTTGGGTGGATCTATGAGAATCTGAGCATAATCCACCATGCTCTGTGAGTTCAAGAACTTTCTGAAGTTCTAAGAATCTGAAGGGAACAAAAGTGATGAAAAATACAGGCCCCCAAGCGTTGCCACCTACTCAGGCTGACCTCAGCCCTCCCTTCTGCTGACGGCCTGGCTTCCTGTCTCCTCTAGCACACGCCAACCTCTCTGGGGGCTGAGCCCTAGGCCTTGGAGAGCATCTCCCCTCTCCGACCTCCACTCACCTCGCCATCCCACCTGGGATGCTGCTCGCCAGGAAGACAGCACCTTTGATCAGCTTCTCCAAAGCCACACTCAGGACCAACTTGGCCCATGTGGTGCCCACTGAGGGCTTGCTGATGCACAAAAGCAAAATGGGTGCCCCCACTCACAGGACTACAGGAAGCTAGCACAGGGAGCCCGTGGAGACAAAGGCTGGGTTCCATGGAGGCGCATGTGTCAGCAAGTGGTCAGCAACTGCTTCAAACTGCTCATCCCAGAGACGAGGTCATGGTCTCTGGGGAGTGGGAACTGGTCCTTTAAAAGCGCTCTGCCACCTTGGGATGGGGAGGGTGGTGGGAGAAGGTTCAAGAGGGAGGGGACATAGGTATACCTATGGCTGATTCATTTTGATTTTTGGAAGAAACCAACACAATATTGTAAAGCAATTATCCTTCAATTAAAAATAAATAAATTTTAAAAAAACATAGCAAAAAAGGGCTCAGCCACCTCCAGCCTGCCTGTTGAAAATCCTCTAAACCAACCAGCAACAGGGAGGACTAATAACAGTGAACAGCTCCTGCAGACACCAACTGGAGAATTTACATCTAAATTCTACATCCCCAAGCGGTTTACACAGCGCAAGAGGCTTTCTTTGCCAATGTCACTAATGCGATAAAAACAGCTGGTGTATTAAATCCCGAGGTGGGCCCGCAGCCCACCACCGCCTGCTCTCCTCCCAGAAGGGGATCCGCCCCAGCTCAGGCCCAGGGACTCAGGCAAGCTGAATAGGGAGAAAACTCCTGCATGTTAGGAGGCAGCCCCTCCCATCGGGTCCACCGTTCTCTTACACTGCCACGCAGGGCACCCTTCGGGCCTCCCTTCATTGAGGAGCGTGGGTCTGAGGGCCGCCTGGGGTGGTGAGAGCAGGGTGGTGGGCCAGGCACCACCCACCCCCTGGCGAGGACTCCCTCTTAGCCACTGAAGTCAGCTCCATGCCATGAGCGTGTGATGGGGGATCCGTGGCCTCCTCTCTTGGTGCCTCAGTTCTGACATTTGAAAGCCCAGCACACTGATATTTCACCCCCCGCCCCCCACCACCACTCGGTAAGGGCCACAGGAGATCAAAATGCACCCTGGCAAGGGCCCAGCGTCTGGAGGCTGTCTTTGTCAAGCGGGCGGACACGTGGGTCCGGGGCAGCAGGGGGAGGGCTCTGTGTCCCTTCCTCACCTCCCCTCATGTACAGCCAGAGGCTGGCTTCAAGGCCACAGCGGGGTGGCTCCTGCCCGTTGCCCCAGCACCACAGAAGGCAGGAGGGGTGCCGGACTGGAGCCAGGAGCCATCTGAATTCGCCCTTCCCGAATTCTTGTCTGGGACTCAGATCTTAAGATCCAGGGGGACTGTCTCCACTGTCCACAGGACACTCCCTGGCCGCCAGGTGGCTCATGCTGGCTGTAGGATCCTGCTCTAGCCTGAGGGAACTGCCACTCTGATCCAAGTTTCTCATTCACTGTGAGGGTTCTCTGTGTGCCTGTGATCCCTGTCTCAAGCACCCATGGGCCTAGGAATGTCCTACGGAATTCTGACTGATCGATGGCTGGACCTGAAATGCACCCTGGGGTTTTTGGACTATCACCCTTGAGACAAGACCCAACCAAACTGTTGGGTGTCAACCAAACACTTGCTCGAACAAGGTTCCTGCTTTTCAGCTGGCCGGTGCTTCACAGATTAACTCCAGCCATCTAACAGTCAGTGGACATGACTTTGAGCAAACTCCAGGAGATGGTGAAGGACAGGGAAGCCTGGCGTGTTGCAGTCCACAAGGCTGCAAAGAGTCAGGCATGACTTGGCGGCTGGACAAGCTAACAACCTGAGCGGCCAGCTCAGAGGACTTGGAATACACTGGCCACTGTTCCTTATCTAACGACAGTGACAATGCTGAGACTGTGTTCTCACTTGGAAGCTATTTTGAGCTGATCCGCCCGCTGGGCAGTCCTCACAGACTCATTGTTCAGAAGATGGGCGGGGATCTACTTGGAAAGGACCTGCCCCCCAGGCTGGTGTGTTCTCAAGTTGGGAGAAGCAGCCACAGGTGAGGGAAGGATCTGGGGAAGGGAGCGTAGGACGGGAGATGTCCTTCCAGGCACACACACCCCTGCATGAAGCCAGCCCACACTGGGACTCATGGTGACACCTGTCACTCAAGAAAACTCCTCTCGTGGCTGAATTGTGCCACTAAACATGAGACATAAATTGCTGGCTCTTCTTTACCCCCCTCAGCAGCCACCCCCAGCCACGCCAGGAAAATAAGACCCACCTCTCCCCATGGGTGCTACCCCCACCTGACACCTGTCATTGCGAACTCGGGGGAGCTATCTGGGGGTGCTGGGCTGTGGGCTGGCCTTCCTTCCCTCTGCTGGAGCTGTTTTTATCCGACTCCAGAGGAGGCTCCGTGCTCCGACGCCACTTCCTCGAGAGCAACCAGCTGCCAGCCTGCTCTCCTCTTGGCCCGGGGGATGCTGTCTTCTCATAGTGGAAGGTTCTGACTTTCTGGATAAAGCCAAATCCAAGCCCACGTCTTGACAACACAAGAGGATTCTAAATGTGAAAGTAGCTGCAAAGGCTTGGGTTGGGACCAGGAAGAAAGGAGGGGTAAGAGACAGACACTGCCAGGTGTCCAGAACATGTAACCTGGCCCCAGGCAGCTCATCAGAACTAAGGGATGGATGGCGTGGTGGGAGGCAGGTAGGATCAGGCCAAGGAGTGGAGAACCCACCTCTGATTCGGGGCCCGGGGTGGAGGTGGGGGACAGCAAGTGGCTGAGGGAATTCCATTTCTTTAAGGATGCCGGTTTGCTGTCCAGGCCACAGGGAGCCCAAGAGCCTCCTCCCAGCAGGACTGTAACTAGAAAGTTTGGTGGATGGGGTGGGTGGGCCTCTGTCTCAGGTGGAGAGTACAGGAACAGAAACTAAGCACGCAGTGGCCCCCAAAGGGGCACGCGGTGGAGCGAGGGGCTTATCCAGCTGCCGGTTCCCCAAGCCTTTCCATCCATTAGGGGAAACGACCAGAAAAGGCCGCTTTTCTGTGCTGCTTTGCTTCAGCCATGTCCGAATCTCTGTGACCCTATGAACCACAGCCCCCAGGCTCCTCTGTCCATGGGATTCTCCAGGCAAGGACACTGGAGTAGGTTGCTGTGTCCTCCTCCAGGGGATTCTCCCAACTCAGGTATCGAAACTGCGTCTCTGCCTCCTGCACTGGCAGGTGGATTCTTTACTAGTGCCACAGGCCACTCTTCCATCCCTGGCCAGATTCTGACCGAGTCCCTGATAGATAGGAAAAGCCCCTTGGAGAGAAACACACCCAATGGCACACAGTCCGGTGAGGCCAGAAACTTGGCTTTGGGCCAGTCCCACATTTTAACAACCCCTACGCTAGAATGAAAAGAAAGCAGACATGTGAATGTCTACCTTGTCACTGTCATTTAGATCTCCCTTCTCTTAACTGCTGGTTGATCTTGAATCGGACATCTTCTGGTGGTTGTGACTCTGTAACGATCACTTAGGTGTTGCAAAGGCCCCGGTCGTCCCTTTGCAACAGGAGGAATCCCCATGTAACACCAGCAAGGTCACCCAAAAGCCTCTGTTGGCAGGATTTTTGCAGAAGGATTTTCAGAGAGGGGTCCACCACCACCTGCAATTATTATTTTTTTGCAATTGTAAAACCCCTAAGTCTCTCAAATGGTGAGTTTTCTCCCCTTACATATTTAGTGGCAAAATCTGACCTGTACTGAAGCAAAGCTATTTACAGTTTTATTGATCCTAATAAGTCTGATTCACATGCTCCTCTGTAGAAATGGTCCCGTGTTTCATGGTGTGAGCAGGTCCAGACTCCGCCGGGCTGTCACGAAATGGATGGCAAACGTTTCTTCTTCCCTTCCTCAGTTCTAAAATGTGTGAAGTCAGAGACCTGTCAGCCCTAAGGATTTCAGAGAAAGGAGTACGGGCCCCAAACAGTGTTGAGTGTAATGGGGAAGACTGCCCATGTGGACCTGGGTTGGTGAACTTGGACATGAACATCTGGCAATTCCAGCAGTTTTGCCCCAGGAATGGAGCCACTGCCTTCCTTCCCAGGGAAACAAAGGTCAGATCCGCCCAGACCTGGAGACTTCAGTGGTGAGATGGGGTCGGCCATGGAGCCAGCAGACACCTGTAGGGAGCCGTTCCAGCCGACAGCGGAGGGCACAGCAGGCTTTTCCACACTGGGCAGGAATCTGTCTATCCTTACTCACACCCGGGTGTTGCCCCCAGGAGACTACTCCCACAGGGGCCCGGAGAAGGTGTCCACCGCAGTCCTGCCCCTTGACGAGCCCTGCTCGCCTGGACAGGGTCACTGCTGCCTGGCCTGGCCGCCCCGCTCGCCCTCACCGTGGGCAGCGGACGAGGCGAGGCAGCCCGAGCCTGGGGCGCTCCAGCTTCTTGTGTCAGCATCCCCGCCTCCACCCCACTCCCCACCCAACCCAGATGCCCTCTGGGCGTCTGCGCTACAGGACTCTCTGGAGCAGCAGGAGGAGCTGGCAGCTCTCAGAGCCTGCTGAGAAAAGCAGGTGCGTTTTCAAAATAAATAGTATTCTCAAATCCCCTTCTTTCCACTCCAAACCCGGGAAACGGCAGAAGAGAACACGTGAAGACCCCGGGCCGGCCGCTGCCTGACGTGGCCCTCCTGGGTACCGGGCTTCCCAGCGGCTCGCCCGGGCTCACAGCTGCTGCGGGATGCCCTGCTCCTTGTAGCCTGTGAGGGAGAAGCAGAGGAGAGGTGGTCAGACACGCATTTCCCTCACCACTTCTCCAGGCGGTGCCCCCAGACTCGAATATGCTAGAACTTATTTACACAGAGGTGTGAATGACTGCTGCAGTGGCCCAGCTTTTCCCAAGGGCGCTGGCTTCTTAATGGGGAACAAGGGGATGAATGGAGAGAGTGGATTTCGGGGTTTAGTCAGGGAGACAGGAAGGGAGGATTTCTGTTACAGATCTGCTGGGGGTTGAAAGGTTATCAATGTGCTCCCGAATCACACCCCAGAAGCCACAGCACAAACGTGGCCCCAGTAGACCGGCCTGCTGCCATTTCCTAACACAGCGCCTTGGGAGAAGGTGCCAGGAAGACTTCCCCAAGTGATGGGCATCTGGGACGTGTGGATGGAGAGGAGAAAGGAAGAGAAAAGGAAGACAGCACACAGAAGGGAGGAGCCAAGCCGGCGTGCTCCATCAGTTGGACACATATGACACAGGCCAAGGTGACCGCTGGCTTCGAGCCTTTAAAGCCTTGGTGGTGACTATGAGGACATGAGGAAAACTTGATATTAAGGAACTGATGCTAGTTTATTTGAGCATGAAAAGGTACTGTGGTTCCTTTTTTTTTTTAAAGACATCTACTAGATTTAAGGGTAAAATTGTCATCTGGGTTTGCTGAGTAGTTACCCCTATTAGCTGGTAACTCAGCCCACAGAGGAGCATCAGTGGACTTGTGTTTGGGTTTTTTTCCCCTTTATTTACCAGGTTACTTATCAAGTTAAGGTGTTGGGGGTGGAGGCAGGCGCAGGCAGTAATAGAAGAAAACAGAGCGGCCACGAGTGGATGATGGCTGAAGCTGGTATAGGCGTTTAGAGACTCACTATACTAGGCCTTCTATTTGTGTCTATGTTTAAACATTTTCCAAAATAAAAAGCTAAAAATAGAAGCTTGTTGGCCAACGGGGAGAGGGGGTGTTTGTGTGCAGGAAGTGGGGGATAGGCAGGGGACCGGGAGGGTGGCAGTGTGAGGTGGGGGAAGGGCAGTGAAGGGGAGGGTCCAGGCAGCTCAGGCATGAGACCTGTGCATACCCCAACAGACTCACCTTGGGAAACTTCGGAGAAACACAGGAATACGAGGCAGCATGAGGAAGAGGAGAAAAAGAGAAAGAGAAAACAGTCTAAAAAAAGAAGCCAGACGTGAGACAAGCTGGGACCTGGCACCCAGGACCCTTTGCTGCAGTGCTTGCACCTGGACAAACTCTCTTTGAGCAACAAAATACAAAGAAACTATGAGGGATCAAAAATAACTGCATGCATGTGCATGAGCAGTAGGGGCAAATCATGGACAAGAAGATACAAAAAGACCAAAAGAACCAACTGTCACTTCAGAAGAGCCTGGAGCAAAAGCAGGGTATCATGCAGTCCCCTGAACACAGCACCACCTAAGGCACCCCTCCAGCCAGCCCTCTGGACCTGCCCCTACCTTCATCCCATATAAGGAATCAGTTTACCTTTCTGCCCCGGGAGCGACCAAGGGAACCTGTTATTTGTTCTCACTGCCTTCTATTGCAACAGGGGCCCCCAGTAAAACCTTGCCTGATTCTTAATCTGGCTTCTTATCAGTTTCTACTGATTAAGGAGGCCAAGAACCCTGGTCGGTAACAGAGGGACTGCCTGAAATATAAAATGGGAGAGGCTGCATGGTGGGGATTGGGAGATGGAAGGGTTCTGCAGTTTGCATTCACAGTGACCAGCCACTGTGGCCAGTGGGCAGCCCCAGAGGGTGTGTGGGCTTCGGTTCAGGAGTGCAGAGCATCCTGCCCTCCCTGGGGGGGTCACTCTCCGTGAGACACCGCCAAGAAGCTCTCTCCTCTCCCCTCCGAATCTTAGCCAAGGTCGCTCTTCTGCTCACCTTCTGCCCCTCACTCTTCTGCCCCCAACCCATCTTTGCCTCAAGATGAATTCTGGATGGCTCCAAGGAGGGACAGCTACAGGACAAGTTTGACTGTGACAACCTAAAGATGTTGAAGTGACCCATCCTGGCCCCTGTTTAAGCCATGGGGTTCACCTTTTATGTGGACAGGAGTCACATATATAAAACCTAACGCTTTGGGAAAGACTCAGGCAGGGAATGGCAAACAGACTTTTATCTTGCAGACATCTTGGATCCGTTAGTAGTGACTGCCTGAAGCCCTGTGTTGAAAACGGGTAAGACCATTCAGCAGAAAGTGTCAAGATAGATTAAATGTCTGCCAAGGGTATGGCAGCTGAAAAAGGCTCCTGCACAATTACCAAGTATTTATTGATCCACACCAATACAGGCTATTGTTAACTTACTGATTATTTTTATTAATATAAACAGAGCAGCAGCCTTGCAAGTTCCTGATTTTAACTGCTAGTTTGATTTAGAGTTCTCTGATTTCCCCCTTAGGAGGTTTTTCTTGATGGTATGTTTCTTTTGTTGTTATTGTTTTAATTAATTAATAAATTCTTTATAGTAGGTCCTTGTTGGCAATCTATTTTAAATCTAGTAGTATGTACATGTCAGTTTCAAACTCCCAATCTATCCTTCCCCATGGTACGTTTCTTGGTGACACTCACATAATGCTAGGGGAAAAAAATTACCCTGTGTTGTTACAATTGGAAAGTCTCCTTCATTTTTACAGGAAGAGGTTGGAGTGACATGAGAAACAACAGCCCCTTATCCAACTATCTACTAGGGCTGACATTGTGCTAGGGCAGTCCATTGTGATGATTCTCTTCAATGTAGTATTCCTGAGACGAGACATGCACACTCCACTGTTGCTTGGGGTGATCTCAGCCCACAGCACCATCTCAACAGTGGCAATTATTGATCCTTTGCAGGTGGGTTTGCTTTCTGGAGAAAGGGGCAAAGGCACCCGCTGCTGAGATGAGTGAGCGAATCTGGTGCCTAGGTGGCATAGGTGGGTAGCAGTGAGGTGTGGTGGGTTTTCTGGTGCACCCCTCAAGTCCATTCCCCAAACAGTGTTCTAAAAAGTCTGACACAAAGACAGCACTCCTGAAACCAAGGAGGTGACCCACCGTGAAGGCATGGGCTGGGAGGAAGTGGGCAGGAAGGGAGGGGCAGTGGGTTCCAGCACTTGAGTAGCCTGCAGCCCAGCTACGGCCCCCACACCAGCCATGACAGAGGGGTTGATGCGGAGTCAACAGCTAGGGTGGTGGAAGGTGAGGAAGCAATAGGTTCCCATCTGCTCTTCTCGGGTGTCTGTGTCCTCCTATAGGAGGTGATAAAGGCAAGTTCTTGAAGCTATCTCTAAGATCCAGACCCTGTGGGGTCTGGTATCAAGCGTGACCCAAAAAGAGAATACCAGAAAGCTCTAGGCATCAGGTTAGGCATCAACACATTTATTGTGACACAGCTTTGTGCCGCTATAACAGAAAGTCTCCTCACTAACATGCCCCAGTGCCTGGCCCAACACCTGTGTGACGAGGAGATGACTCAGTAAGAGGGGTCCGGGACTCATACTGGGCGGAGATGGGGCAGCCTTCCCAGGCTTTCCATCAGCCACTGAGGAAGCCTCTGAGAGCAGGGGGCCCCTTCCAGGTTCCAGCTGGGAACAGGCCTCTCAGAGAAGCACCAAACTCCCTCTGGGAAATGGTCAGACTTGGCTTCTCCAGACTCACAGGATGACTGGCAGCATGTCTGTCTTATCAGTGATGCTCTGCCCCACTCCCTACAAATGGAAGTGGTCCGTGGACTTTGCCAGGGCGGGGCTCCCCTGAGGGAGCTGGATGCACCTGCCTCGGTCTCTGCCTGCTCTGCAGGCTCACCGACCCCCTTGCTGATGGGCAGCTCCTGCCCTGGGAGCAGCTGTCCCAGGAGGGACTGGGCATCTTCCGACTGTTCCTCAGCTTCCCCGGTGTTTCCCCTGCCCAATGTTCCCCTCCCTGTTCTCTGGCCACCCCTGTCTCCCGGCTCTAATTCTGAGATGCCCTGGCAGTCCAGCACCCCAGCGAGGAAAGCAGCTGCTTCCACCAGCCTGTCTAACCAATCCACTGGCCCTGCTGGGCTCACTCAGGCTCAGGGACCTGCCTTTTCTCTGGCCTGGTGGTTTGATTGGTCACTGACCCTAACCTTGCTGGGCCCTGGTATCTGAGTGAGCCTTGGATTCACAGGATTATGAACTCAGACTGAGTCAACTAGGAATCATTCTAGATCCTGACCCTTGGGCTTCCCCTCTTGCCCCCACTGTTCTTCCCTGACACAGCTCACCTCTGGCACAGGCACTCCACCTGCAAATGGTCTTGTCAGGTGTGGGGCACAGGAGGAGCATGTGGGGTGTGGGGAGAAGGGGAAAGGGCCTGTGAGGATGTGCTCCAAGTGAGTGAGGAGCTTCGGCCTAATGAGGTAGACAGAACGCGTGACAATACAGGGACCTGCACGGGGGCACGGGGTGACGAGCATGGCTGCTTAAAATAGGTGTCTGTCTGAAGATCTCGCCGGGTTATTTTTAAAATGTTAATCAAGTCTTCTTTGGCAGTTTTGTGTCGGGATCAAGTTTGTGTTAAGTGACTGGTGAAGGTCCGCTGAATACAAATCAGGAAGAGAAAGGATTTAGCATCAAGGAACAAATAACTTACTTGAAAAGAAGTTGAAATTATGCTGTTCTGGCTGTTAAGTAAAAGGCAGTTACAGGGTCTCCTGAGCACACGGATGCCCGGTGGCCTTTTCATTCTTTCTGGAAATGGCATGATAGAGGCACGAGGGACTGAGCTCACATAGGCCACATCCTCGCTACCCGGTGTTGTCAACCGGGCTGTTTCCTTGACAAACGTGATGCCTGGTGTGTCTGAGCTGAACAGGCACTCTCTCCCTTCTTTAGTCATGCCCTCTGGCTCAGGTCTCTGCCTGATGCTCTCGTGATACCCTGCAGGCCCCTGGGCTGGGCATGGAGGGAGAGTCCCCTAGACCAGGCGGCCACGGACACGAGTGAGCCCTTGGGGGAGGAGCAGGCCCAGCCATGCAGATCTCCCTGAAAAGCCCCCACCTGACCCCCAACAGGATCACAAACAAACGCCCAGCCCATCCTGGCCCCCACCTCTCCTCCAGCCCTGCTCCCCGCATCCCGACCCAGCCCCGGCCCCACAGCTACTCACTGGCGAGGATGACCATGTCCATGCCCCAGAAGATGCTCATGATCCAGCCCACCATGACGATGGCCGTGAGGATCTGGATGAGGGCCGCGGCGATGTTCAGCCAGAAGACACAGCACACGTGCCTGTCCGGGAGGTCCGTGCGGGCACCACACAACACGGTGAAGGCCGAGACGAATGTCCCTGTGAGAGGCCGGAGGGGACAGCCTTTGGAGGGTGCAGGGAGATGCAACAGCACGTGTGCCCATCATGAGCTGGGGCCCAGCGGCTCGCCCTCCAGGAGCTCTGAGAGGAACAACTCAGGTCCAGCATTTTGCTGCTCAGATCACTGGCACCCACGCCAGAGATGCCAATGTACCAGCCTGGAGGAGGCACGGCCCTGGGCGGCCAAGGACCCAGCACAGTCCTGAGGCCTCAGGGGAACCCAGATGTCACCTAACAATCCATGCCTGCCATCAAGGAGCCACAATGCAGCCACTTGAAAGGAGAACAGGCAGCAGGTGGAAAGGACACCAGTCTCGTGTGGCAAAGCTCCTTAGGGCCTAAGAGTTCAGAGGTAGGAGCTGGAGTCGTTGAGGGGACAGGGAAGCCCCCCAGAGGGTAAACTCAGGAAATGACCCCCAGCACACACTGACCACGGAGCCTGCAGAGGGGAGTAAGCTCAGGGTGCGTCTCCCAGAACCCTTCCTTCAAGGGGCTCTCCCAGACACCCCAGACCTGCAAGAGGAGGGACAGAGAGCCCGAGATTTTCTGAGCAGCCACAGGCACAAAGCAACGTGGTGAGTGTGTCTCTGGTCCTTACTGCATCCCAAACTCCCCAGAGCCCTGCAGCTATTAATAATATCACGACATTTTTATTGACGCCTTTCTCAAGCCAGGCTCTTCTCTACACGGGCTCTGAGCCCCGTAACAACCCTGCAAGTTAGCTGGCATTCCTCCTATCTGTGTAAGTTCCCTATGGCTGCTGTAACAAGTTACTGCAAACGTAGTGACTTAAAGCAACACAATGCTGGAGGTTAGAAGTCTGAAATGGGTCCTCGGAGCTAGCTCATTTCTGGAGGCTCTGGGGAACAATGGTTTCCTTGCCTTTTCCAATTTCTCAAGGTTGCCTGCATTCCTTGGCTCATGGCCCCTTCCTCTGTCATCAAAGCCAGGAGCTGTACATCTTCTCTCCTCTCATACCTCAGCTTCCACCCTTACATCCTCTCCCTCTGACTATGATCCTCCTGTCTCCCTCTTGTAGGGACCCTTCTGATTATCCTGGGCCCACTGGATAATCCAGGGTAAGCCCCATATTTTTAAGATCCTTAAATTAGTCACATCTGAAAGGTCCTTCCTTTTTATGTAAGGTAGCATGCAGTCCATGGGGTCGCTAAGAGTCGGACACGACTGAGCGACTTCACTTTCACTTTTCACTTTCATACATTGGAGAAGGAAATGGCAACTCACTCCAGTGTTCTTACCTGGAGAATCCCAGGGATGAGGGAGCCCGGTGGGCTGCCGTCTATGGGGTCACATAGAGCTGGACACGACTGAAGTGATTTAGCAGCAGCAGCAGCAGCATCTTTTCAGGTTCTGGGATCAGGATATGGACATCTCTGGGGGTGGGCATCATTCTGTCTATCATACTATCTTACATATTGCATTAACCTTTCCGATGCTTTGGTATCTGGAGACTTGCTGACTCTGTAGAGATCCCCCTCCCAGGGCTAGCCAATTCCTAGGGATAGCAAATGACTTTCTTATGCAAGACAAACAATCGAGAATGCATACCCAGACTGCTCTGTTACAGACTCTCACCCACTGGGTCACTCTCTTCTGCCCTAATCCCTCAGACCAGGCGCCAGACAGCTCAGGCAGTCCCTACACCCTGGGGAACACTAGCGGATCCTAAGCCTGCTTGATCTGTCTTGACATTCCTTCCCATGGGAATCACAGCGAAGTCTCCTGCCCATGTCTCCCCCTAGCTTCCTCTGCCTCCTAATGGTCCTTGGTCTTTGCACATGTGCACCTCCAAAGTGTGGTATGCCCTCTCCTCTTAGGAACTGTGAGTAACAAACTATCTTTTCAATGGCTGTCATTTCCTGATCTTTTGGCCTCACCACACCTCACTATTAATAATAACAAAACCTACATTTTAAAGCACGCACGCCCACTCAGAGTCAAGAATTAAGTATCTCAGACTTTCCTGGTGGTCCAGTGGTTAAGAATCCTCAGCCAATGCAGAAGACGCGGGTTTGCTTCCTGGTCTGGGAAGATCCCACATGCCTCCGAGCAACAAAGCCTGGGCGCCACTCTACTGAGCCTGAGCTCCACAACAAGGGAAGCCACAGCAATGAGCAGCCTGAGCACCGCAACCAAAGAGCAGCCCACTCGCCATAACTAGCGAGAGAGCCAGGACAGCAGCGAAGACCCAGCACAGCCAAAAATAAATAAATAAATTTAAGAAGAGGATTAAGTATCTTGTCCAAGGTCTCACGCATGGGTAGGCATTAGCCCCACCACTGTCTGATGAGAAAGACAAACTTGGAGAAAGGAGAACTGAAAAATGATGGGGACACGAATTCAGGGCTTAGTAGTGGACATGGAAGGAAACAGGACATAGGGACCATTAGAACATATATATGTCACCATCCATTGCCTCTGCTTATGTGTCATGCTGTCAGACATGAGATAAACACTAGATGACACCATTTAAAACACACAGCCAAAGCGGAAAGATGGTAGAAGATGAACAGGAGCGTGTGGGGGAAATACCAAGTAACATTAACACAGGTGCCATTTACTGCATCCCTATGGTGCATTATGGAGAAGGCAGTGGCACCCACTCCAGTACTGTTGCCTGGAAAATCCCATGGACGGAGGAACCTGGTGGGCTGCAGTCCATGGGGTCGCTAGGAGTCGGACACGACTGAGCGACTTCCCTTTCACTTTTCACTTTCATGCATTGGAGAAGGAAATGGCAACCCACTCCAGTGTTCTTGCCTGGAGAATCCCAGGGACAGCGGAGCCTGGTGGGCTGCCGTCTATGGGGTCGCACAGAGTCAGACACGACTGGAGTGACTTAGCAGCAGCAGCAGCATAGTGCATTACAACACGCTACCACACTCTCCTACTCACACTGCCTCTAATTCTTATGACAGTTCATGATGGTTACTATTATCCCTACTTTACAGATGGGGAGACCAAAGATCAAAGAGGCTAAATGACTTGCCCACAGAGTAGAGTCCAGATTTAAACCCAGATTTGTCCAGAGCGGAAACCTGAGCTCTTTCAGTCTAGGGTGTTCCAGGCTTACATTAAAAATTAAGGAAAACAGTATGGCCCTTCCTCAGTAGAGTTGCCATGTAATGTAGGAATTCTACTTCTGGATATATACCCAGACGAATTGAAAGTAAGGTCTCAAAGAGATACTAGTATGCCTATGTTCATTGCAGTACTACTCACAATAGCTGAAACATGGAGGCAACCAAAGTGTCTACAGATGGATGAATGGACAAGCAAAATATGATCTATACATATCATGGAATAGTATACACCCTTTAAAAAGGGAGGAGATTCTGACATGTGCTACAACATAGATGAGACCTGATGACTCATCTGGGCTGATGGTCGAATTTCACATTAAGTGAAATAAGCCAGTTACAAAAAAAAAATGTATTATTTCACTTATATGAGTTACCTAGAGTAGTCAGAATCATAAGGATAGGAAATAGGATGCTGGTTGCCAAGGTCTGGGGGAAGGAGGTTATGAGGAGCTATTGTTTAATGTGTACAGAGTCTCAGTATTGTAAGATGAAAGAGTTCTGGAGACAGATGGTGGTGATGGGTGCACAGCAATTTGAATTTGCTTAATGCCCATGAATTGTGCACTTAAGAATGGATAAGATGGCAAATTTCACATTCTGTGTAGTTTACTACAATAAAAAGAATTGGAGGGAAAAAGGAAAGAAACTTCATCCTTAATGATTTTCAAAATATTCTTGAACCTCTCCACATTCCCCCACCCCTGCCCGGGCCAATGTCCTTCATGGAAGCAGATGGTGCCCTGACTCTGGCCGACAGTGTCCTGACTCATTAGGATCTGGCTGAGGTTCTGTGACCCCGTGTCTCTTTGTAGCTGTGGCCTCGCCATGGTCATCCTGCCTAGGAAATGAGAACAAGTTCTTACTCGACTGAACCATAAGAAACTGCCATCTTGGAGGTCAGAGAACAATAGCAGTTTCATATGGCTCAGCCTAACATGTAGCTGATGTGAAAAGTTTGAGCATAAGGAAACCCCTGAACTCAGAGATTCTTAGTTAAAAGGTCATCTAATCCATTCTTTGCCCCCAGACAGCATATCACCAGAATTACCAAACTGATTAGAGGCCAGTGAGCCTCTTCATGCATCTAGTTATCTAGTTGCTTGCCATGGAGACAGGGAGGCCTAGCCAGCCTGCTGTTCCAGGGACAGGAAACATCAGCAAAGAGGAAGGCTTATCTGCTGGGGAAGCTGGGCTAACCCACATTTTATTTAAAATACAACATGGGTGTGGGGTGGGAGGGACTTTGGGGCACTATTCTTTTTTACCTACATTGACAAACTAAGACATGCATAAAAATAAAAGCACATTAGTCACTCACCAACCTGTACAATATGTACATATATTACCTGCAGTTGCATCAGTCTGGATACATTACAAATTAGTTACTAATTTGGATAAATAGTTTCATTTACTAGGAGACAATGGTGATAGGTCCCTTTAGCCATTTGTTGTTTTTGTCCGGTCACTCAGTCATGTCCAGCACTTTGTGACCCCCATGGATAGCCAGCGCACCAGGCTGCCCTGTCCTTCACCATCTCCTGGAGTTTGCTCAGACTCACGTCCATTGAGTTGGTGATGTCATCCCTTTTGCCATATAAGGTAATATATGCCACAGAAGGGCTTCCCAGGGGGCACCGGTGGTAAAGAATCCACCTGCCAATGTAGGAGACAGGAGATGTGGGTTGGATCCCTGGGCTGGGAAGATCCCCCGGAGGAGGGCATGGCAACCCGCTCCAGCAATCTTGCCTGGGGAACCCCATGGACAGAGGGGCCTGGTGGGCAACAGTGCACAGGCTGCAACGTTGGACACAGCTGAAGCGACTTGGCACACACGCCTGCACACGCTATAGAAGGTGAGCATTGAGTGGATGGGTTTATAATATGCAAACATCGCTTTAATCTACTCATCAGGCAATCTAAAAAAACTATTTTAGCACAGCTGCTGCTGCTGCTGCTGCCGAGTCACTTCAGTTGTCTCCGACTCTGTGCGACCCCATAGACAGCAGCTCTGCCGTCCCTGGGATTCTCCAGGCAAGAACACTGGAGTGGGTTGCCATTTCCTTCTCCAGTTGCATATGAAGAGGTATTATTTTAAACGAGTCTTACTTGCTAAAGAAAGAGCCCCCACTCCCAACAGCAACCACTTAGTCCTACCAGTCCAACCAGTTATTCCATGAGCTCCAACCCCGAGCCAGTGCCAGGCCCTGGAACAGAGAGTGCAGGCTAGTGCTGGAGGCTTGGCTGGGTCCCTTGCAGGGAGCTCACGCTCTGGTGGGGATACTGGGTTCCAGAAAGAACAGTGACGAATCAAGTTTGGTTTATCAGGAAAGACTTCGCAGAAGTAAACGTGATGAGGGGAAAAGTATAGAAAGCCAATGGGAAATAGTCAAGGGGAGGAGGGGAAGAACATCCCAACAACAACCTAGAATGTCCGTCCAGAAGTCCAGAGGGTGGCAGGGAACTTTGAGGGTACAGGGAGCGGAGCACAGAGTGCCACGTGCAGGGCAGGGATGAAAAACGGGGCTGGAGGTGGGGGCAGCCCTGAGGGCCTTGCTATGGGGCCTGGCTTCCTCTTCCAGGCAACCAGGCAGCCCCTGGGAGGGCTGGTTTCAGTGGGGAATCACAGGTCAGGGTTGTGACCCCCAAGGGAAGGATGGGGCAGAAGGGATAAGGCAGAGTCTGGGAGGTGAGATGAGATGAGGTAGGCAGGGAAGCATGGTAGTGGGTGCAGGGGAGAGAAGGACCCCTGGTGGAGGGGGGTGTCCTGGGGATTGAGGGGCCTGTTCATTTCGGAGAAGGGAGAAGGGGGCACAGTTGGCTCTGGGTATCTGGTTTCCCACACTATGTGGTGAATGTGGAGCCACAAACCAGGTGGGGAAGCCAGTGAGGGCGGTGCCCATGGGCTGAGCAGAGCCGAGCTGGAGACAGGCTCAGGAGGGTCGCCTGCAGGTAGCGGAAGTTGTCAAAGTGAATAAGGTCACCCAGGAGGGGGTGGAATCCAAGGAAAGACCCAGGGGACATCAAGGCCACAAAGGGGACAGAGGGGG